>CAXKWD010000009.1:1879537-2479537 GCA_964059195.1 Ectobius pallidus | reverse complement strand
CTTGGAAGTTTTCAATGAATGTTGTCCACTATTATTAATGAAAAATAAAGCCCACACTTTGAAAAGGTCCAACACACCCAACTTTTCATGGTACACACCCGAGCTTAATAATCTGAAAAATAAAGTTATGGGTCACCGGACTGTCTATAACACAACCAAAACCAATCAGGCTCTAGAAGCCTACAAAGAAATGAGGCGCTTTTACAAGAAGGCAGTAAACGATGCCAAGAAAACAGCAAATATACATTTCATTGAATCGTCCAATAATCGCTATAAAGCTGCATGGGCACTGATTAGAAAGAAGACATCACCTACTTCAGAGGAAACTGCAAATATTCCAGCGGTTGTCTACAACAATTTCTTCATTGAATCGGTGCAGTCTATGAAGGCAACCACAACCCAATCAGTGGTTACTTCGATCCAGCTACTAAATAACTCTCAAAAGCCTCACGAACAGTTGCAGTGGGAGCCAGTGTTTGAAGAAAATGTGTTGAGTGCAGTAAATAAATTAAAATGCTCTAAGAGCAAAGATGTTTATGGTCTGTCAAGTTTTATTTTAAAAACTGTGATCAGTGAAATAGTGCTACCTCTCACCATGTGCATAAATGCTTGCCTACAAGAGGGCGTTTTTCCCTTATCTCAAAAAGTGTCAAGAGTAGTGCCTATATTCAAGAAAAATGACAAATCACAGGTTAGCAATTACCGTCCTATATCTCTTGTACCAATTATAGGCAAAATTATTGAACAGGTTGTCTACAGGCAATTATATAACTTTTTAAACAAGAACGAAATTTTCTCAAAATTTCAATTTGGTTTCCTCAAAAACAAATCCACAACTGATGCAGTAGACACTTTGATTTTAAAAATTTTACAAGCTTTTGAAGACCGAAAATTTGCCCAGATCACTGCTTGTGATCTGAGCAAAGCTTTCGATTGTATAGATCACAATATTCTTTTAGAAAAACTTAACTATTATGGTGTTAGTGGCCACCAGTTGAATTTCTTCGAGTCTTATTTACTCGGAAGATCTCAGTATGTAGACACTGGTAAGGAGCAATCCAATAGACTAGAAGTAAGTGTAGGGGTACCTCAGGGTTCAATTTTGGGCCCAATTTTATTTATTTTAGTTATCAACGACCTGCCAGATAATATCAGCCAGTCATTAACTACAATGTTTGCAGATGACACAACTTTCTTAAGCACCGGGTGTGATTTAGATACTCTATCACTAAATGTAGAGAACACCATGAACCAAGCTTGTGAGTGGTTTAAAGCAAATGGTCTGGTATTGAACCAAGGTAAAACACAAAACCTTCTTTGTACACTAAAGGGAGACGTAAATCACTATGTAAATATGGATACTGAACTTAAGATACTAGGAATAACTATAGACAATAAGTTAACATGGATCCCCCACATTGAATTAATGTGCACAAAATTATCCAAAATAATATTTCTACTTAAAAGCTTATCAGCTATGATATCACTAGATTATCTACGAATCACCTATTTTGCATTTTTTCAATCCGTAATTAGTTACGGTTTACTTCTCTGGGGAAATAGTAGCCATATAGAAAATATCCTTTTACTTCAAAAGAAAGCCTTAAGAATAATCACTAAATCACACAAAATAGCACATTGTAAGCCTCTTTTTGTAGAAACAAAGATTCTGACAGTGATCAACTTGTATATTTTTATCTGCCTACTGAATGTAAAGAAAAACGCTACCGCAGTTACAATGTTTAGTGATGTCCACAGTTATAACACACGGAATCAATCTTTAGCAATAGTTCCCTTCTGTAGATTGAGCAAGAGTACAAACAGTCATAGTATTATAGGATTAAAGCTCTACAATAAGCTAAATAATGAATCAAAGCTATTGCCATTTAAAATATTCAAGACAAAATTATATAACTGGCTAATTTTAAATCCTTTTTATAGTTTAAAAGAATATTTTAGTAAGGATAAGGTAGAATTTTAAACTATTCAAAAACATAATTTTAGATTTCCTTGACAATGTCTATTGCATTTCAGTAATGTTGAAAGACAACAAACGTACAATACAATACAATATGCTCATCTAGACAAGCTTCAGTTCACAGCAGCCAACATGTAAGTGATACAGGCCTATATCATCATTAGACCTGGGATTTTAAGGCAAATGCCTATTTTGTTCCTTATGAAATAACATGAAAATTTTTAAATATGTTGACATTTCATGGTAAATCACTTATATTTATAGAGTTTTATAGTGCCCTAAATTGCCTATTTTGAACTTTGGAGCCTATTTTTACTATTTTAGTGCCTAAAATGCCTATTCTTTACATTTAAAATAAAATTCAACTTTTGTAATTTATACAATTATTTAATGGACATCCCTGTATGAAGAGCAGAACAGCAGAGGATGGGTTTTTCACAGAAACTTGATTTTCCCAAACAATTGTCGCCAAAGGAATGCTGACTGACGGGGCAGGATTCGCTCAAAACAACAAATAGCAGGTGTATAGTAAGAAGGGACATACTGTGTCAATTTTTCATATAAACCAAAACTGTTTTTCATAAATGTATTTTTAACTGTCTTATGGCCGGTTTCTATAAACTCGCGAATTACCTATGGGTGAATTATCCAATGGACAGAATTTACACAAAAATAACACCACACCAACACAAATAATTTAAAGATAGCAATCACATACACTTGTGGCGAGTTTCTAGATAAATGTCCTCTGGGTAAATATGAAAATGACAGAAAAAATGTTCCTACAAACTCGGGCTAGATCTTTCCAAGGGTAAATCGTCGGGTTAATTTATCCTTTCATGGATGGCTGGATAAAATTTAACCTTTCATAGGATCAATAGTAATATTTAAACAATGAGAATCAAAGCCTTCTGAAGTAAATTAACTGTACAACTCCAAGGCCTTGCTCATTATATCATTGTAGGTTAAATGGAACTAATTTGTCCATGGATAATTTACCCATAGGTAATTCACTAGTTTGTAGAAACCAGGCATTAATCTTGCAATTATTTCTGTTAAGAATAGGTATACCACGTTTCTTACAGTAAAAAAAGATCACGTTACAGTTTAAGAGCATATTGTCGTATTTTAAAGTCTATTTTCTGTCTATTTACACATTTTTAAAGCTTATTTTAAGTGCCTGTTTTCTCTTTTAAAAGCCTATTTACTTGTTTTAAAAGCCTATTTTAGGTGCCTAAAACTAATGTTTTTAGAGCCTAAAATCCCAGGTCTAATCATCATACACAACTTTGGCGTGGCTGTAATTTTAATTTTACTTTATTATTCACCCAAGTTGGTTGATTGTGAACATTTTATATTTTATACTCACAGCTGTTATCCTCTCGCCATACTCCATCATCTTGGTGTAGTCGTCTGTGTAGTTGTCGATCTCTTCTCGGATGCTCTGGTGCTGGTTGAGGAGTTTCTCCGCTTCTGCCAGAGATGCAGGCGTGTCTTCTGAAGCCACATCTGTCTGTGTCTTGGTGAGCCAAGCTTGGAAGTGGTCCAGGTCTCGCAAGAATCTGTGGAGGTCTCCAGCTTCCTCCAGTTTCGAGTCACGCTCCTTCAGCTGTGACAAATCAAGCATTAGTTATGAACATGTACCACACAGCTGGAACTCACTGACGGTAGTTTAAGAAATAACCTTGAGTTCTGTGTTCTAAAGTCTTGATTTCATGATAAGAGTTGGTTTTAAATCTGGGTTAAACTTGGGATTAAGTTAACACCTACTTTCCCATGGGTTAAATGTGTAACTCTGAGCTAAATTCAAAACCGCTGCTTTAAATCAGAGTTTAATATAGAACTGCTGTATTTAAGATTGGGAACAGGTAGTTAAAAAATAAACTAAAACAAACAAATGAAATGTCTGAATACGTAAAATATGGAGTCCCACAAGGCTCAATCCTTGGACCTACATTAATTGTGTAGTTAGAAGTGTAATTATATATCAGGTGAGAATATTAGAAGAGTTCAGTCAGATATTATAGAGCCAACTCATCAACTCCTTGAAAAAAACAGGTTAGTGATAAACAAAAAAAAAAATAATAATTGCTTTATCACTTAATCATGTCCAAAACGAAAATCCCCAGTTACCATTTATAAAACTTGGTGACACAGTAACACATTATTTGGACAATATTAATTTCTTAGGAATATGGTTAGATAAATATTTGAACTGGATTACACAAATACAAGAAATATCAAAAGTTTTGCCTTAAAGATGATGTGTTACACAGCTGCAGTTATTGTATCTGTAGTAGTGTATTTTTATGGCATGATTCTAATTAAAGTAATTATTTATTTGGTCTTATAGCGTTTATTAAGGTTAGAAATGCATTCTACCCTCTGCCACTTACTTTAGTACCGGTATTTCAGTTTATGTTTTCATGCATTCAATTTCAATCTGGGTAGTGTGTTGGCGATATTGTATAATTGCTTGAATTTTTAATTTGTTGTAATTCCAGCAGGTTTTCCAACTTTTCCTAGCTGTTGCAGTTGGTTTCGGTGAATCGTTCATGAGCAGGGATTTTATCCATTTTCTGGATGGCACTACTGCTTTAATCTATTATATAAAGTCGAATGTGTGTTTGTGGGTATGTATGTATGTTTGTTCCTTATACAAATCTACATTTCTTTTCCAATTTACACGGAATTTTGCACACATACCCAGTTAAGCCCGGAAAGTATAGCGGTCAACATTAAAATTCAAACAAAATACTCCTTCCCTTGAAAATTATATAATTTCTGAGAATTTTATACTGAAAAAAATGAATTGCTGTTTAGTTCACATGACAACAGTGAATTGTTTACTGTGATGACATAGGGCCTTGGCGACTATTTAATGCTGAACTTTAACGAATTATGATTCCATTGATGTAATATATTGGCGAAAATAATCACTGAAAATGAAATCCACGAAAATAAAGCACAGTGTGATGTAGTCACATAACTTTCTCTACCCTCCACATAAGAAATATTTACTCACTTCACATTTTGATGTAGAATAAGAGGTCGTATTGCAGGAGCAACTTAAGTGTGTGAGTATGTTATATCAGAAGTCGGTAAATAGTCAGTTATCCATAGCTGTAGGCTTTGTATTAGTTGAGATTTATCATAGGCCCTAAGCATGGGATGGAACATTTTGAGTCCTATACTCGCAGTATATTATGTCCCGGGTTTTAGGGGAGGAAAGTATGAAAGTGATACTGCATTTCTATTTTATTTCAGGACCGAAACGGTTTAACATGAGACTGAGAAATAAAATTTTCCGTCAAGTCAATACAATCTTATGTAATTTATGTTTCTTCTTATTTCAACCCCTCCCAGGCATGATGAGTAGAAGCAACGGAATGCAGCATTCGACATCCTCTATGAACCATAAAAAGCTATATCTAGCGTTTTCTGAGTGCCATATGTTGTTCTTCCTCATTTCGAATTCTACATACATTATTATATCAGGACCTAGAGTTTCAACATCGGAAGTCCTCCATAAGTTAATTTCAAATTACAAAATACAAAGCCCGGGCGACGCCGGGCCTTTTCAGCTAGTTTAGGATAATGAAGAATGCTGTATATGTATTGAAGTGAATAGCGTGATGTCTTCAGCTGTTCCCTCGAGGTAGGACAGAAAGAGTGGTGGAGATATGAAACCTCTTCACTCAAAGCATCCCATAAGGAAGTGGAATTTCGCAAGAAAAATGATATTGAATAAATTTAAGTGTAATTGAACTAATGCAAGAATCAATAAAAATCCAAGACAGCATGAACAGTAACATGACTTACGAAATATCAGATTTAGCAATGAAATCGATATGGATTATTTAATTCACTTTGTGATTACACTAGAACTCCTATTATTTGGATTAAATGGGACTGGACCCGATCCGAATAATCAAATATCATGATATATTATGAAAAAGGTAATTTCTTTTAAAAAAACTAAATTGTACAGTATTTAACTTACATAAAGTGTCACATCTTGAATATATCAGTTAGAGTCAGTTGTTTTGCTGACAAACTGTCAATTTTGTCAGCTATAAGTTTTGCTTTTTTGCATATAATTGGCCCTGAAAGAGGGTTTCCCAATGCTCAATGCTGCAAAAACCACTTGAATATTAGTCCAGTCATTTGGTGCTCAAAAAGGGGGTCACCTGGAAAGTTTTCCGGGAGTTTTGAAAATCGGCGATTTTATAGATTTCGACGTGCTCTTTTCGAATTTTCACTTTGCTACCTCGTATCTTTGCCGCTCGCGCCGCCATATTGGAAAAATGGCGCGCAAAAACAGTTTTTTCACAATATCTCCTTTACGACTCATTTTATAATGAAAATAGTTATGTAATAAATTAAACTAGAGAAAATTTCCTATAATTTATGTCGTAATGATTTTTTTTGTAAAATGGATAGTTTCAGCGTACGAGCGCCGCAAAGTCTACTCAGACACGCGTTTTGGCCAAAGCCATGGAAGATGCGGATACGCTAATAACAATCAATACGGCAGTCAACACTTCATCTACATTTGATTCCGTAATAGTTGTCGGCAAAGATGTGGATCATCTTATTCTTTTGACGTCTCTATCTACGCGTTCAGAGACACACACATATATATATTAATTAATTAATTAATTTTAATTTTTTGGCCTTCATTGGACCACTTTAGTCAGGTTTCTGGTTGAGGTTTTTCTTCTTTTTGTCAGCCCAGTACTTCTTCATCCTTTCTGACCGCAATTTTCTTTCTGCTTCTGGAACTACTCTTCCTATTCTCTGTTTGTTGATTTTCATCTGTAGTGTAGTGTGTTTGTCTTTCAATATCTTGAGTGTGTCTGTCTTGTATATTAAATCCTCTACTGTAATATGTAGCTCTGCCATATCTTCCTTAAGTTCTGTAATCCATCTTATATTTTTCTTACTCTTACTCTTCCATAATTTTTCTATTATTTTTCTGCTAATTCTATTTTCTGGTGTCCGTAAAATATGTCCCAAAAATGATATTCGTTTTTTTTTCATTGTACTTGTCACTGGTTCTATTTCTTTATATACTGTTTCATTAGAAGCTAATTTCCAGACTCCATTTACTTGGTAATTTTTGTTTAAACAGGTTCTTACTATTCTCCTTTCTACATATATATATATTCTATATATATTCTATATATATATATATATATATATATATATATATTCTCAAACCAGGAAAAGGGAAAATTTCGCAACGAATATATTCAACAAAAAGTATCGTAGATAAAACAGCCGCAGATAACATAATATTATTTCTGCACGCCTTCAGTGGCTGTGATACAACATCAGCACTCTTTAAACAAAGAAAAATAAAATGTGCTAATGTATTAAAAAAAATTAAACGAGCTTGTCCAGGTATTCAAAAACCAAAATGCAGATCCAAAGATCATTGCTGAGCTTCCTCCTTGCATTGTATGGTTACAGTGCCGTGAAAAGTGTGTCGTTCAACAACTATAGAAATACATGCTTCTCAAAATCAGTATATGAAAATAAATTTAATATTGCATCGCTGCCATCGACGGAAGCAGTAGCACGACAACATTCGTTCCAAACCTATCACCAGGTTCAGCAGTGGTATGGAGTTGAATATATTCGTTTCGAAATTTTTCCTATTCCTGGTTTGAGATTATATAGGCTATGTTTGAACGCGTAGATAGAGCCGTCAAAAGAATAAGAAGATCTACATCTTCGCCGGCAACTATTACGGAATCAAATGTAGATGAAATCCTGATTGCCGTATTGATTAGATCAGCCTAGAAAAAATACGAAAATTTCGCTGTGCTAAATTCGAAAATGCATTTCGTTTTTCTCTATCACATCTGGTTAATTGACATTTGTGAAAAATATTATTTTGACATTTTGTATAATAAAATAACTGTATGCAGCTTTGATGCTGGATTTGAAACTTTTTCCTTTGCGGTAAGTGGTGTGATAGGTAGGGGCCGTATTTTTTGGTAACAACGATAAGCGCGAAATTTTATAAAACAACACCCCTTAGCTATATTTAGCTTTCACATGCTTAAAATACAATATGAACCAAATTGAATCCACGAAATATCGCGAAATTTACTCGATTCCGCGAAATGTGTCTATAAGCGCGAAATATGCCCCTTCTGTCCGTAAAGTGAGAAATGAGCACCAAAATGTGCCTAAAAATCACAATATTGTGTTTTGGTGTACTGTATTTTTTATTTCTTAGCATCATGCCTTTTTTCCTGCTGTTTCTGTGGCTGTCGAAGATTTATCGATTTATCGATGATCGATTACAAAGATTGTAGAATTTACGCAAAGATTGTCTGTGACCTGGTTTGTACTGTTGAGTACACTCCTTTCCTGCTATGTCTTTGCCAAGTTAGGGATGCCTATGATCGATTACAGCAGGAAGTGTAGAATGTTTCTTACTTGTATTCAACAGATTTCAATAGTGGTATGGTTGGCACTTTGCAAATGGCTGTCTGATGGTGTTTAGTAAAAATTACGATAATACTTCTCGTCATTATACTTGAACAATAACTCTAATCATGCCTAAATCGAAAGTTACTTCAGTTCATACAAGGGCAGAAGAATATAGAAATGGGGGGAGGGTGTTAGTTCATGTAAATAAAGAAGCAAAGTTTATCATTGCGCAATGTTCCCAATGTAGTATAAGTAATTTATTTCACGAAATACCCACCGAAATAGAAGGAAGTTAACACCGAAATCAGCCATTTTATTTCACCAATAAATCAGGGCCCTAGTGATAGGTGATCTTAACCAATTTTGGGTCATTGAACATGAATCCGTTGACGGTTTCTACGTAACACGTCATGTTTGCTCACATGATAAAAAATACTTAAAAATTAGGATAATTTTGATAATATTTTTCGGGGAAAAATCAAATAATATTTTCAAACAGTCCAAGACGTACGCATTCCAGTATTTTTTGTGAGTGCAGGCCAAATAAATTTATTGCCAAATCATCTGATGCCGTACAAATGCTCAGTGACAGTGAACTTTTGGGAATTTTTACATTGGTCATAAGCTAAAATCTATAAAATATATTTTAGTTGAGCAAATGGTATCTTATTTATCTTATTACATTGATCGAGCTGAACGGTTTTGAACATGTATTTTAATAAATCTAAAATCTATAAGTTTGCCAAATTTCAAGTTTCTAGCTCTTCTGGAAGTGAATAAACATCAATGCTAGTAAGTGGAAGATTAGATTGTCGTAGATGTGAATGATGTCACTGCTTTCCAGCAAGTTTTTCTATAATTATGGGGCAGCTAGAAACACCAAATTTAGCACGCTTATGACTGTTGTATGTGCCCAAATTCCTACCAAATTGTATGATTCTATCTTTCATACCATGTGTGCCAATATTACATAATGTGAGAAAAATATACAGAATGTATTTAAAATAAAAAATCTAACTCAATCTAAGGGATAACCGATGGAGATACGTCAAAAAGTCATAAGACCAAACTTGTAGATCTCTAAAAATCCATTACTGCTTCTGCAATAGGTTTTTTGTTATACGACTTACCGTTTAGCTACTATAAGCCCCCAAAAAAGTCTCCACAGACCATAAAATTGCGTCCGCCATAACAGCAAACACGAAAACTAGATGTGAAACAACAAATATAATGACATTTTTTAAATCAGGAGACCTTATTTAGTTAAAATCGCTCATTAAATGCTTTACCGCAAAATGATGCAGGTAGTGGCGTATCCGCATCTTCTGTGGCTTTGGCCAAAACGCGTGTCGGTGTGGACTTCGTGGCGCTCGTACGCTGAAACTATTCACTTTACAAAAAATTTGTTACTACATAAATTATAGGAAATTTTCTCTAGTTTAATTTATTACATAACTATTTTCATCATGAAATGAGTCGGAATGGAGATATTGTGAAAAAACTGTTTTTGGGCGCCATTTTTCCAATATGGCGGCGCGAGCGGCAAAGATACGAGGTAGCAAAGTGAAAATTCGAAAAGAGCACGTCGAAATCTATAAAATTACAAATTTTCAAAACTCCCGGAAAACTTTCCAGGTAAAACTACCAAATGACTGGACTATATGGTCTCAAAGCGATTCGGATAATTGGAGTTCTAATGTATTTTTCTTCTGCTTTGATTTTTTCTGAGTTTTGAATCACAAGCCATAAAATGAAAGAATATTCAGATTTGGTACCATTTGTGTAAGCTGCTCCCAGATTTGTTGGATCTGCTGGATTCTGTCACGGATTATAGCGGCTTCTTCAGGATGTTCTGTTCCAATAGCGTCTGCTTCTTGCTCCAGCGAATCCAGTTTGGCCTGGATCGCTGCAAGGTCACGTTCCATGCCAGAAAGACGGCGCTGAAATCAAAATGTATTTGTTAAAGAGCAGTCTTAAGATAGTAACTTCATACGAGGTGAAAGTATATAAGAATATGCTAACCTGTAAGGTCATGATGCCGGTGAGGTCCATTTCCAAGCTGTCTGTGGATTGGAGGATTCTCTTCTTATCTTCTATCCATGACAAAGTTTCACGGCATTCAATGTGGAATGTTTGCACTCCATGAGCAGAGTTCAACTCATCTCGCTTAGCTTCTGCCTTCTCTCGCAGTTCAGCCCATTCGTGGTTAAGCTAAAAGAACAAATGCACAACAGTTAATTAGTAGTCATACAGCTGTGGACCATAATAACAATAATTTACAACTGTGTTTAAGGGGGAGGTACACCTTTTGAGGACCCCCCAAAAAAAATCCAAATTAATTTTTTCTCTCGAATTTGGTGAAATAATTTTTTATACATATAATGCTTTCAAAGTTATGGTTGTAAATGTTTTGTCCCTTTAAATTCACTCCCTTTGGTAAGTTTGTGATTAGTTTTCTGCAATGTTCAATTTCCAAACTTCAAACTCTCCACATTTTCTTCAGAAGCAGCATAACACGACAACACGCACCAAGCGAAAAGTCAATTTCCTGCCAAACATTTGTAGCTTGTCGTGGTCAATCTCAGCAATGGGTGCTCTACATGAAGATATAACATGGACACAGTCTGCATATCAGCCATTCCACGGAAAGTGAGCCTGCAAGTGTCCAGACCATAACAGCCTTTTAATATTAATTTAAAATAGGCTACATGTCATCATTGAAAAATTATGTAATTCATTTAGAGAATTAGTTCTTCAGTAGACTAGTACTGAAAATTGATTTCATAATTTTTCAATGATGACATGTTGCCTATTTTAAATTAATATTAAAAGGCTGTTACGGTCTGGACACTTTGCAGGCTCACTTTCCGTGGAATGGCTAATATCCTGTTACAGTAAGTTCATAGAAAATGGCACAAAAACATTTAATTTGCGGAGAACAATGGGAGAAACCAAACCTTTAAGAGTTTAGTTTTCAAACCACATGAAATCAGGTCCATCATTTAGCTCCATTTGATGTCAGAATAGATAACAGACTTGGAATGGCTTCATGCAAAGAAGTGCATTGTATATATTCGACAACAGCATCGCCAACACTGATGCAAACACTGATACTGAAAGATTGAGAAAATGCACACTGAGACTAGTGGGCCGCCATGATATTTATGTAACAGAAATATATCAATGAAACATGTGAGACCTCACAATATTGCCATTGTAGTTATAATCAGTAGTTGCTTGTGGGCCGCGGGTTGAAGACCACTGGGATAACTCATGGATAAGCCCCAGCATACAAATGCTCCACTCTAACATTAAGGGTCCATTTTTCAAACAAAAAAAGTTTCAACCAGGAGTAAGATCTAACAATGAAGCGCAGAAGTCTATGTCTATGTTTTCTAACCTCAACCCCTGACTAACCTGATTCTGCCGAGCCACAATTTGCTCAGAGTTGGGATGCTCGACATGCAGGAGCTGTCTTGCCAACTGGTTCACTACAGCGACTCGTGATGCGTTGGCATTCATTTCCTTCTCAAAGCCATCGTAACGATGCTTCATGATCTCTACGTCCTCGATGTCCTTGGCAGGAACCATCGTCTGCAGCATTCGATCTTTCTCTCCAATCCATTGCTCCACTCCGTCAGACTCGCTAAGCAGCTTGTACAGCGACAGTGCATCGAGCAAACGCTGCTTCCTTAGTTTTGCCAGTTCCAACAGTTCCTTGTAGCGATGATCAATACTGGCCAAGCGTTCAACAACCTGTGCAGTAAAAACAACTTTATAATAATATAAAGGGTGCAAAACATCTGCAACAACTTTCACACAAATACAAGTTAAGATTTGTATTACTGAGGTTTCTAGGTTGTCGAAAGAGACCGGTCTATGCCACTAATAATTTAATGTGCAATCTCCAGGTTAAACAGATTTAGGGATCACTGAACTTAATAAAAATTATAAAAACACTATGTCAAACGCCAAACGACTAACAGCCGAAAGATGGGAGAGGACTCCCGAAACTGGTCCTGTTTTACACATTGACATAAGTGGAGCATAAAGTGTTTTTATAATTTTTATCAAGTTCATTGATTTAACATGCCCCATGGTTTATATTACTTCGTGTTAATTTATTTTACATTTAGGGATCTTTCCAAGTTATTCTCCTTACAATATTAATTATTACAGGAAGTTTGTAACAGTGAAGTTATCTAAAAATATAATAATATAAGAAATGGGTCAATTTTGTGACACTTAAGTCCTCTTGTTTGGAGACTAGTTTTGGCAAGCTCCTTCCCATATTCATTCCATGTTTGACTGACATGGAATGAATATGGGAAAAATATATCCACTAGAAATGAACCAGGCCAAGTTGCTTGATATTTTTGATTTTCCTAATTTTTTTACCAGTTATTTCCCAATAACAGGTGAATTCAAAAATATGGTAAAAAAATTTTAGGCTCATACTTTTTTTTTCGGTGGCCATTTTAAGTTTGCTTTGTAACCGTATTTCAGTCGAAAATATGTTTTGCACAAATGTATGTAACTCTGTTAATTTTATAGATAACAAAGACAAAATAAAAACCAAAATTATCGGAATATGCTCTAGATTTTTGTTCTAACATAATATTACCTATACTGGTTCCAACTAAAGAATAAAGTAGATGTAAACAAAACCACGTGACATGATGGGATCTGATTGGCAGTTGTATGCACAACCCCTCCAGACTCTTGCTTGTCGTCTTCTTACGAGTATTAATGTAGTTTCTTCAAAACATAAAAAGCAAGTAATGTATTTGATGTACGACTGAATTAAGCACGTTTCTCAAGTTTGTAGCAACACTTTCTATGTGATTTAAGCAATACCATTATTATTATTTTATATTATAGGTTGAATGTAATGCGACGCGCATGCCTGAAGACAACAAAGGTATGAAAAATAACACAGTCACTTGTCATTTATTCCTTGAAGACAGTTAACGTTTAATTCATACGGTGAAAACAAGCTTACCACAGCTATTATAAATAAGACAGCAATACAGTTCAGTGGCTGAAGCTAATCAGGCCTCACCACCTCGTGTTGTTAAGCACAAGCGGAGAAAGCCGTTAAATAGTGGCGAAAAAAACTGTGATCTTGAATGTTTTTAATACATTTTGCAGTAGGTAGATTTTCATTATGACATTGAAATATTACAATGCATTAGCATTTTAAACGTAGGCATATGTAATATTTGTGAAATCCAGCTTTGTTTCTGTAGATGCTAGCTTATTTTCATCAATATTGCATTGAAATTGCGTCGTCTGCAATGTGCCAACAAACACGTGGTCGCGGAGTAATACATATCAGTGTGTTTGTTTACATCTACTTTATTCTTTAGTTGGAAATAGTATAGGTAGTGAGGAAAGTGAAGAAAACAATTCACAACTACAAACTGAAAATTAACTTAAAACGGGAGTTTTAGTGCCGCAAAATTATTACAAAGAAGAAAGACTCGCCTTTAATTTTTTTTCTTGTATAGATTTACTATAGGAATACTTGCTGTACAAGTTTCAAGCTTGGGAACTTGGCCCTTTTTTAATACAATTAAAGCATATTTTGGCAATATTTGAAGTAGAATATCTCAAAAGGGCCCGAGTGAAAAATTATGAAATTAATACAGACAACACCTCTTTATGATATAAAGATGTGATAAAAATTTGGTGACTCAGTTTTTATTTTTATCACAATCGCAATACTTTCCCTAAACTATGCTTATGCGAGAAAGTAAAAGTCTGAGCGACAGACAAAATGTAAAAGCATTATAAATGTGGCAACAAAAGCTATCAGAATTACATTTAGCAAACATTTTTATTACATACTATGTCCTTAGTTCTAAATGGCTGCTGAT
This sequence comes from Ectobius pallidus, assembly GCA_964059195.1. NCBI lineage: Eukaryota > Metazoa > Arthropoda > Insecta > Blattodea > Ectobiidae > Ectobius > Ectobius pallidus. The sequence continues at coordinate 2,465,233 of CAXKWD010000009.1, read as the reverse complement.
TTTCTTCATTTACCGTATTTACCCGAACATAAGCAGCACTTTCTTCTCTAGATTAATCCCATTGAAACATGCCTGCGGCTTAAAATCACATACAAGTGTTTTTAGGCTCTAATGGTGATTATGCGCACAATATAGCCCATTCAACTACCATGGCCGGTTCCCCTCTTTCAAAATCGCCACCAATCAATTTATCTTCACTCTCCAAGAATGTTAATATATCAATCGATTCAACATCGAAAATACATGGATATCAGTTGACGCATCACAGAAAATGTGTAAAAATGCATAAGCAAGTGATGCTCACTTTTTATATGTGCGTTTTTGCGTGTTTTGTCATTTTTGGTAGTGGTGTTACGGAATATTGCTGCAATGTGAGCTGCTCAGACGCAAAGAAATGCAAATAATGGTCATTTTAAACTGATGGTAACTGAAAGTGCAGTTATGAAAAAGAAAGAAAAATTGCAGAAAATTCAACACTGAAAGTCATATGAAGTGTAAAGTACGGATTTCTGTTTTCTTTTTCGTCAGTTTTATTTTGTTATATTAAATAAAATTAGAATTTCATAACTTGAGTCAGCTGATACTTTCATTTACTTATTTCAGCTAAGAAATGTGTTACTTTTCGTGTTATGGAAATGAGGCAATTTACTTTTTCACTTTCGTGTTAATTAAATTTTTTCCTTTACTTTAGTGTTAAAAAGGCAGGTGTGGCTTTAATTCAGATAAATACGGTACATAATTTTCATCTTCTACACCTTATTTGTCTGCCATGCATTAACATTCTCCTGCTGAATATAACAAATACTGTAACAACATTTGCTCTTGCGTATGTCATTTAATCTGAGGGCTAAGAAGATGAGGAACTTTACCTCAGGCGATTGTCGGTCCTGTTCTCCCAGCTGTTCTGCCTGCTTGTGTAGGGTTTCAATTGTGGAGTTGTAGTTCTTGAGTTCATCGGTGACATCTTTGTGCTTCTTGAGCAGGGACTGCACGTTAGCTTCGTCACGGCCCACATCCTCGCTGGAAACAAGTCTCAAAGTATCCAGCATCCAGATGTCCACATCGTCAGCATCTGCAAAGAACTGCACCAAATTCCCATTTCAAGTAAAGCATGTCTCTTGAGTACAACACGCTGTATCTGTCATGCCGTGAAACGCTGCTTACCTGGTGGAAGTCCACGGCCTCCTCCAACCTCTTGCGTCTGTAGGCCGCTGCGTCGATGAGGTGCTGCCACATGCCAAGGATTTCCTGCAACCTCTCCTGGATTCTGTCTGCACCAAAGTGGCCACGCTGAACAAGATCGTCACCAACAGCAACGACCGACATCAGCTGAGGCTCGTGACTTCCGATCTCGTTCTCCAAAGCCTGCAGACAACACAACAATTTCAATGTTGTAGGCTCGTGTTTTAAATTCACGACTAGGGATGGGAGATTTTTGCAATCGCGATAAATGCTAAAGTCCCCAAATGCTGTCAAAATAAGTAATATTTTGGTTTGAAACACATGAAATCTATTATTGTGTCTTTACAACCTGCGATAAAATGTCAAATTAGTATAAAATGCAAAATGTACGTATATCAAGTGTAAAATAACATTGTAAGGGTCATTTACGTAAATAATAGGACAGGAAATGAAACAAATTACTTTTTTTGATGCTGTTAATGAGCTCTTTAATTCAACAGTGGCTGGTCCTAATAAAGTGTTCGATATGAAGAGAAGAATTCCATATTTTAACCATATATACCCAGACAGTTTCTTATGTGGATACGATTAATTTCACAAACATTTGATAACCAGTATGAGACAATTAAGAGGTTGACTGACTGCAAATTTTGTTAGAAATGCACTCTTTGCCAATGCAGCTATTCAGGTAATCTCGTCACCTACCAATAGTGTGGATGTGGAATGCTTTTTTAGTAAATACAATTCAATTCTCATAGATAGCCAAAACAGGTTGAAGGAGAGTATTACTGAAATTCCTTCAATGTTAAATTTTTAATGTGTGTGCTGAATGCTCCTGATGTTAAATGCATGTAGGCAAATACAAGTTAGCAGTGCATATATTTTGACGTGTGTTTTAGTGTTCAAATTTCACTACAAGTTTATGTTGCTTTATGCCTACTTATATGCTTGAAATTATTGTAACTGGGAAATCAATCAAATGCACTAATTTGTAAAACCTAATTTTCCAGTAATAAAATTGTTCCATCCCAAATCGCTACAAAATGCTAAATTTTAACGCTAAACTTGCTATAAACTTTATTTTTAAAATGCTAAATCTATATTTTTAGTTGCTAAAATTTACCATCCCTATTCATGACTTTCATCGGTTAATCAGGAAAAATTAAGTGATACAAAGGTGTGGCATAAATCAATTAACCAAAAATTTAATTTAATTATTTCCTGTAGCTTGAAACAATTGTACAGAAATTGTTAGTAGTCAGCCAGTGCTGCCTGCCATCTGCAATCAAGACTTTATGCAAAAGAAGAAAGGTGGCAGTATCAAAACAGAGGCCTTTGAGCAGAATTCACATCACACAAATTTTCATGGAAATTGTGAAGAAGTTGTCTTTCAGCCTATTTCTTGTTACATAATAAACCAAAACTCCTCCTAACAAAAAGAGCTTTTTTCAAAGGCAATCTTCACACTGAACAAAGCAGGATCGTACTTTAGCAACGGCCCAATGCTGAGTCGCTTCTACAAACTACAGAAGTTATAAACATACAGTTTACTGGATGGTCGTTTCATGTGCTGTAACAATGACAGACATACTAAAAAAAAGTGTGCATGGAACGTCACGTGACAAAAGTGAAACTTGATTTAGTTTAAGGATTTTTAATATTAGGTTTTAGACTTTTTAATTTTGGAATAGTGGATTTTTTAATTTTGGATTATTTAAATTTTAGATCTTTGAATATTTAATTTTTTCGATTTTTTAATTTTCGATTTTAATTTTGGTTTGATTTTTAAATTAAGGATTTATTTAAATTGGATTTTTTAAATTCTGAATGTTTTAATTTGTTTAATTTTGAATTTTTTGATTTTTTAAATTTTGAATATTTGGATTTTTTAATTTTGGATCATTTATTTCTTGGATTTTTTAATTTTCGACTTTTAATTTTGGATTGTTTGATTTTTAAATTTTGGATTTATTTAATTTGGATTTTTTATTTTTTAAATTTTTAATGTTTTAATTTGTTTAATTTTGTATTTTTTAATTTTTTTAAATTTTGGATACTTGGATTTTTAATTTTTTAAATGTTGGGAACTTGGACTATTTAATTTTGGATCTTTGAATTTTTTTAATTTGGGATGCTTGAATTTTTTAATTTTGGATTTTCAATTTTTTAATTTTGGAATACTAGATTTTTTAAATTTTGGATTTTTTAATTTTTAATTTTTGGATTTTTTAATGTTTAATTTTTGGATTTTTTAAATTTTGGAAAAGCCTAATCATTGAGTTGACGGTTTTCTATGCAGTCCGTTCCGACACACCTCACTAATTTTGTGACAATTTTCAGCGTAACACTAAGTTCGTAACGATTTTGAACGTTACACAAGCTCCTGATTTACCCCTACCGTGGCTAAAGCAGTTTCACTTCAAAAACCTAACAACAAGATTTAGTACAAATTAAGATGACCTCCCTTTGGCAGAACTGATGAAAAGCGAATGAGAGCGAGGTCTCAGAACGGGTGAACAGTTTGAAGTGAACGATGTTTCAGTTGTTTGAAACCTGGTGAAGACGGGGCGACAAAGATTCTGTACTAATCTATTATGCCAAGGAAGATAGAGATGTACAGCTTGCTCAAACCTAACACACATATAAACTTTCAGCCTTATGCCTGTACTGATATAATATCGAAACATTCACCTTGTGTTTGGATAGGAGCAAGTTGATAGTGGTGAGATCGTGGCCGATGTCTCCGTTGGTCACAATCTGCTCCTTCTCCTTTATCCAGTTCTCCTCGTCGGCCATGTCCCAGTAGAACTGCCAGAGCTTGCGACTCTCATCAAGCCTGGCTCGACGCTCCACTGCCAGTTTCACAAGTTCTGCGTAGGCGTCCTGTAAAAGCCCAAACAAACAACCACTGTAGCTATTTTATTACTCCTAAACCCTTGAAGAACATAATTACCGCTACAAAGGAATCTTGTTGGCATCATTACTAAGACTAGTTATTTCCAGTTTGGTTGTGTTAAGCTGACAATGCTTCCCTGCTTCTGGGAAATTTAAATAATATTCCTAGTACAGTAGAGCTCCAAATATCTGAACTCCAACTATCCGAATCACTTTGAGACCGTGCAACCGACTATTTGCAAAAAAGCAAAACTTTCAGAAGACAAAATCGACAGTTTGTCAGCAAAAAACTGACTCTGACCGATGTGTTCAAGATGTTGCATTTTATTGTAAGTACAGTTCTGTACAATACGGTTTTTTTTTAAGAAATTAGCTTTACCATTATTTATTTAATTATCCAGATATTTTATTAGTCAGATCAAGTCCCATTCCAATTAATGTGGATAATTGGAGTTCCACTGTAATTCATTTTATTTACTGAAATAGTTATTATAATGACTGTAATCTTTCACGAAAACAAAACAAAATGAACAATACCCAAAATGTACATAATACAGAGAAAATCAAAAGGCATGACAACTTAACCCTGATGCTCAACAAGCGCTCTTATTCAATGTGATGGAGACCATCACCACCTCTCACAAAGATTAATATGCTTATGCAACAAACATCAATAATAATAAACAATCTAAATAACTAGCCAGGTATTACAGCACATGGAATCCAACTCAACTAAGCACAGCTGATTGGAAGTTTCACGTCCCGCAAACATACGGGCAGGAAAGGAAGTTATTGCATCGGTACTTCTTCCCATACACTTTAATACCAGGTCGTGCTAAAGTGCTATATACGCAAAATAAAATGAAGGGTACAGGGGAAGAAGGGGGAAGGTCAACCAAAATCAAACATTGAGTTACCAAGCCTTATCTGGTAGCTGACTGTGCAATCTTTTAGTGCTGCTTATGAAACTGGCGAAGAAAGCGTAAAGTAAAGGAGAAAATAGAACTTTAAATTTTGCTGTACAGGGAATGAAGGAGGAAAGTCAGTAGCAACAATGACATTCACTGCAGACGTGATGGCTTGGCGCATTAATTTCTCAGGTGGAGTGATATAGAGCGTAGAGTGTTAATCAAAATTCCATTATTAATAAATGTTGGAAGTATTTTACTGTACAAAAAATCAAGTAGTATGAAAATGTTAAGAAAAAAATTTTTACTGCTTTAATTTTTATACAATTAATTATTACCTACATTACGATTAATTTTCTTTTAGATTTCATCCCACTCTCAAAGGAAAACCATCTGAAGAAATTTTGTTCCAGGAAAGTTCAGACGTACTTTCAATCTCTTCCACATAAGGATTAATAATTAATGTAATTAACGTTTCATATTGCAATTAATATTTGAACACAAGTTTTAATACTGTAATTTAATGAATTTCATATTGCTCCTATGAGGGTAAAGTTATATAATCACGTTCAATATCACCACCTTATTCCCTCAAAAAAATCAAACTTAGGATACTTGAGAATAATAATAAGATATTTCAGAAATTAATCTATTTTATTAATTGTGTATCTATATATGATGGTATATAAAAGCCATGTCAATAAGTTATAAAAAATGAAATTGGTTTATAATAAAAATTATATAGCTGTTTATATTAAAAAGTCAAATTCACCAAAGTGATTCATCATAGCCTAAGTACATATTTTACATATGAAGTGACTCAAACTGTGAATAGATAACATACTTCACAGCATACAACATTTTAATATATATGTAACTCAATAGATTTTAATTGTCAAAAATCGTTTATAATATTATTGACAAACCAAGTTTTAACATACCATATTTTATACATCATTTGGTGAAGTTTTTGATATTATTACCATTGTATATAACTTAATGGATTTTTAATTTTGTGTACTATAATAGGCCTAGATCTATTTTTTAGAATAATATTAACAAGCCAAAGTTTTAATATACTATATTTATACATATCACTTTGGTGAATTTGATTTTTTAATATAAACAGCTATATAATTTCAAATTTCATTTTTATATTATAGTAATATAAGAATTGAGTCAATTTTTGTGACACTTACTTCACTTGAGTCCTCTATTTGGAGACTAGTTTTGGGAAGTTATTCCTCCCATATTCATTCCATTTTGACTGCTGCTTGTTGCTACTTGACTGCCCTCTGGTTTCTTTAAGATGAATTTATTGAACAGGTCATTGGAGGCGGGGATTTCAAAATTCATGGCTATTAGAGGGCAGTCAAGTAGCAACAAGCAGCAGTCAAAATGGAATGAATATGGGAGGAATAACTTCCCGAAACTAGTCTCCAAATAGAGGACTCTAGTGAAGTAAGTGTCACAAAAATTGACTCAATTCTTATATTACTATATTAGAAAAACTTTACTGTTACAAACTTCCTGTAATAATTAATATTCATTTTTATAACTTATTGACATGGCTTTTATACAAGCACAGTATACGTATTAATACAGTAAAGAAACTCAGTCCGTTTTTCTGCCATACGGACATGCGCGCGCAGATTCCATGCGATCCTACAGGCCATTGAGTAATACTACAATCACTACTGTGGGAAGAATGGAAATAAATAGGAGTCTTGAATTTTTATAGCAATGCGTGTTTCGAAAGGATGTTATTGTTCTGCTATAAATTGCAGTAACAATAAAGGAAGAAATCCTGAATTGCATTTCTTCACTTTCCCAAAAGATCCAGAAAGGTAAGAAGAAAAATACGTAATATTTATTGTATGCCTGCTGGCTTACTCTTGACACATGTTCTGGTGTGGTTATGTTTACATTTACTTTAATGTAATATTTTTATCTTTAATTATGTTGTAATTTCTAACAATAGATACTAATGAAATGAAAATGTCAGCAGTCTATATCACGGTTAAAGATAACAATATTTAGGATGTCGTATTGTGATCGCTTAAGATAACACAATATTTGCTGCGGTGCAGCTTATTTCCTATGTGCATTGTAATGTATATGTCAGGGCCGGTTATGTATACAAACATGTGTGCCGTGTTGGCAGTCAAGAATGGCTATGTGAGCTCTAATGCACATGGCCATTTTGCAGCATGTAGCCGATTTTTTTTCATTGCTTGCACAAACCTGACAATCAAAGATCCACATGCCCGGTTGTAAGGATCAATGCTAAGGAATATCAGTGCACATAACTCAATTTCGTAAAAAAGTGCACATAGCCGATTTTACAGGCGGTACGATATTTATTTTCTCGAACACGATGTAGGCGTAAAAATGACGAAAGCATAATCTTACATCATAAATTCTCGGATACATGTGCCATTAAGGTGTTTGCGACAGTAAACTAACATGACATCATTATCCAAACCTAGGCCAGCAATAGGCTTACCTAAAATAGGCTACTGTTAAGAAGCGTATCTAGTCCAAGGTTTTTCCCACCTTTAAAATCAACGTTTAAGTTATAAATTATATTAAAGAGTGACCTTTGAATATAGGTTTGTCACACTGCTCGTCCTCAACTTCATTGTTGAGATTGTATTTTGTTTCTGTATCTTACGGCTTCGATCTACCTTCAATTGTTGTAATGATTTCAGGTGTAAAAAATGGGTCATCAATAGTCGGCGAGAAGTCATACTAACAAAAACTGTAAAATATTTAAATGTAAATTGCCGCCTATGTTTGGAACACTTCGAAAACAGCCAGTTTATGAATTCCAATAAGAACTCTTTAATTAAAACTGCTGTACCGACTGTATACTAAAAGCAGTTTTGGAGTATTAGAAATTGAGAAATATTGATAGAAACCTATATTTTTATTTGAATTTTGTATTGTATCTTATGTAATATTGTATTGTTTTTGTAAAATGATGACATTTCTATTCTAATGTAATATTAGGCTACTTTTAAAAATAAAAATGAGTTATAATTGGTTTTCCGAGAATCATCTTGAAGTTATTAAAACTTGTAATAAGGATAGCCCTAGGAACTGCAGTGCAAGTTACAGGTAAGTGGCATTTAAAAATTGTGCCTGATCTTAACTAAAATATAATACATGCTTCATTGTTTCTTAAATTTTAAATTCAGTTTTGAAAGAAGATTTTTTTCTCTTATCATAACATATTTTGTTATGTGTTTATGCATTTTCACAAGTTATTTTATATGGTGAGAATGCAGTTTTACTCAACCGCCGCATGGAGCGCTAGTGTCGCCCAGCTAACAAGTTGTCATAGGACTTTTAACACACAGTTTCCTTACTGTATTAATACTTATACTGTGATACAAGTAAGAATCAGTTTGAAAAATTTTATGTCATAACCGGGATTTGAACACTGTTCAAATCCCGGTTATGACATAAAATTTTTCAAACTGATTATTACTTGTATCATCCCAGACATATCCCAGACATGGATTTAATGTCTATTTCCTTTCCCTCCACTTAATGGCTTTTATATACCGTCATATACAGATACCAATTAATATAATAGATTAATTACTGAAATATCTTATTATTATTCTCAAGTATCCTAAGTTTGATTTTTTTGAGGGAATAAGGTGGTGATATTGAACGTGATTATTAATACTGTAAGTTCTGTAAAAATTAGGAATATTTATACTTTTCACCTAATACCTCAAAATATTTGTGCATTTTATTGTATTTGACAATTTGTTTACATGGTTGAGTTAAATTTGGAACTCCATATTCACACCACGTGTATAAAACACATTATTATTGCTATAAAATGAAAATGTACCGTATTTACCCGATTATAAGACGAGGTTTTTTTCCCAAATTTTTCATTTAAAAAGTACGGGGTCGTCTTACATTCGCAGATTAAGGCAAATCAAACTTTAGTAGTTATGGCAACAGTGTAGAAACATGACATCATGGTTACAGCAATGTGACCAATTTGATAGGGGAAAATACCAATATAAATTTGCGCTAGTTTCGTTGTTTTTGTGAAGGAAAAGGACAGAAGATGTTAACTGTTACTAAATAGAAGCTTCCTTTTTGTTTTAGAGTAATAAGCACTAGGTGTTTACAAGAACTGATCGAATTCAATTTTCCGATAAACATTGTCACGTTGGCAGTAATGGTGGACCAGAAACATGCTTGCTCCCATGTGGCCATTGTTCTCTATCTCGTTTTTTCTCCTTTTCATGGCAGGTAAATCTCCACGTGATTGTCACATGCTCGGCTGATTATTAGGGTTTGATCTTCTTTTAAGTTAATGTGAAATTTGTACAGTTTGCTTCCACAGCCATCAAGAATGGTTCCAAACCATAGGCCCCGTGACTGTTCACGCAGACGTTATGACGCTAACTTTAAGTTAAGTTAATGATGCAGAGTGGATGATGAAGATGGCGGGACTTACGCTTTGACGCAGAACAATGCTAGCTCAACGACTATCCGTGGCGTTTGATGACAAATTCATTGCATTTCAGCGTTATGTAATTTGTTTGCGGAAACAACATGACTATTAGGCCATATGGGCAATGCTGATCAGTGATACCTCAGAGTAAGTGCTGAAAGTGAAAATCCAAACTATTTGCTTTTATTTATTTATTTATTTATTTTTAATTCATATAAATAAAACCCTTTGTAGTCTGAATTTGTTAAAAATAAAATTCTCAAAAAGCCTCTTCAAAATAGGGGGGTCGTCTTATATTCAGGATCGTCTTATAATCGGGTAAATACGGTATTTATTATTGATTTCATACATCTGAGTTCTGAGTATTCAAATTTTAAAAATGGCTTCCTGTGAAACCAGGATTTCTTGATATTCCTCCTTCCCCTGTAACCCTTCAAATGAAAGCTGCTTCTGGAAGGGGAATACAAAATGTTCGCAATGCGATCTACTATCAGAACAGGAATTACATGTTTAGCTTCCTTTGTTTTACAAATATCTTATTTTTCTTGAAGAGGTGCATTTAGGAAACTCTGTCTTTAAATTTAAATATCTGATCTATAAGACGTGGTTATTATGGTGAATTTAAATCGCAGAGTTACACAACGGAGGTTTCTAGAATGAAATGATGCACACAGTGGCCTCTGACTCATATGCTTGTTGAACAGACTGTACCTCGAGCTGCTGGACACGTTCCACAATGATGGCAGGGTCACAGGGACGATAGCCTTCAGTTGTTTCCTGGTCTAAGAAGCGCTGAGACTGCTGCACGACGGCTTTCACACGTTCGCCCAGCACATTGATGTCGGCTTCCACCAGTGAGTGTTTCTGCAGGAGATCTTCTACACCCATCAAGTGTTTGCCGTAATCGTCTGACAGCAAGCGCAGCTTCAGTTCCTCCATCGAGTCCAGGATGTAAAGCATCTCCTGGAAGTTCTGCTGCAGCTGCAGAGACAACTCCAGTCGCATTCTTCTCGCTCGCAGCAGTTCCAACAAATAGTTCCATAGTCGCAGAACATTGTCTTTCCTGCAGGAAACACCACAACTTTAATACTCTATGCATATATTCTTTAAAAACTGACACTAAAGAATTAGGGTGCGTGCATTATTTGAGAGAAGGGTGGGAGTCTCATAATACAATAGTGTTGTGTTCCATTGTACATGACATCACCCTAACTGTTTAGTACTAGAACTCATCAAGAACAGAAGCTGAAAGTTCTTTTTACTGATCTTTTAAAGCTAAAGAGAAGCTGTGAACTGTAAAAGCAATCATGCAACGTTAATAAGCTGTATTTGGGAACTTCAACAAACTGGAAGTTGAGATACAGTTATGCGAGTACGTTAATGAGAAAAGGAAATCCGGTTATGCTGTTTCAAATGAAATGTGCCAGCTAGCCAGTCAACTTGTTTCCATGGTTCTGCAAAAAGATGTTAGATGTTTACGATTAGCAAACTGAATCTCGTGTGTTGTTTAAATTAGTTAAATTTTACTTTGGCCTGTAATGATGAGTGCAATACATCATATGTTAGTGTAAGTTCTTAAAACCTAAAGAGTTTTGTCTGGACAAGAAATATCAACATTGAGAACAGGTTGTTTGAAGCATTTGTGTTGTGCATGGTGAAAAATCTTTGTTTTAATCATATAAATTGAGTGATCACACTTCTGGTCTATAACACCCACACACACCAACAATCATAACTAACCCCTGAATGTCTATGCAGATTATATAGTTTCAAAATGTGGAAATGGCATCACTATTACCTTCAACAAGTAATGACATGGCTTTATTCACCCACTTACATTTCTTATGGGCAGCTAAATTTTTGCATGTGTCTATCTGTGTGAGTCTGAACCGTAAAGGGGCACTTTTTATAAATTTCTTGAATGACTAATGTTGACATGAGATTAAAAATATATTACGGGTGAAGTACTATTTGAAGGCAATTCATACTTATTATTAACACTTCTGAAAATTCATCTTAACAATGAGTATGAGGACTCCTAAAGCGTGTAAATGTCTGGACCGTAACAATGGAATGGCTGACTTGTATTCTGAAAAGTATGTTATACTGAAACAAGCAAATCTTGTCAAAATCAAAGACTTTTACAGTTTAACTGTTCAAAACAAAATCGTTGTGATTCTACAATAAACAATGAGGTAAGAATTATTCCACAACACACTATGCCTCTGCTGAACGTTGGTACATTTCAAGGATTTTTTCTTTGTGTTATGCTTTAACACTGTTAACCTTATTCCTGAATGACATTCTTCTTCTTATGGTGAGGAATGATATGTACTGTAAATAGATTATTGGGCAACACTCACCAATGTTTGTTGATCCCTTTGTGAAGCCGTTGTCAATAGTTGCTTAATCTTGCGTGAAGCCTTCGTCTTCTTAATAAAATAATAAAACACACACATTATATAAAACGTAAACACTAAAAATTGCAACTTCACAACAGGAATCACATCACAACGTTTCACGAGACCAGAAAAACGACTCGCGTTTTCAAGTGAAAATTAGCGACGAGATGTTCGGTCGCGAAGTCTTTGTGATCGTCTGACGATCACAAAGACTTCGCGACCGAACATCTCGTCGCTAATTTTCACTTGAAAACGCGAGTCGTTTTTCTGGTCTCGTGAAACGTTGTGATGTGATTCCTGTTGTGAAGTTGCAATTTTTAGTGTTTACGTTTTATATAATGTGTGTGTTTTATTATTTTATTAAGAAGACGAAGGCTTCACGCAAGATTAAGCAACTATTGACAACGGCTTCACAAAGGGATCAACAAACATTGGTGAGTGTTGCCCAATAATCTATTTACAGTACATACTGTTAACCTTGTTGTTAGTTTTGTATCAGTCAGTTTCACTCCACCCTGAACTTTGCTAATGATTGCTAAACTGCTTTCCATTGTCACAGAACACAACACAAAAGTAACGTCCCTACTTTTCAATATTTAGATGAACACTGTGATGGTACAGTACACAGTAGATATGACGTGACGCTCCATGCAGGCGCCGTATTCTATTCTGTCATTATCTACTGTTGGACTTTTGAATTACATACAATTCAACGACTGAGTATTCTTGCCAAAACAGCGTAGGAAAAAATGTGTGCATGGAACGCCACATGACAGAAATTGAACTTGTTTTAATTTTTGATTTTTTTTCAATTTTAGATTATTGGATTTTTCAATTTTGGATTTCTGAACTTTTTAATTTGGGATCTTTGAATTTTTTAATTTTTTTGGATTTTTTAATTTAGGATTTTTAGGTTTTTAAAATTTTGGATAAGCCTAATCATTGAGTTGATTGTTTTCTGTGCAGTCCGTTCCGTCACACCTTACTAATTTCGTGACGATTTTGAGCATTACACAAGCTCCCGATTTACCCTTGCTGCGGCTAAAGAAGTTTCACTTCAAAATCAAATGATTTAAATAATACATTAAAATATACTTAATAAATATGTATTAAGGAAATAAATATATAAAAGCTGATTAATAATTTTTAATGTTTAACCTTTCATAAGTAATATTGAAATGATCGTAAGTAACAGAAGTGTAAAAATGAAATATGTTTGTATTGTAATGCAAGAGATTTGAGCTGGGATTTGATATAAGTGTTTCAAACTGAAAAGTACAATGAAGTCGTTACTGTACCTGGCATTGATTCTGTCGATGTCGTGGTAATTCTCTGCTTCCAGTTCTTGAGAAACAGCGACAACAGCTTGCACTCTTTCTTCATATGCGAATATATCGGTTTCGATGGCTTCGTGCTTCTTAGCAGCAGCTTCGACTGCAGCGAGATCGAAGCCAAAGTTGTCCTGAGACACCAGGCGCTGGTTTTCGCTGAGCCACGTCTCCCTCATGCTTGCTTTGCGATTGAATCTGGCTGCCAATTGTTCGAGTTTCTCTTGGCGAATAAGTTCTTCTCGCAGGGCGAGTTCTCTTTCGTGTTCTGCTTTCTCCAGGCGCTCCCAGGCCTTGTTGATGTCAGAGATCATCTTGCCTTCCTTTGGAGTGTAAGGCTTTTGATTATTGGCTCTCATTCGGGACTGCAACGTGAAGAGCAGCACCTCCAAGTTGCCTTTCTCAACAAACCTAGAGAAACAAATGTAATCAGTTTACAAGAGCATAGGCCTACACTGTATTTACCTGAATATAAGTTGCATCTGCCTTTTTAACACTAAAGTAAAGGAAACAAATAAAATTAAGCCCAAAGTGAAATAATAAACTGTCTCATTTTCATAAAATAAAGTAACACTTTTCTAGGCTGAAATAAGAAAAAGAAAGTATCAAATGGATTTTTCATAAGTGCATTTACAGTTACCATCAGTTCAAAATTACCATTCTTTGCATTTCTTTCCAACTGAACAGCTCACATACAGGAATATTCCATTAATACCACTATAAAAAATGACATTATATATATTATACTCTTTACTTTCACTAAAGTCATTCAAAATCTCACTATCTGACAAGCCATTTCCGTTTGAACATGCTGCCAAATAATGACAATAACAATAACAATAACAATAATAATAACAATAATAATAATAATAATAATAAAGAAAAAGAAACAAACAGAAAAATTTTAGGTCCACCAAGCGTAGGTGAAGAATACAGACTTAGGAGTAAAAAGGAAATAAAAATATACAGACATTCATAGTGATATCAGAAAACGAAGGCTAAAATTTTATGGACATATTAAACGAATGAATTCAAATAGGCTCACAAAACAAATATTGGAATTATATAAAAGCAGAAGTAAAGCAAAAGTAGATAATAAGAAATGGATTGGTGAAGTAAAAAATGACTTAATACTGGCAGAAATTACTCCAGAAGATATTTTGAAGAGAGATAGCTTTAGAATCAAGGTGCATAAATGGAAGTTGACCAAGAGGATAGACCGAAGAAAAAACTGGAACAACATGGACAAACAAGAGGAAGAAAGCAAAATGGAGTCAGAGGAAAACACAGAAACGCCTCTAAGCACTTTGTATAGTCCTACATGGGCTCTTGCACAAACAAAAAATAAATAAAAATAATAATAATTTATTGCAGTCTAACACATTGATAACATCCTGTGAATTCACAGAACTTGTGAATAAAATGTCTGAAAATATGATCCCATCAAATGACAGAATTAGCCCTTTTTGCAAGTTTCTGATGGAAGGAGCAGTGAAAGTGTTAGGGAATGTCTTGTGTTTATTATATTTTCACTGTGAGGTTAATTTAAATTGTTAAAATTGCAGGTGTGACTTAAATTCAAGGACAGCTTACATCTAATAGAGACAGGATGTGATGAGAGTAATTAAAGCCTGTAGCAATAAGGAAACAATCAATTAAGTTAATCACAAAATAACACTTTTATAGCACTTACTTTGGCGGCTTCTCCACTGTGCGGTAAGTGTTGAACTGCGTTAACTGAGCTTGTACGCCTGTCAGGGAATTGGCAAAGTCTCGCTCACCGAGGGCAGTGATGGTGGCTTCGATCCATCGCAACAAGTCCGAAGTCAAACTCTCGTACTCCTGTACCATGCGGTCGTTCTCCATGGCGATGCCCACCACCTTGCCAATTCTCTTCCCCTGGACCGTCTCCTGCTTCATCTTGCTGAAGTAGTGGTAGTACGTAACAACGTATGTGATTATAGACTTCTCGTCAGGGTGCTCCACAAAAATATCTGCCAACAAAACGAACTCCCCTTTATTGATGAATTTCATGTCCGTTTGGGGTGAAGACCTTAGACTACATATTATTAATGCAGATAGTTTATATCCTCATACAGTAAAACCCCGTTTTTACGTTCCTGCCATTTACGTCATTTTCAGCTGGTCCCACTTTTTAACCTATGCTGACAATACATAGAATTCCCGCCATTAACAACTTCTACACAGTTGTATTTCCCGCCATTTACGTATTTTTTCCGTTGGTAGCGTTGATTTTCGATGAAGAACCGCTTTCCATGCGTTCTCTTTCAAAGCGAATCCGTGAAGTGCTTCAGTTTTGCTGCAGCGAAGAAAGAATGGTCAAGACAGTCCAGCGGTTCTGAAGCGCTTTAAAAATGAACGCAAGGTCTCATTTCCGCTATGTTGCCAACTCTCTTACACGCGGCGACAGTGGCTATTTGCGTTAGTTGAGAGGAAGTTTGTTTCTTTTGTGCGTGTAGATATTTGATATTCACATAGCGTAGGCCTAATTCATCGTGATTTGTAGTAACACTTTTGTTGCGTGATTTTTGGCGGTATGATGGAGGTTAATAAAAACAATAGAAAATGCATTTCTTTGCAAGAAAAGACGGAAATTCTACGCCGTGTTGATTCACACGTGGGAACACGTGTTCAGTTGGCAAAAGAGCTTGGACTCTCTGTTTCAACTTTGAATACAATCATAAAAAATAGATCGACAATTGAACTTAATGCCAAACAAAGTGGTGCAATGTCCAAAAAGCGCAAATATATACGCACATCAGCGTATGAAGAGATGGACAAACTTGTGGCAGAATGGTTTGTTTCTACGAGAGCGGCAGGAATTCCAGTTGATGGCACCATACTTCGATCGAAAGCGCTTCAGTTTGCTGCAAAATTGGGAATCGCCGATTTTACTGCATCTAATGGATGGATAGACCGGTTCAAGAATCGCCATAATATCGTCTACAATCAACTTTGTGGAGAAAGTAAAAGCGTCAGTGTGGAAACTGTACAAGAGTGGAAGCAAAACCTGCCAGCTATTATTCAGGGTTACGAACCAAGGAATATTTTTAATGCTGACGAAACTGGTTTGTTTTATAACATTTTGCCAAGCAAAACTTTGTGCTTTAAGGGGGAAAAGTGTCATGGTGGAAAACTCAGCAAGCAGCGGGTAACTGTTCTGCTAATGGTCAATGCTGACGGATCAGAAAAATTACCCCCCCTAGTGATCGGTAAATTCAAGAAGCCCAGGTGTTTCAAGAATTTGAAAAATCTGCCCACAAAGTATGATGCAAATGCCACAGCATGGATGACTAGCAGCATCTTCACATCTACGCTTCATGCTTTGGATGCTAAAATGGGAGCAAATCATCGAAAAATATTATTGTTCTTGGACAGATGTGCTGCCCATCCCGATGATCTGCAGCTAAGAAACATTAAGCTTGTGTTTCTCCCACCAAACTGCACAAGCGAGCTCCAACCACTGGATCTGGGCATCATTCATGCCCTTAAATTCAAGTACAGGAAGATGCTAGTGGAGAAGGCTGTCTTCATGCACGATAATGATATGGACCCTAAGAAAATGACCATAACAGTCCTTGATGCCATGCATTATGTATCCAGAGCATGGGTAAGTATCAGTCCTGTGACCATATCTAACTGTTTCCGGAAGGCAGGGTTTGAGTTTGTGGAAGAAGAGGACTATCTGCCCGAGGAAGAGATGTCAGAGCCCAGCAACTGGGCTGTGGTGGACGAGCCTTCTTCATTCGAAGATTATGTCAACATTGATGCTGATGTAATAACATCAGTGGTGCCCACAGTAGAAGACATTGTTTCTAGCCACCTTGAAGAAAAAGAAGTAGGTGAGGAAGACTCTGACCAGGAACCCAAAATACCTACTAGCAAAGAAGCCATGGAAGCAATAGCTGTTTTGAGGCAGTACATTGCGAGTGCCTCGGGAGAGGATGGGGCTTTTGATGCCCTATATGCTGTGGAGAGACAGGTCGAACTGATACAAATAAGAAAAAAACAAAGACAATCAACCATTTCTGACTTTTTTAAATAGATAATGTAAGTGTACATAGCTACCTTTTTCTTTCCCCTTCATGTATTAAATTTTGCACTATATAGCATTACAGATTTCACACTTCCTGCAATTTACACTTTCCTGCCATTTACACTTTTTTGCATCAGTCCCTTGAAAAGTGTAAAAAAGGGGTTTTACTGTACATGGTTGCTAAATATACTGTTTTCATTTAACTGCCGTATGAAGATTTATGGGGAATATTCAATGGCCTCTGTCAAGTGCATACATATAAATTTATTTAACATTCATGCATAATACTCGTAAGTAGATGTTTCAATTTGACGATGTAATGACCACATGAATCCTGAATTACAGTCTCAGCTGAAAGCTGGGGATTTGAAAATAAAAAAATGGATAAAAATATTAGAAATCACAATAAAACACAATTAGCTGATCACTGAACATTAACACTGATGATGTAGTGTACTCAAGAAAACCTTTATGATGTCCAAGCCATGCATGACGTTCCATGTAAACACTGAGTATAACGAATGGTACTGTAATTATGATCATTCAACTTCACTTACTTGTCATGGTTTCAATCAGCCTCAGCTTGTGTCTACTGTTTTCAATTTCCAATGCTGGTCCTGATGATGTGTTTCATGATGTCTGTGGCGGGTAGAAATTTTGAATGAGGCTGCTCATTAATTTGTTTTTGTGATATTCTCCCATGCCGTTGAACACTATTTAGAAATTTTGTTTTTTGACTTATGTCGTGCTGCTACTGTTAGTATTTTATGTGCCTAAAATGCTCTTTCTTTCTAGTTTTTAAATTTTTTGTTTTTTTTTGTTTTCCCAATGTAAATTCAGTCTTTGCAGCTTACTTGATTTCTACCCGCCACAGACATCATCAAACACACGCCTGCTGCAACTTCAACAAAATCAAAACAGTCGACACAAGCTGAGGATGATCAAGGGGCTGTCACACTGGATCGATCAAGCGACAGCGACCAACTGACTGATATAACGAACCTATAGATAGCAGTGGTACCAGTCACATAGCATCGATCGCCAGCGATCAACGACGAGTGAGAGGGATAAACTGGTCTGTGAAATCAAACCTGTCCGTTTTTCAATTGACGGTCGATGGCAAATGGTGGCAGCACTCGGAAGCTTTGTACCCACCAGAATTTCAGAATTGATGCTGGAAGATTTAACTTACACAATAATGTCGCTTTAGACTCATATTTGAATGAAACAGAATAGCACGAATCATTTAAGGCACTTAAAACGATATCTTCTTATGTAATAAAATTGTACAAATACAAAAATATACATCAAGTTGTAGCACCTAGCGGGGGGCGATCGAATTACAACAAACAACAAACCTCTTCGCTCGGCCGAAACTTGAAGTAATCAGATGTAGCCTGAGATAGTAGGCCTAATATTAAACCCTACATCCCAACACATGTAGTATGATATTGTGCAGGAGATAGGCAGACGTAGGCCTCATAAGGTAATATACTTTACCTCTAACATACAGTGATGAGTAGACCTAGTAAAATCATAACCTATAATATTTCCGTTGATCAATGACGCTCGATGCAGTGTGACAAGGAACAGAAATTTAGTCGAGAGCGCTTGATGGCAGTCGGTTTTTTCTTGATCAATTGAAGCTCACAAGGAACCTTTCACTACCCTCATATCGAAACATGCCTCAATATTTTTCCTGGGTCATCTAGATGCTGTAAGAAGTCCACGCTCCAAAAATTAGCTACTGGTTTCAACTGCAAGTACCCTAAATCGAACCTGGAAAATGTCGGGTTGAAGCAGTGCAGTGGGAGATGTTGGACATCCCTTATCTGCATGCAGTTCGAAGTTCCGGATGCGCGGAGACAATTGACTGTCGAAAACAAAAGAGAAGTGACTGGTGTTGATGCAGTGATTAAAACACAAGTTCATTCTGCACCATGCACAGCAAATAATCGCGTCATTATCACATTCTCCTTAACATGTTTTCACATTTGTCTGTAGACAGAATTTTCGCTGAGTTGTATATTTGATTGCAACTAGACAGACAACAGAAACTAGGTTAAAAGCTTGATCCTTTCATTTGCGAATCCAAGCCCATGTAAACAAATGCAATGTGATTTAAACCGCAGCACACATCATGCTTCAAGACAATATAGTACGGTACTACATTTGATTTTAACTAATAATATGTGACGAAAATTATTAAGATAACAATATTAACTTATTAAAAAATGTTTCAGCGTATTGTGAAACGTGGCATTCGTAATATAATCCTTCAGTTTGCAAGAGGCATTCTTGTGAATAATTAGGTGAAAGTTCGAAGGCTTGTTCCGATATGTTTCTGATTTGAAAATTACGCCACTGCCGGAGAACTCTGCTTAATGTACGTAGGCCTAATTATTTCACAGTAATAATCTGAATATATTCTGTACATACCATTAATCATTTAGCACTCAATTTCAGCTTGAACAACGAATTAAGAAAATAAACATGTCTTTGTTTTTTACGCATATGACAGCTGAAAGTAGCCCTCCTGGATATTTATTATGAAAGGAAACACGGCCTACTAGAAATTTTTCGTTGTTCGCGGGAAGGAGATGATTGACGTAGGCTAACAGTTGACGAATCAAATACAGATAAGGGCGGAATGATACCAGTGCAATGTTTATTTGGACTTCCATTCTCAAAATGAATGGATGACGTAATACTCCCGCCAGTCAGGGTTGTCCAGTCCCATCTCTCGATTACCATGTTATATTCCCTATAAGTTCCACGATGTTTGCAAAGCATTTTAGGGTACTTCCAGTTGAAACCAGCAGCTAATTTTTGGAGCGTGGACTTCTTACAGCATCTAGATGACCCAGGAAAAATATTGAGGCATGTTTCGATATGAGGGTAGTGAAAGGTTCCTTGTCAGTGTGACAGGCCGCTAAGTAAAGTAGAGTGTATCATTCCATTTATATTATCGCTTCACTTTTAACAAATACTGTTGAAATTTGGTAGCATTTAAAGTCACATTAGATTGTATGTACAGCCCATAGCATTCAGACTATCCGTGTTTTCATCCAGATGCAATTAACACGGATGATCGGGAGTTTCCTGTATTGTAAAGCAAACTGAAGTAAGAATTCAAGCCTTTACATACAAACGTAGATGCACATTTAACAAACAAAGACTTATCACACATTTTCGACATGCTTGACTTACCTTCGGCATCCAAGAGCTTGGTAAGTCCCAGCTTCTCTTCAGCAACGTTGAATGCGTTATTTAGGTTATACATGGCATTTGACTTTGACAGCTTCTCGAACTGAATGAGGTCTGGGCGGTGTTTGTGGATGATTGCATTAAAGGCTAGGCCATCACGCCACGAAGTAGTGAAGTTACGCACATTCACATTATGGTATCCAGCAGTTTTCATTTGACACCACAGCAACAGTGCGTCCTTCGCAGACTTAGTTTCTTGGTTGTCAGTTTCTTCTATTGTGATGTCTTGGATCTAGAAACAGGAAAACAATAGACACTCATTATAATGAGAGCTATGGATTTTGCTGACTATCCCACTTATATGCAGCGTGTTTGATATTGACCAATAACGTTTAGCAATTCCTCGAATATAGATCAATCATGGCCGTTTATCTTACAATATTCTTGTAGGAATCGTGAGGAGGCTGTTTTATCGGGGTAAAATCGTTTGGTTGTTACTGGAAAGGTAAGTATCAGTGTGCAGTGATTTATAGTCAGATGCTTCCACTAAGCGGCACGAAAACAGATTATTGTATACAAAATGACTTGTTTCGAAATTGAAATAATAGAAATGTACATTGATTAAGAACACAATTTCAATTCAATGTAAGTCAGTTCGTGTGCTTTAGTTCTGTTCTCCTGTTAGCTTACCCGAATTAAGTTAACTATGTCTTATATGCATAATTGGTACCACTGTATTACACCAAGGTAGCTCGAATCGATTCATGGATGGATGATTCACAGTATTCCGTGATCTCACAACTGTAGGTTTTGTTTTTATACAACAAAGCTCAAAAGTAATTATTATTTGTATAATCTGTTGGATTTTTATTCATGGAATAGTCCTAATTAATCCAACTCTTGTTGACGAGTTCCATCAGATAAATTCACTCCTGCTGCAGTTGCGAATCTATCGATAAACTCGTCAACTCTCGTGGGATTGCTATGATAAATCATCTTGGGAGTATCCAGAACTCAAGTTATATTTATTGTAGTTAGCAAATACTTAGATAATTAAGCATGAAACCATGAAATGAATAAAACTATGCTAATTTTGTCACTGTAGGTGAGATACCTTATAGTGGAAGCATTGATTTATAGATCGTCTACTATCATGGATTTTCAATGTTTCTATCTTCATGAGCTGGTTAGATTAACATCACTGCTAAAATAACATTGTGTTAATAATATATGAGATTTGAAATGCTTCATTACACATATAAAGATATATTATTTTCATGTTTTCTCTTGCTCATATCTAGCCTATCGCTGTGTTCAATGATTAATAATTGTTTCGATCAAAGAAGCTACAGGTATGAAGATGTTTCAGTGTTCAGTGTTTGTGGATTTAGATGAGAAACAATTGCAGGTAGGTGCGATAGAATGAAAGTGGAAAAAATAAAATATTAAAATCATGACACTTGTGATTGGTTGAATCTAATTGAAAAGCAACAGCAGGACAATAATGTGAAAATTATTTTATGACTACTATTTGTAATCTTGCTATGGTTCTTGTTTGTCCACCATTTCAATTAAATGAAATGCCTTCGCAGAGATGTCAGAGTAGATGTGCTTCAAGACAGCATGTGATTTATTAAAATACATGTTCAACACTGTTGCGCTCGATAAATGTAATAAAATAAATAAGATACCATTGGCTTCACGGGTTATCAGCCGTGTCAACATTATAAGATTCAAGCTTTCGGCCATCTTTCCTGAGGAAGGCCACAGAGGGAAGATGGCCGAAAGCTTGAATCTTATAATGTTGACATGGCTGACAACCCATGAAGCCATCCTGAGTAATCAGCGCTGTGAAAGCTTCAAATCTTATAAGATACAAAATATATTTTTGTGATCTGTCGCCTAGGCCTTTTGGTGTCTCTACACCATCTTTGGGGCATCTTTTGCATCATGGTCAACAGATACGTGGCAAGGAGGCTACAGAAGATAGTTCTGTGACAGTGATTTAATAAAAGTTACGAAATGCAGTATTTATTTTAATTATTGGAGCTCCAAGCAAACAGAAAATGCCCTGAAGATGGTGTAGAGAGGTCTAGGCGACAGATCACAAAAATATATCTTAGTTGAACAACTGGTATCTTATTTATTTTATAACATGGCTGTGTAATATTGAACTAGGAGATAACATTCATACAAATCAATTAAACAGTAAACATGTAACGCAGTGGCAGACGTTAATTGTGTTGTTATTGTTGTGATCATGTACAAACACTGAAGTACTTAAGGGTTTTCATTTCATTATTAATGTAACAAGGGGTTTGTTTATACCGATGAGAGTGATTGAGTAATAGAGGGTAGTATTTCTACTTGATTATATTACTAAACTAGCATGTGCCCGCGGCTTCGCCCGCGATAATTATTTCAAAAATTAAAAATTAAGAGCATAATAGTTAAATCATTATATTTATTAACACCTAAATCACGTGGACTACATACCACGATTAGATAGCGTCGCCTGGTAAAAGCGACCTCAGATTCGAGTTCCTTGGCCCAGAATACCACTGTACAGTGAGTTTCGTCCAAATCGAACAATGTTTGACCATATTTAGGCCTATATTGATTATCCCTCTTCCGTGTAGGCTGAAAATTTCACATGTCTTCGGGCCTTGATATTCTAAACAAATGAATCGTCCAGGATGGACTTACAAAATCAAGCGATCGCCCGCGATAATTATTCCAAAAATAAAAAATTAAGAGCATAATAGTTAAATCATTATATTTATTAACACCTAAATCACGTGGACTACATACCACGATTAGATAGCGTCGTCTGGTAAAAGCGATCTCAGATTCGAGTTCCTTGGCCCAGAAAATCCCTATATAGTGAGTTTCGTCCAAATCGAACGATGTTTAACTATATTTAGGTCTATGTTGATTATCCCTCTTCCGTGTAGGTTGAAAATTTCATATGTCTACAGGCCTTGACATTCTAAACAAATGAATCGACCAGCGTGGGCTTACAACATTCAAGCGATCGCGATGCTTTTATTTCCACGGTATGACAAAAATAGTCAAAGCCAACTGCAACTGATTTGACATTGAAATGTATTACTGAAATCTGATGCTTCGACAGCGCTAAAATCACGTTTTCTGCCAGTTTTTCACTCATACCTCGCGAACAAAAGCTAAAATTAAAAATTAGGGTTCGAGGTGCATTTGCCCACCTTTCAGTCCATCTATGTTTAAAATTTCAGATCTCTGCGTTCAGTAGATTTCGCTGGGCATCGCGGACAGACAGACAAACACGTCCTTTTATTATTATAAGATAACATGTGCCCGCGGCTTCCCCCGCGATAATTATTTCAAAACTTAAGTGCATAATAGTTAAATCATTATATTTATTAACACCTAAATCACGTGGAGTGTATTCCACGATTAGGTAGCATCCCCTGGTAGAAAAAGCGACCTCAGGTTCCAGTTCCTTGGCCCAGAAAACCCCTGTATAGTGAGTTTCGTTCAAATCGAACAATGTTTGACCATAATTAAGCCTATGTTGATATCCTTCTTACGTGTAGGTTGAAAATTTCATATATCTGCGGGCCTTGACACTCTAAACAAATGAATCGTCCACGATGGACTTACAAAATCAAGCGATCGCGATGCTTTTATTTCCAAGGTAGGCTATGAGGTATGATGACAAAAATAGCCAAAGCCAGCTGTAATTGATTTAACATTGAAATATATTACTGAAACTGTTGCTTCGAAATCGCAAAAAATACACGTTTTCTGCCCGTTTTTCACTCATAACTCACGAACTAAAGCGAAAATTAAAATTCCGGCTTCGAGGTGCACATTCCGACCCTTTAGTCCGCCTATGTATAAAATTTCAGATCTCTGCGTTGAGTAGATTTCGCTGGGCATCGCGGACAGACAGACGGAGGACAGACACTTCCTTTTATTAATATAGATTATACCGTATTTAAAGGCCAAACACCACTATTAACATGTGTACAGTATTTTAATGTTCTTAGAACAATCACATCACATGAATTTTACCTAATGTATAGAATTTGACAAATTTGTGTTCATACCTGGAATCTGAGGATGATGGTCCAAATCAAGCCTAAACTCAAACGTGGATTACCATCTACAATGTCGTGGGATCCCATGTTTTCTAGATGTACTCTCTGTTCTCGCAGAAACTGAAGGGCTTTATCTACATTCTCAAGGCAGTGAATTCGCATTTTGCCCTTTGTGGGCCGAGGCTGTAACAAAAATCATTATATTAGAACATGCAACAAAAAAACTGATAACCAGGGCCCGGATTCCGATGACCTGAAATTGTTTGAAAAATGACCTATAAAATGACCCTAGATTTTAAAGAAAATGACTAAATAATTATTATTAAAAATGACCTAAAAACTGATATTTTATTTTAAAAAAATTATTATTGTAGGCCTACACACAAAGTTACAGACTAGTTTGTATATAATTGTAAAAACTGTAAATAACTGTAATGTTGTGAATCTTCTTTTCTCATGGAAATTTATACTGGCACTGAGGCACTGGCGAGTCAAAATTCTGCATTTTTTTTTTTGTGGTCTGATGGATTATATTGTTGTTTAATTGAGGGTAAACAGTAGTTTGCACTCTCAAATCCAAGCAGGTGGCAGACTCTGGTGCCAAGTCAATCTAATAACAATATAATAGAAAATTTTGGCGTTACTTTGATTCTCATTTCCGACTGAGACATGTCAACACTTAACGCCAAATTTTTCCTCTTGCATTAAACAAACAGCACTTCAACGACAGCACCGCTGGCAATGAAAAAAGTTAATACACTGATGAAATAATGTTAATAATGAAAAGTTAATAGTCATGAAAATGACTTAATAAGGAAGCAAATGACGTGAAAATGACAAAATGACCTAAAATTGAAATAAATGTCCTAAAAATATAAAATTGCATAAAATGACGAAAAATGACCTAATAAAAATGTATTTCTATGAACTGAGGCCTTGATTAGGATTTATCCAAAAGTTGGCAATGTCTATGCAGCATCAATAAAAAGATGACATGTCATTAGAATCCGGGCCCTGCTGATAACCATCATTTCTTGCGATTAGTTGAGTGAACAGGAACAAGTCAAACAGAATAAAACCGGACACTAAGAATTTTCAATAACCACTTTTGAAACTGGTGTAGAGATCACTTGCCTGCCTCTAGTTCCGAACATTGCAGGATCAAACCCTGGATTTTTCAGGACATAAAAAACCTTGGCATGGAGTCCTCTGGGAAGGACTTCAAGCTGGGAGGCCTGTATCGTAAATTTACGACACGCAAAAGAACTCCAAGACTAAACTAAAGCCCTTTTTCCAACCCTTTCATGTTCAAACAATATCTTAATTTCCTGAGAAGGTTAGTGAGGCATATCACCTGTCCCTCTCACTCTCATAGAAAATAAGCGTAACTAAATTAGTCTAGGTCCTCTGCCCCACCGTAACGATCAGAATGCTCATTCTAAATTACAATTTATCGTCTTCATGTATCCTTGCTTCATTTTTTTTCACAGGAAATATTTCTTTTTAATATTGTATAGAAGTATTCAGAGGCACACTGTAAATAAATGGTGCAAAAATATGTTGCACAAACTTTCTCGCATATACGTGTTAAAGGCTAGTACAGAAAAAAGTAAGTTAAAGAGACAATTAAATTTTACTTCTTACATTTTCATAAAACTAACAAGTTTCTAGAACGGAAAGCATCAGGGTCGATCTTTATCTTCAATGCTATTACTGTGAAATAATAATAATAATGATAATAATAATAATAATAATAATAATAATAATAATAATAGTCAATGGCAGTAAAACTGCATATTATTAGTACTACTACTACTATGGGAAAATTCAAATATAAGTCGCACCTTGGGATGAATCGGTCCCACCCAACCCACCCTCACCGATGCAGTTTCTTTTCTACCATGATCTAGCGAATTCTTCTGTCCTCGTATTATGAAGAAACTCGTGATTGGACGTTGGAGGTATGACGTCACACCGCTAGACGAGAGGTGACAGGCTGACAAACCTTGCGGGAGATATAATATGCCACATTTTCGAAACCTACAAACAGTGTATCGTACATTATTCGAAAATGCAAGGGCGCTTCGCTACGGCTGCCGCCTCCGCTTCGCGCACTTAACTATGTGGTTAGTGTTATGCATTATTTAGCTATATGTAGAGGTGGATACAAGGCACTTGCGACAATATACAAGGACAGTTGGTCACCCTGCTTCGCTCAGAAACAAAATACATCACCATGCAAATGTGAATATCGAATGGACGGAGCTTAAGGGACGACTTATATCTGAATTTCGCTACTATTACTACTACTAAAACTAAAACTAAACTCTGTGGCACTACATCCCTGGAGGGATTTGACCTACCAAACAAGCGCCGCGTCAACTACCACAGGCAGATGGCAGGATTGGGGGCATGTGGTCAGCATGCCGCCTCCCACGGCCGTTAATGGTGGTTTCCATGACCGGAATCGCTACTTCTCTGTCAAGTAGCTCCTTAATTTTAATCAAGAGGCTGAGTGCACCCCTACCAGACCTCTCTACCTCAGAAAAATCCAAGGATGTACCGGGGATCGAACCCGGGCCGACGGATCTGACGCTAACCACAAGACTAAGCCGGCGGTCCTTCTGCTACTACTACTTAGGTTATATTGCACGCTTTAACTGCACTGTAGGTCATGTAATGTGTTTAGTATGTTTGCGTGAACCATTAGTCTATAGTAACAACTCATTCGCGTCATCTGTTTCTATTGTTTAGTGATGTCTTCTTATGACATAGCGGCGATG
The DNA here is from genome assembly GCA_964059195.1 of Ectobius pallidus. Taxonomy (NCBI): domain Eukaryota; kingdom Metazoa; phylum Arthropoda; class Insecta; order Blattodea; family Ectobiidae; genus Ectobius; species Ectobius pallidus. The sequence continues at coordinate 2,437,903 of CAXKWD010000009.1, read as the reverse complement.
AGTTATGGAAAATAAGCAAGTCCTACAAACCCGGCGTTTGCTTTTGCGAACGAGGAAACCATAAAAAACCCAAGTCAATTTGAGCGGCCACGAGGTTTGATTTGAACTCAGGACTCTTCCCTGTTAGCCCATAGGCCTACCACCTCGCTGTAATTGGTTTTAGTGTGTTCATTGCGACTGAGCTAAACTGATTGCATTTCACAACAATAAGTACATTAGGCTTATAGTTTTCTTGTTACTAGGGGCAACAAAATGTCATTCATATTTTAATTGACATGTATGTTCTGAAATTCGCATTTTAGCCATACTTATTTCGTTTTTATCTTGATATCTATTAAATGTATAAAGAAATGTTTTAAACAAAAAATGTTCATTTTAATTTTCTCTACAACTTTACTATGGTAGGTTTTCATGTATCGCCTACTGTAATGGATATAATCTAGAAAAATTGAAAATGGATACGAGCAAAGTACCCCTTAAGTCATTTTTGCAGAAATACGGATATAGCCATTTTATTAGTCATGGATAAGAGTTTCCAATTTTAAATTTTTATTAAAATCGATAGTCATTTTTTCAAAAATCAAATTTTTCAAAAAAGTTTTCATGAAAAGTCCCCTTAATATTTCAGTTATAAAACTAAATTTCTGGGCGGTTCGACAAAATTTCGAAAAAGTCCTTATTTCAAAAACTGAAGTAAATACAATGAACCGTTTACCCGCTGTGCTTGTCCACAGACAGACGGACAGACGGATAGACGTCATTCCAAAAATACTTTTTTCGGTTTCTAGGCTTCATGTAACATGCTCTCCCGGTGTTATCTCCACTTCGAATTTTTGTCACGATCACAATACTTTCTCTATACTACGTATATGCGAGAAAGTAAAACTGAATGTAAGCCTTTATGCAAACAAAACAGAACTAGAAACTACAGCGTTCAGTGCTGAATTGGCTTCAGTCACTACGATCGCACAAATTTGAATGCGTATGCTTTGTTGGCCCTCAATGTGAGCCACTCTGATGTGGTATCATCGTCATCTGAATCTACAGGTGTGATGTTTTTGCTTTCAACGTTTGTTATTCGAGAGACAGTGATCCATGGAGTAGAGCCTTAAATTTTCGAGGGGAAGTCAATAAGTATCCACACTTTTTATTTAAATTTTTGTAGGTTGGCTGTACCACTTCGTGCTCACATACGTCGGCATGTTTTTCATTTGTCTTCGCTTGTAGAAAGCTTGACTATTACTCCACTTTGTGTTGCACTGTTGCACATTAAACATCACTGCACCGCTCAGCACTTGCATCAAAGAAGAACAGCGTGCAGTGATCCATTTTTTGTCGTCTGTAGGTGTACCAGAACCCAAAATCCATGAAAGACTTACGCACAATATGGGGGCAATGTTTTATCATGGCGAAGCATGTACGAGTGGATTGAAATGTCCAAAAATGGTCAACAAGTGTGGACGAGGAAAGAACAGGATGCCCACATGCAGTCACTATGACGGTAGTCTCTGAATATAGTAGTTATGAATTACAGAAGGTGTGAAGTCTGGATACTAGCTGCTGCATTGTGACAAAATGAAATGCTTATATTACTTTCCCGTTGCAGATAACACACTTTTTCTTACTCCAATGAATTTCTGACATTTTAAAACCTTAAAATATGTAAAAATCCTATTTTACATTTTTCCTGCAGTTTACTTCAAGACCTTGTTGCAATCAGTGCTTTACAAGGATATAAGTATATGATATTTTCCCGGGCTACTCACCACCTGGTTAGTAGCCCGGGAAAATATCATATATTACCAGCACCAGGAAAAATTCAAAGGATATAAGTGTTTTACATTCCATTATGTTGCTAATGTTAATAAGGCAAACAATTCAACACTTTTCAAACTGGTTTACATTTGATTATCATTGTGTTGGAAGCTTAGGGCTGACTAACATTTCTCACATGGGCGTACGGTAAGGGGGGGTTCAGGGGGTTGAAACCCCTCCCGAAATATCTGCAATATTTTAAAGATTATAAATCATGAAACGAAGTTAAAAAATAACTAATTCGGTTGTTACATATTTTACAATTTCGTACATATCAAAGCATTATGTAAGATTTATCGTAATTTATTTAAGATTCAAATTTCAAATCATCGTGGTGTTGATAGTTTTTCAGCTTAACAGCGATGTATTACTAGTAAACAAAAGACGAAATCCATCGGCATTAATCGGGTTTTTCTACCGGTGGATTTACAGATGACTTTAAAAACGTGCCCTATGCACCATACAGTATTATGATAATTTTTCAAAAGGAAGTTTTAATTTATAGACTAGTTTAAACTAGAAATGGATAGAAATCTCAAGAAAAACAGTTTCAAAGACTGAGCTGCATATTAATTTATTACAGTGCATTAATTATCACAGTACAACTGTTTAGTAATTAAAAAAAGTAATAATTCACAATAAGGACATGGAGCTGAGACGACTTTACATTGAATCCCTCCCGAACAAAATTTCACCATACGCCCATGATTTCTCAAAATATGTTTCATACTTGTGTGTGTATGCGTAGGAAAGATCACTTAATATTATAAATATTATGTTCAAATTCAACAACTCATTAAAATTTAATTGAAATCCACATTATTATAATGTAATCTTTCATGGACAAGGAAATTACGTACAACAGAGAGGCATTAGAGCTCTGGCCATATAATTCCGCCGAGGTGCACAAAGCAATTTACGTGAAGACCGTGAAGTCACGCCTCCTCAATTTTTCATTTTTCTCCTACCTTTCCTCCCGGCTTTTTATTGATTATTATTAGAGATACCTAGTTTTCGCGAATGACGGATTGGCGAACCGTTGTCATTATTATTGATAAAACAATAATCTTGTGTTTCAAACATTCCTGCATGGAATTATTGTCGGTTTTTAACTGTGAAAAAATGCAAAATTGTAGTTTTTTGTGCGAAATTCCTCTTTTTAACGATTTTTTTTTTACTTTCAAGGGAAATCTCGGTTTTCAGAAAAAATAACTTAAATAATTTGTGCTCATTAATACAACAAAAAATTCAACAATCAATGTTAATAACAGTTCTTAAACATGTAGGCCTATGTTCTGAATATAAAAGCATTATTATTCCGGTGAATAATGTAGATGCCGAGAGAGCTTTCTCAGGATATTCAGACATTCTAACCGATAAGAGGACAAGACTTCTTCCTCAAAATATGGAGACTGCTTTAAGTTTGTACTTCGGAGATGGGTGCAATTTAGAATAAAATAGGCCTATAGAAATACTCGTATAAACTTTATTTTTTATGGGTAATGGTGTACATTTTTCCATTCAGGTTTTCTTGATCATGCTATGTGCGGAAATATACAATTATCTGCACCACAAAGGCTAAAAACGTATTTAGTTTTTATGCGAAATAACACCGAAATTTAGTTTTTTTGTGTGTGAAATAACACCGTAATTGACCCAATTTTTATACCGAAATTTAACATTTTTATTCACCGCAAAATAGCATCTCTAATTATTACATGTCCCAATGGGGAATCACAGTCTAGGAATATATCACTTGTTCTACAAGGAAGAAGCCTTATTGCGTGTAGGTGTTTGAATGAGTGTTTGACAGTTCTAAGTGCGCCTCACATTATCAAAATGCCCCATGTGCTAAGTCAACTACAGTTTAAAACTCTTCACAGTCAAGAAATCTCTTCGGTCTGTACTATACTGAAAATCAATCCACTAACTCCGTAAACTTTTGCTGCATAGCTCCGCCTCCTGCACTTCGCAGCATAATTATTTGGCTTCACCTCTACCACACTGAGAACAACATTTTCATTATGTCTTTTACAATCATAAATTAGTTGAAGTTACTAAACACAGAATGGCACAATGCTTACCAGTCTCTCTCCGGAGAGAACTTCCAGGAGTTTAAGCAGCATTTTCCCATCTCGTAGGTCAACATACAAGTCACCGATACGGCAAGACACACGGACGAGATGAGAATTTACCCATTTCTGGAAAGTTTTCTTTTGCACACTTTCTCGTTCGTCTGTAAAGAAAGAAAACAAGTTCATGTTAACAACATACTAACACAAAATGGAAAACATTAAGCATCAGGACAAGAAGTCATTTTCAGTTACACAAGGTATATTGTAAATGGATGTAGCCTCTTCTTATTGCTGCTAGGAGATTTCATTTCATTCACTAACCAATCAAACGATTTCCCTACACAGATGAAATCTTTCCTTGCATTTTCCACAATATTGCCAATTTTTATTGATTTATTTTATTCCTTCTCTGATAAGGCTAAAAACAGTGCAATGTACTCTTCACCTATATCAAGGCCGGATAACCAACCAGTCAATAGACAAGAGCTGATAAATGTGTGACGCTTAATAAACGTTTCCATAATTATAGTCGTGTAAAGTTGTTTAATCAAGTAGGCCTGTATACTTTTATTGCAAACTCCAACACAAAATATTTTAATGTTTTTGCACATTAAAAATTACAATTTTTTTCCTAGAAATTTCTAGTACCGGTACCGGAATTTTTAACAGTTGTCCTTATTTTATATCATGGTAAAATTCTTTCACTTACTGTAAAGATTTAGTGTTGGTTTGTAACAATAAAGAGAGAGAAAATATATTCAATTAAAATAATGTAGGGTCCTGTCCTTTCCACTACACACTATTAAAACATAAAATAAAACAATGTCACTGATTTATCATAGTGGATAAAACAATACGTTCTAAAACCAAAACACTACGTTTCGACCTGCCCCCCAGGCCTTTCTGAAGTGCACTGACTGCATAAATCATAAACATCCCGTCATTGCCATGCAGTGTTGTTGTTAATGTTGATCGTTGCTGCCTTCACCGTTTTCGCCCTCCCGCTTTCTATCTTTGGTTTTACAGTAGGCCATGAAAATACTGACATGCATCTGTTTATTTGTTATAATTATTGTGTCATGCCTGCGTACATTTTAACTGATGCTGGATTTTATTGATATCAGGTGAAATAACAGGGACGAGTGAACGACTACAGTTCTGGAACATTTTCGGGTATAAAAACTATGTTCATGCAGAATTTCAGCTGTCACCCTGATCAATTGTTGATGATCCGTCCGTCATGAGCAGTTACCTTTAGCTCAGTCAAATAAGATGATTAACTTATCATGTTTGAGGATGCTATCATCCAATAGGCATGGCTAGTGTGAGATTCATTACGTTCTTTTGGTATTATAACAAACCGCAACATGATTATCTAAAATCTAAAGCTCTTGCAGAACCAAATACAGTCTATCGACTCATTTCAATTTTAAAATGCTTAGTCCATCAAATAAAAAAATACAGTAATAATCATGATAATAAAAGAGTATCATATTTCAATATTTACATTGCTGTATCACAGCGTTTCTCAACCTTTTTGAACCCGAAGTCCTCTAAAATCTAAAACTTTTTTTACAGAACCCCAAATTTTATATTCCATTTTTAAAAGTAGGCTATATGTAGGCCTATATGATTAATATTTGTGGTATTAATTATAGGTCATTATAACGAAATAATTCTAAATACATTTTTTTAATTCGACGGAAACACAGTTATTGAATTGGAAGTAAACTATTAACAGTAAAATTATATTTTGAACAGACTTTAATATTTATTACCAATTTGATAATATAATTAGGAATTATAACACAGGTTTACCGGTATCAGACACTCGGGCACCTCCAACAATAAAACCCTTGTTAAGAGAGAGCCTCTAATAACAAATTCCAACAAAGTCTTATTTTTCAGGGTTGTAAGTGAAAGAGGGAACCATAGACGTCAGTGCATCAGGGGTTTCAAACTGTGGTTCGTAACTGCAAAAGTAAGGAAACTTGAAATAGGACCTGTATTTCCGAAGATTTTAAAAACTTTGACACCTAGTGTCCATTTTATGTGAAAAATTTTTACTTCATTACTTGCGCTATGATATTTTTTAAGTATGTCTGCAAACCATCTGCAACATCTTCGTGCACCACCAGTGGTCCACGGACCATAGGTTGAGAAACGCTGCTGTATCATAATAAAAACACCTTAATGGCAATCACACAATTTTAGCTTATGCAGATGTCTGTTAGGAAAAGACGAACAGAATCAAGAGAAATGCTGCGGGAATGTCGGATTGGAAATTAATACAGAAAAAACTAAGTACATGCTCATGAAATGTCTCAGTACACTGCAAACTGTTAGAACAGCTCATGTTAAGCATTTGAACAAGTGGAGTAATTCAAGTACAGATACAAGTAATATTAAGGAAAAACCTTTGTTTTGTTCAGAAATATAGAAATAAAGTTTTTTAAGACTATTATCCTGCCGGTTGTATTATATGGCTGAGACGTGGTCGCTTACTGATCAGGAAAAACATCATTCGAGTGTGTTGGAAAACAGGGGGCTTAAAAAAATATTTGACAGAGTAGAGAAAACTGCATAATGACGAGCTTCATGACCTGTACTCTTCACAATAAGGGTAATTAAATCACGGAGGATGAAACGGGGGAGGAAAGACATATCTACAAAATATTGACTGGGAGACCCAAAGGGAAAAGACTACCTGGAATACCTAGATATAGGTGAGAGGACAACATTAGGATAGATTTAAGAGAAGTAGGATTTGCGAGGGATGGTTGGATGGAGTTAGCACAAAATAGGGTTGAATGGTGGGCTCAGGTAAGCACAGCAAGAACCTTTGGGTTCCATAAAATACATAACATTCCTTTAACTTGCTGAGGAATTGTCTATTGCCAATGAGTAAGTATGCCTAAGTAAGTTACAACTAAACCTCTGAATTCTAGGCATGAAAAATTGACATCTAAAATGAGCCACAAACTATTAGTATAGTCCAGTTACTCATTGAATACCCAGGCGGCTTCCTTTCGTTAGGAGGAAAAGTTTGCCGACAGCTCAACCCATGTCCTTTGTTTTACCGCACCAATCAGCTAGTTACCCCAGCCAATCAAAATCTAAGAATGTCCTGTGGCGATTTTGACAGGTACTCGTCTACTCCGCGTGGAGTAAAATGCATGGTTGCAAGATCAAGTTACAGTAAACAGTAACGCGTGTGAACTGAATAAAGCGAAGGAAGAACTGAGCCCAGTGATAACAATGAGAGAATATTGCAACGTTGCTTTTGTTTTGGAAAGCGGAAGCCCAAGACCGATATAGTCAGATCAGTTAACATAAAGAACCACCGAAACCTTTGATGCCGACTGGCCATCCAATGAGTAACTGCACTATAACGCATAAAGGAATGATTTTTATTTTATGTGTATGACTATAAGCATCACATGTTATTGTTAATAATAATAATAATAATAATAATAATAATAATAATAATAATAATAATAACAACAACAACAATAATAATAACAATCATTTTATAACTAACAAGAAGAAAAGGTGCATGATTTTGCACATCTGAAAAATAATTCTTATGTGTTTGATACATAAACAATAAAAAAATTATTTTCCCGTCGTGAATAAGATTATTATAATCCACTTGTGGATTAAACTGGATTAATGATATTAACAATGCGCATTGTTGTTGAAGCAATCAAAACAGCTGGTAGTTAAACTGGCAGGCAGCTGGGTGTAAATAGCAAGCTTTTCACTATTGACACGACTGTAGTCTTTGCACGACATTCTGAGTAAGAGGGAAATAATTTTTAAGTTAACTATAATATTCTGTTTAGGCATAAAAAGGAAAATATAGGCACTGCCCCCATTTTAGGCACTATAGAACCGCTCTCTATAATTTTCTAAAGGAACTGAATAGGCATATCCCTAAAATTCCGAGGTCTAGTTATGACAGGCATTTGTTAAGGCAGTCTTCCCTAGCTATTGTCTGTGTGCTCTGTATGACATCAGTTATAGTAAATAATATGTTTGAATATTATTAATTAATAAGGTTATTAAATATTATTATTTAGTTAGTCATTATTTAATAATTAATAAAGTTCATGCTATGCCACTCGGCATAAACACTTCACTGTGATTTCCTTGGGAATATAAATTTCTATTGGAATGGCTTCTTGAAGTCATTTTCCACTAGTGCTGAAATTAGTTTTATTGTAAGAGAATTCTTCCACCTTAAGCGCTAGTACTAAATAGCTATACTGATGTGAATGGATGTTGATAAGGAATCTGTTACCTAGTTTTTATGCACTTGTTGTTTAATCGTTAATCAATTATGTACAGGGTGCGGCATTTAAAGTTTCCCATTTTCAAAACCGTGTAACACATTTATTTAAAACTTAAATAAGCTACATTGAACATTTTTAAATGGCTTACAGTCTTGGATTTGCAATTCTGGTCTTACTTTTTGAATATGATGTCCTTGAGATTCCCTCCATTAACTTCAACACATTACTGCAATCTCCCTCGTACACTGGCCATTACGCATTGTGTGGTGTCTTGCGTAACATGTGCAATTTCCTGCAAATCCACGCATAATCCACAAGCTGCCACTTCACAGTCCTAAGGTCGTGGTGTGGTGCGCCATTGCAGCACAGGGTATTATTGGCCCTTACTTCTTTGAGAGCGATAATGGTGCTTTGGTTTCTGTCAACTCTGAACGTTACAATCACATGCTGCAAACTTTCTTCCTACCAGAATCGACACATCGTAACTTGGATATTCAGAGATTGTGGTTTCAACAGGATGGTGTTGTAGCACATACTGCACATCTTTCAATGGACACCCTTCATGCTGGTTTCTCCGGCCGAATTCTTTCCCTCCAAATCTCCCGACCTAACTGCAGCAGATTTTTTTTTTTCTGTGGGACTATCTGAAGTCTCAAGTTTTCACTCATGCCCTCCCTGACATTAACAGTCTTAATAATGCAATTCAGCAGGAAAGTGCAAATGTTACGCAAGACACCACACACCACATAAAGGCCAGTGTATGAGGGAGATTGCAGCAATGTGTTTAAGTTAATGGAGAGCATCTCAAGGAAATCATATTCAAAAAGTAAGACCAGAATTGTAAATCCAAGAGTGTAAACCATTTTAAAATGTTCAATATATCTTATTTCTTTGTTAAATAAATGTGTTACACGGTTTTGAAAATGGGAAACTTTAAATGCCGCACCCTGTACAATAGTATGAACAGTATGATAATACAATAGTCAGTGATTTGAGATTTATGGATATAAAATGATTTTCTATTTATTTTGGTATCAGAAAATGCAGTATTTCTTGTTTAAGCTTTCTGGATAATAACATTTAAGGTACTTAGTTTTAATAACCTGTTATCTAGATTCACATCTATATTAATAAAAATGAATTTACAAAAGTGTTGTTGCCGCATAAGTTGAGAATGGCTGATTTTTGTTTTGTTGTGTTCGTAATTGTCAGGACAAGGATTGTATGAAATAAATTTTTTGGAAAATCCACGGGAAAAGTCGGAAATGTGAAATGAGACAGAGTTAGAAAGTTCTGCTGTCAATTGTTTACATAACGAAAGTATTGTTTACGGTGTTCACATAGCGCTTTGGAAACTATATTATAATACTGGGCTTTAAGAAATTCTGATACTATCGATGTAAGTAATAGGCCTACATTTGTGAAAATAATTCTTGAAGCATAAAATCCACGAAAATAAAGCAGTCACATAACTTTCTCTACCCTCGACATGGATAGTATCATTTTTTTCACTTCACATTCTGATGTAGAATATGCGGTCGTATTGCAGGGACAACTTAAGTGTGTGCCAGTGAGTATGCTATATTGGAAGTCTGTAACAAATCCTATCCACTGATACGTCACTCATACCTACAGGCTTTGTATTAGTTGAGAAATAGGCCTAGGGATGTTTATCAGAGGCCCTAAGCATCTAAAAGAAGACAAAATGGGATGGAGCATTTTCAGTCCTACGCGCGCAGTATATTATGTCCCAGGTTTTTGGGGAGGAAAGTATGAAAGTGATATTGAATTTCTTTTTTACCTCAGCCCCGAAAACGGTTGAATGGTAATATGAGAGTGAGAAATACAATTTTCTGTCAAGACAATACAATCTTACGTAACCGGAATTTCTTTTTCTTATTATTTGCATTACTCCAAGGCATGGTGTGTACAACAAGCAATGGAATGCAACATTAGACATCCTCTATGAGCCATAAAAAGCTATATCTAGCGTTTCCTGAGGGAATAGTCTGAATGTCATATGTCGTTCTTCCTCATTTCGAATTCTACATACATTCGAATTCTACATATTATATAAGGACCTAGAGTTTCAACATTGAAAGTCCTCCGTAAGTTAATTTCATATTACAAAATACAAAACCCGGCCAACGCCGGGCCATTTAAGCTACAGTAGTTAATAATAAATCTTGTAGAGATAAACATAAAAAGAGTTAAAATATTACAATTAAAACCACTTAATAATTGGCACTAAACATGTTGGATGGATGGTCCTAAGCTTTCAACTGGGAATATTCTTAAGAATTGGCACTTAATAACTGTATGTTTCAGATACATGGTTAAGAAGCACTTTCTGTTAATCAGAACTGATATTTCAGTCAGAGATGAAGTGTAGACTTGTTTTGCTGAATAAGAAGATGCGAAGTTTTTTTATATATAAAGATTCCTTTATCAGCAAGCATCCGAACAATATCTGCGTATTACTTCGTGTGGACATGCATTTTGATGTGAGTATGCATCATCTTCGGTCCAGATATACAAGTTACTTATGAACTTGTAGAAATCGACATCTTCGGTACTATTGTCTATATGCTTGCATAATTGATTAACGATTAAACAACAGGTGGCCTAAATAAAAACTACATAATAACTACATAACAGATTCCTTATCAACACCCATTCACATCAATATCTATTTAATACTAGTGCGTAAGGTGGAAAAAATCTCTTACATTAAAACTTCTTAATGTCAACTTTAAGTACAAAACAAACATGAAAAGCAATACCTCGTAATTCCAAGACTACTTTATCGTAATATTCCTCTAAAGTCTCCATACTCCACTTCTTACACAACACAACTGATAAAGCAAACCTCCGGATACTGGAGTGGTAAATCTGCTTCCTGCCTGTCACTGGACACATCCAGTTCTGCTTACTTGAATAAAACATCCACATTGGTCCTGTATTCCACTGGGTCAAATACAATTAAAATAAGTTTTTAACAAATTATTTCTAAAACAGTGGATAAATGTTAAAACACACAAAGTTTTGACTCTACCCTTGAGTCTTCCTTAGGTGACACATCATTCTATAGGCCCTGCTGCTCATAAGGAAGATTGAGTTTCGTCATGGTAACTCGTTTGTCCACCATCGATAAAAAGATTGTTCCTAAAATATCTGTTTTTCCATTCCTTTGGAATATCAAATATTGCTTCCTCTATGCATTCCACAGGCGACTGGGGAATTTTTACCATCGGATTTTCCCTTCTCAATCTCCTCCTTGCATCCAACCACTTCTCCCCTACACCCCCATCATATCTATTCAGACACACTCCTTGGGTGCCGATTATACCCTTCTCTTCACAAAATCATCCTCAATTCTTAAAATGTTTACATCACCAATGTTATGTTTGTTTTCTATCTTGCCATCCGTACAGGATGAAAAGTATGTTTTTAGTGCTACCTGAGAAACACCACAAGGTAGTAACTGCACCTAGTCCCCCATGATCTTCCCGAGTTTGAGACTGACACTAGGAGACATCCTCATCTGCAGATGGCATCTGCCTGTGGTAGATGATGCAGCGGTTGGGTGGTAGGCCTAGTCCCTTCAGGGATGTAGCGCCACGGAGTTTAGTTTTTTAACTAACTTCTTTGGTATCCCAAACTTAATGAAGATATCGTACAATATGTCCCATCCAACTAAATCATACACTTTTTAAAAGCTATGTATAGCTGGTTCCACTATTTCAATGGTTGATCTATTTCGCATTGTTACGAGAAATCTTGATGTTTTTAAACAATGTTACCACTCACAAGTAGGTTATTTAAAGTTTAATTTTATAACATCATTTTTTGAAGGACAGGCTAAATTAGTGTTCTGCAAATTTACAAGGTAAAGTGTATTGGAATTTTTTATAACTAGACATGTTAAACAAAAACTGAAGTACTTTTACAGAAAAAAAATATTTTTTACTTTGTATCATATTATTTGTTTTTACTTTGTTTTAGTAAAAATCTGTATTATACAGTGACAATTGCATGTTTGCCAATGAATACCAGTATAGTCATTAATACAATAGATAAGGAAAACAATTTATTTAGAATGAAGTTACACTTCAGAAATGCAAGCTTAGTTTTTATAAACATTTGCTTGGATGGTAGCATTGGGGAAAATAAAAACAGTTGGTCAACACACCTCAATAACAGTTAGGAAATTTATGGAACTGTTATGAAATAGAATGAATGTGCAGTCTCACAGGTCTTTTCTTATAATTGAGGAAAGGTTTAAGGCACAATTACAAATAGTTCACTGAGCATTTAAGAGATATGAGAAGGCATAAATGTCAAAAACTCAAAATTAAAGATTTGTGATGAGTAGAGCCTGGATTTGTATATATAATCAAATAATGAAATATGCATGAATATTTAACAATTCAGTACGCAAACTTTCCAACTGTGTCAGTTTATTAAAACATCTACTCTTATACAATTCAACGGCCCTAAATAGCGTGCTTGCTTGCTCGCCCGCTTCGTGAGACATCGGGTATACTCGGTGATGTTTGTCTCTCGTAGTGTAAACTTCACGACGAGAACAAAATTAGGAAAACCATTTCTTTATTTTATAAGGCCTAAGTAAAATGAACACAATGAACAAATATTCTAATTTTATTTTTACTTACAATTTTCATAGCTCTGAACCACAAACATTTTTAATACGCTGTCAGTATAAATTTCTTAAAAATCCTGGAGTCAATTAATAATGGCGGGCGAAACCGCGGGCACAATTTAAAATATTGATGGTTTAACCCTTGAAATATCGCTGATAATAAAAATAAAAAAACAAACCATTCCTTCCCTTGAAACATTACATAATTTCTTAAAATTGCACAAAATTGATCAAATAAAATTCTCATCATATTCATCTGTCAACAAACAGTTGAGAAACAATACGTATTATCAGTGTTTAGGTGGCTTTGGGACTGCATAAAACTTACAATATAATTAATTTCTGTAATCTACATACTGATAGGAACGTAATTTGAATGAAAAAGCGTAAGATATCCAGATAAGGAAGCATTAAAACATGGTTGACCATAATGCCTGCGTTCCTTCCAAGAGGCCAAGATTAAATATTGGGGAATCGATTATAGAACAGAATGAAAAAGAGGAACAGAAAAGAGCTGCAGATACTGGCCTGCCATTTAAACTTACAAGAAGGCAGTTTCCTGTAAGGGTAGAATTCGCAATGACGATTAATAAGTCCCAAGGACAGACTTTAGATAAGGTCAGAATCTATTTGCCAGAACCAGTGTTTATGCACGGACAACTATATGTAGCATTTTCGAGAGTGAGACGTTCAGAGGATGTAAGAGTTAAGGTGGAAAACCCATCAGAACAGGGGAAGTTACTCGACTATTCTGATGCAGTTTCCACAAAAAATGTAGTATACGATGATATATCTATATATATAAAAATGAATGTATGTGTGTGTGTGTGTCCTTTATGCATTACTACACCATTCATCCGATCGCCATGAAACTTTGGGAAGTTGTTGAGTGCATTCCCGGGAAGGTTTCTGGCATATTACATTTTTAATTTTTCCTTTCGTTCGTGAGTTATGAGTGAAAAACTGGCAAAAAACGTGTATTTTTTGCGTTTTCGAAGCATCGTTTTCAGTAATACCATTCAATGTCAAATCAATTACAGTAGGCTTTGGCTATTTTTGGACATAATACTATCGCGATCGCTTGAATGTTGTAGCTCACGCTGGTCGATTCATTTGTTTATAATGTCAAGGCACGCAGACATATGAAATTTTCAACCTACACCGAAGAGGATTATTATTATTATTATTATTATAAGAGGGATAATCAATATAGGCCTCAATATGGTCAAACGTTCGATTTGGACGAAACTCACTATGCAGGGGTTTTCTGGGCCAGGGAACTCTAATCTGAGGTCGCTTTTACCAGTCGATGCTATCTGATCGTGGTATGTAGTCCACACGATTCAGGTGTTAATAAATATAATGATTTAACTATTATCCTCTTAATTTTTAATTTTTGAAATAATTATCGCGTGCGAAGCCGCGGGCACACGCTAGTTTTAAATAAAAATTGATGAAGCTAGCGCTGACTTTTGAAAATGCATTGTCAGTGCCTTCAGAATTATAGACCTGTAAGTTTCGTATTTAAGCATCACTAAAGAGAAAAGGATAATTTAATGCCAAATTTAAGAGTAAAACATGCACTTTTTCATTTAGAACTTAAAATATGCATTTTTTGCATTAACAAATACAGGTCAAATTGTCTGGAAAAGTGTTACTTACAACATATATTATTTACGCATACTTTGAAATATATAAAAAGGAAGATGCAATTTGCATACAAATCTGTGCTCTATTTATGAGAATGATGAACATTTTGAATGTTTGCTGCTTCATACAGAAGTTTGGTGGCTCTGTTAGAAGGTTTTATGACCTCTATGATACTATTGTGGAGTTTTTTTGAAAGAATTTTTTGCTCAGTGAAGAACTAGAGTAGGATTACTTCCACAAAGTATCTGGCCTTGAAGACTAACCCAGCCAGCGAGCTTCTCGTTACGTCTCGTTACCAAGATGCGCAGACTCGAATGCGCATAAGATCAGTGAGGTACTGTTGAGCACAGAGTAAAGATCATGCTGCACGTTGCCAGTGGTAGAAAATACTGTAATAGTTGAGTGAAGGGATAATGCCGCAGAGACAGAGACAGACAACACGTGGAGTGGGATAGCCAATCAGGGTGCAGCTACCTCCCCTAGGCAGGAACTCTAACGAACGGTGAGACTCGCTCCTAAGGTATATACGTAAAAACCCAGAGAATTTGTGGAAGTAATCCTACTCTAAAAGCAATCACACATAACTTACCTGTCAGATCCATTTGCAAAGTTTAATGAAATTAATGTCAAATTGCAATCTTATCAAAGCCAAATCTGATCTCAACATTTGTTCTGAAGTTAGTTTTGTTCAAGAGAAACTTAGGCTGTCTAGAGTTATAACAATTACCAAGCTTCTCGGGGTTACATGAAAAGATCAGACTTCATACTGACAATCTGAGTGTGTTGCATCAAGATATGACAGATGGAAATTCCAGACTGGGTGATAAATCCATTTTCAGATATTGGAGGAACAACTAATGGAGCTAGAAAATGATTTTGAGATGAAATAAAATTTAAGCTATTCTGCAGTAACATATTTTGTAGATTAACGTGGAGATGTGAGGCTCTTATTAAATGAAATTAAACCAGACTTTGCAAAACTGATATCTCTTCATCACATTAATTCTGTCTTGTCTGAGGACGAGTGCATTTGACTAAGAGGGCAGTAAACTGAAAAAGTTTGAGAACCACCGGTATATAGGCTATTTTAGGCTCCTTATAATGCAGTTATGTTATTATCAACTCATTCCAATATTCAGATATCTCGTGATGATAAAAATCATGAATTTCTCAGGCTCCCTATGTCTTTTACCTTGTCTATAGCAAATGCTTTCTTTGTTCTTTTTTATGTGACCTATTAACCCTTTCAGAGCTGAGATTTTACATTGGAATAAGGCAGTCATCAGGTAAAAACTTCAGTGGGCTCTTTAAGTCTAAAATCGATAGGGAAATTTCCAGTGGAATACCTGGTTTCCATGAATGAAAAACATAATGTAAGAGATGAACAAAAATCCCCACGTTTTACATAAAGCATTACTCTATTAATCTTACATCTCCGCTTTTATACAATTCTTGGGACGAAGCATTTATAAGTCAGTAGCAGTGAAAATGTTAAGCTGATTTATATTGCCAGAACTGAAATCTGAGGCAACGTTTTTCATTGCATTTTGCTTTTGCATGGATGTTATCGCATCAGTCTTTTCGGATTCTAAATTTGTTTTTCTATTTTCCCAAGACAATTTCAAACAGATCATCCTTGTCCTCCTTGGAAAAATTAGTGGAACTATCTTCTTTCTCCGTAATATTTTCATAATTTCCCTTCGTTTCACACAACACGAATACGAAGGAAAACAGAGTAACAATGCTCTCGCCTTGCGATACTCAGCTGCTTTTGAGATGTTGCCAAGCGCTCACATACGAACTGGGATCAAAATTGAACTTCAATTAGCTGATTTTAGATCAGTGTTATACAACACAACTCCGGTCTGAACTTAGATCATACTTGATCTGCAGTCAGTGATGTTTATACCTAGGTACAACCCATATGATCTTTGTAATGTAATTTTCTCAGAAAAGATTTCTTTCACAAAATTTGCCCTTGTCACGTCAAATGTGACATTCACGTATAAGAACAGACGTCAATCAGTAATCCTGCAGATGCAATTATTCACTGTGATGAAGCATCTATCGCATGATTGTTGCTTAAATCTATCCTGTTACACATTTTCATGATTTCAAATATTTTTAAACATAATCCATCACCTTTTAAACAGATTTATGTACAAATTTTCCACATACAGCATACAAATCCTATCTCTACTTATCAGGCATAATTATACAGCGAGATTTGAGGTTTAAACTGATTAACGTATTAAGTGAGGGATACAACTGCACGATGTAACATAGACCTTTGTTCTGCTAAACTTGAGAATAAGGTGACCGCCATCATAACCGGGCCATACCAAGTGTGACCAAGTCTACAATGTCGCCAATATTACGAACATGATTACATGCAGATGGAATTCGGTAGATCAACGACTGTTGTAGCGATGTTTTATGAAAAATGTGGAGGTAAAAAAGCTTCTGCATTAAGAATTCTAGGTCCGTGACAGGTTATGTCATGTTAGTTTAGCAGCAGTATTCTGCATAGCACGGGGTTTGTGCCATGTAACGATGTTGTACGAAAGGTGTGGAAGGATAATAAGGCTTCTAGAAGTAGTGACAGCCAAATTCTAGGTCAGTGACAGGTTATGTTAGGTTAGGAACATTTGCATTAGTTTAGGAGCAATATACTGAATAGCGCGGGGTTTATCATGTCTCACATTCAATATGACGGGAAATTTTACCCTTGTGCCGATCGTTTCTCTTTTGTTCCCTGCGGCTCGGAGGGGCAAGGCTGAGCATGGCTGGCTACGCTATTCTGAAGGAGTTTCCTTTGTTCCATAAAATTTGTACTACATATTTCTCATTACCAATATTTAAAGTGTACAAGTTGATATTGTGAGAGGAAACAACACAGCACAGAATAACGCTGCCCATGTACTGTTGAGCGGCTGGACAGCACATAAGGGTCATTCCATGTCAAGTGAACCAATTTTTTGTCAATTTTGAACATGACCATCTCCGATTTTAGTCATACTTGGTTGTCATGAAGTACCACCTGAGATATGTTAAAGTGCAAAATATCAGATTTTTATGTGTTGTAGTTTTCCAGTTATACCCTTCTGAAATATGGAAAAAAACCAAATTTTCTGCATAAGTGCAATCACAAAATGACGCATAAATCAAGCTGGAATTGACATAGATGAGTGGGAAAAGTACCAAAATGTAGCTTATATTATGAGCTTTAATTTGATATGTCACACGAGTACTTTCGAAAAAAAATATTTTCAAGGTTACCCAAAAAAAATTTGAAAACTGAATTTTTCAAAAACCTATATTTTGAAAATTTTGAAAAAAATCTCACAGAAACATACATATTTCAGCATCATGTCCTACAAGTTTTGTTATGGGATCGAAATGGGATCATATTTTTTTACATTTATAACAAATACTATGCACGCTGGGTAAGAATATATGACACAGGAATATTGCACTTAATTCTAAAATTTCATTACAATCAAAAAGAAAAACTTACAGAAAACATGTTACCTTCCCTTCTTCAATGACAAAAACGTGAATTTATTGTCTACAGTAATTTTCTAGAGCCATGGTTGCCGCATCCATCTCTTCCTTCGAGAGGTAATAACTACGGCCAGTGGGACATGTAGGTTGCACAAGGGTGAGGATCTGAGAGAGAGGCACAGTCAGTTTATTTGGACAGTCACTTTTGAAAGTAAATGATGGAGAAGGACCTGCAGGGTGCAGAAACATCAGTTCCACTATCTGTGCTGTCTCATTTTTGTCCACAACTACACCAAGCCACCAATGATTGTTGTTCTCACATGTAACATATCCTTTTACTTCTGCTAGCTTCAGCCTCTGTTGCACACGTGGTCCTAACACTGAAAAAGTGGATGACTGTTCACTTCTTGAAAATACCTTTGTCAACAACACTTTATCTGACAATGGGATGAAACTGTGGAACTTCTGTGTGCCTGGTATTGCTTTTGTAGACAGAAATCTGTCTGCAAGTATTTTTTCCTCTTTGTTGTATTGTGCTTCATTGAAGAAGAAGAACTGCATGGAGTCGATGTTTTCCTCACTCCATGTAAACAGCTGTGCTGGTGTCATGATTTGATGCTCGTATGGCCGCTGTAGGCTTGCCTTTCCTGCAAGTCTTTTCACAGTACCACCCAGACCGTCACATACTCCTTTCCCATGGGCTGTTGCATAGAAATGCCACTCTGCCTCAATTCCAAAATCATGAACATGGTGGCATAAGTTTGAAAAGTTTTTTCTGTTTTTAAATTGCGCAGCTGCACCATCTGAGAAGTAGTAAATTTTTTTCAAATCTCTAATTACTTCCAACTTCAAATGAGAGATAAGCCTTTTCTGGAATAAATGAACAGCAGTGGTGTCATGCTGTAGACATTCAGAGATACATACAATACTTTTGTAGTGTATATTATGATCATTGTAGTAGACTGCTATAGGAAAAATAGTTGCTTGATCATTGTTCCAATGAAAAGACTGGGCTTCATCCTGTAGTACAAACGAATAATTTTCTGCAAAGTCCATACATACCACAGCTTCATTTACTCCAATATTCTGCTTCAAGTGATTATAATATTCTGCCTGTCTTCTTGCAATAAAAGAATGTCTCTTCAAAATCAACAACTGTTCACACAAAGTTTCTATAAACTCATCTGCAGTTTTGATGAAGGTTACTAAATTACATCTGTCAACAGAAACCCACTGCTTGTATGTAATGTTGTCCACCAGTTCATTATCTAGCAGCAACTGTAACTCATCTTTCAAATTATCTACACCTGGACATGAAGGACATTCATTAAGGTGGCATGCTGTGCCTGGCTCTTCACACATTAACTTCGCTAAACAGGAATTATAATTACTTATATCTGTGCCATCATTCAGTGTAATTTGTTTGGATTTCAACACTTGTAGCATTAATTTAACATTCTGATGCACTGTACAAACGCATACTGTGTGGGTACCACTTCCTCCAGCCAAGACGCAATGTTTAGGTCGTAAATCAGCAAATTTCGAAAATCCAATCTTATCAGTAGGATTTTTGTTTTTGAACAGCTCGTACACTTCCTTCAAGTTGCCCATCACTAGCCTCTTCTGTACATGAATTCTACTACTGTCACCCGTTTTCACAGAAACAAAGTCTTTTTTTCCAGGCATAAGACGGCTGACATCATCACTGTTGTAGAACCCTATTACCTTCTCAATCACAGATTCATTTAAAACCTTTCCTGGTTTAGGATTTGGTGTTGCCAGAATACCCTTCGCTTTCACCAATGCTTTAGCTTTTCTTGCCATTCTGTTGCTAACCTGAAATTCATTTTGTATTTCACTGCATGACCAGCTTTTAGGTAGTACTGTTAAAATTTGCAATTTTTCACTAACACTTATATTTTCTTCTTGAAACTTTTCTTTTAGCTGACAAATGACTTCACATGATTCTGATTTATGGTCAACAGTTTTCTCTGTATTTGTACTTGCTGCTGTTAGTACCTTTTCTGTCAAACATTTTTTTATTTTACTGTATTTTTTATCACAGTATGATTTCATTTGCAACTTCCTCTTAGCAACAGGTGACTCCTCTAGAGAGCTTAGAGACTTATTAAGGTACTCTAAGGTAACATCTAAAGCTACAAATGATTCATCAACATTAGTAGGCCTAGTGGTATTGGCTACTGGTACTAAACAGTCATCTGTTGTATCTGTAACCTGTTTCTGCTTTGATAGTTCTTTCCTACAACTGTCACAAATTTTCATACCTACCACAATGGTGTCAAACATGTCACACATCCAGTCAGTAACAGGCCTCACACTTCTTTTCACACCCTGATGTCTGTCTTTCTTGAAAGGGTTGCAGCAGAAAATCTTTGCTGTTTCACTTACTTTTTCAGCCATACTGGGGAAATACACAATGCCTATTTTAATCACTGAACCCACTACTTTACATGCAGCAATACAGTCTTTGTACAGCCTTTGAAGAAAGGAAGCACACTGCATGAGAGTCAAGGCACAACTGAAGCCAGGTCCAACAGGTTACAACTTGCATTCCCTGGCTGACTCACATGCTTGCAGACTGTGTTTACTCATACCCATTTGACCACTTGCACAAGTTGGTATATGCATGTTGGTAAACAACTCCCTGGACAAAGGAATGGATTTTAGAATTAAGTGCAATATTCCTGTGTCATATATTCTTACCCAGCGTGCATAGTATTTGTTATAAATGTAAAAAAATATGATCCCATTTCGATCCCATAACAAAACTTGTAGGACATGATGCTGAAATATGTATGTTTCTGTGAGATTTTTTTCAAAATTTTCAAAATATAGGTTTTTGAAAAATTCAGTTTTCAAATTTTTTTTGGGTAACCTTGAAAATATTTTTTTTCGAAAGTACTCGTGTGACATATCAAATTAAAGCTCATAATATAAGCTACATTTTGGTACTTTTCCCACTCATCTATGTCAATTCCAGCTTGATTTATGCGTCATTTTGTGATTGCACTTATGCAGAAAATTTGGTTTTTTTCCATATTTCAGAAGGGTATAACTGGAAAACTACAACACATAAAAATCTGATATTTTGTACTTCAACATATCTCAGGTGGTACTTCATGACAACCAAGTATGACTAAAATCGGAGGTGGTCACGTTTTTCCATTGGTTCACTTGACATGGAATGACCCATAACTTTTATGTTTGACGTGGACCCTTGTACTACGATTGTCAAAGCACATTTCGCTTCTTCTGCTATCCTAACTGCACAAGCAGATGGAAGAGACATCACTCACCCTTGTTCTACAATTACTCTTGTTCACAGTTTTGCTTCAGTTTCTGGACAAGCACGCAAATGTATCAAATCACTTCAACAATCTCAATTAAAAACCTGAGAGTTAATAAAAAATTCTTGAATACTATAATATTACGAGCAATGCTTACCAGCTAGGGCTTTGATGCGTGATCGTTCGAAGAGTCGAGATGAGGAGTTTCCTCCATCATACTCATAGTCCTCCACTATCTCTTGTTGAAGCGTCGGGTCCCATCGGACCAGCGATATGTCCGTCGTCATGATGACGACGCCAGCTCAAATCTGAAACCAAAAAATGGAAAGAATGAAACATCGCTAAAAGCCTTATGATATGTAACAATAACACGTCTCTGAACAGAACCTGTGAGATATTAATATTACTCTGTTGAACACAACAAAGCTGATCCAAATGTTCAAATGGTCTTCCAGAAACATAAATTATGAAGCTGATAATACAAGCAGTGAAGCAAGACAGACGTAAAAAGTAATGCAAATATTATACAGATCGAAACAATAATAATATAGAACTAATACAATCCATATCTGCTTTCTTATAAAAAAAATCAATCAAAATGTAGTAACACGGTAGAATACGAATATTTACGTACATAATACATTGTCAATTGAATACTAGATTGGAAAAACGTTGCAATATTTTTGTCTTTAGTGCTTTCACGTTCGCCAGAGGTTTCAAGGCCACAACTTCTCACGTCTAATATGCCCCACTGATAGCAGTCAACAGTATTCCCCTTTGCGCAGAGGAACTGCGCTGTCGCACACACTCATACGACACCAAGGGGGAACTCCCTACTGGCTTGTCATGTGACTGGCATTGGAGGGGTATGATGTCATATGAGCACGGTAAGTGGGGGTATCATAGCCGTGCTACGTTTGGCCTTGAAACCTCTGGCGAATGTGAAAGGACTATAGTGCAATATTTTTATACATGCACTAAAGTGTACTCGAGCCCAAGACAAGATTGAAGAGGTTACGACGACACCACCCCATGTGTGTGCCGGTAGCTCTGGGTACAACTTATTAAAGGTATGAAACATGTCTATATTATTATTATTATTATTATTATATTACAAGTATAACTGATACAAGAAATGAGAGTCATCATATGATTAAATATGAATACTTAAACATAATTCTAACTAGCAGAATATGAATATATTCTTCATGTAATTGTTGTTAATAAAATTAATATTACGTCTTCTGGTATGGTTCTTATGCAACACTAAAAGGTAACACTTTAACAAATAACAAAAGATATCATAAATTATGGAGGATCAAGTCACCGCCATAACAAATGTTGGAGGCTTACAGACTACCACCATAACAGTACCTTCCAAAGTCACCACCAGATATAACAAGCGGAAATGCATGTAGAACTTATATGCTAGCATGTCTTTTGCCTCGCTATATGCAGAATCACAGGTCGAAATGAAGGTCAAGAAAGAAAGCGAGAAGCTTGGCTAAGCTGAGTCACTACCAGTTACGGATAATCTGTCGGAATATGAGGAAGTATTTGGGATCCGTAGTTCACAAAATACGGTGCAGAATAGTTCTAGGCACAGACGCTACATCGAAGTTGACAAGGATTTGGAAAGATCAAGCTCCAACCAGGCTTACTAAATTGAGAGTAGGCTACTGAAGGCTCTGGTGCTGAATCTTGGACAACAAATGAAAAGGATCCCAAAAGAATTGATGCTTTTGAGATGTGGACTTATAGGAGGATGCTAAGGATATCATGGATGCACAAACGTAATAATGAATCAATCCTTCAAGAACTCGGGGTGAAGAAGCAGTTGTCCAGTATTTGCTTCCAGCGAATCCTGCAGTTCTTTGGGCATATAGTCCGGAGACAAAGATACAACTTGGAAAACATGATTTTTCCAAGGCAAAGTTGAAGGGGAAAGATTGAAACGGAAACTAGCAAGGTGATGGCTGGACCAAATGACGGAGAAGACTAATAGAACACTGGGTCAGCTGCTCCGAGAAAACTGAAGACCCAAGCGTATCCTACCAAGCGTCACCAACTTTCAACTAGATGTAATGGGCATAAATAAAGAAGGAAAGGATAAAGGAATCCACATCGCACTGACCCCAGGGAAAGCCAAGTTAAGTGCCTATCCAACATACCTGAACATTTTAAGTCACAGCTATGCACATCATGTGTATGTTGTTCTATAACTACCAGGGTTGGAATGTTTAAAACAAAACGTTTAAAACATGTATAAAACAAGTGCTTGTGTTTTTTAAGTTTGTTTAAAACGTTTTATATATATACACACATATATGTATATACATTAAAATGGTTGTTTTAAACAAAATGAACAATTTAAACTTTTTTAAAGAAACAACATTGTTATAAACATAAAAAAGTTTTTAAAAAACAAGTATAAAACAACCAACATTGTTGTTCACACAAAAAAGTTTTAAACAAAAAAAATTTTTTTTGTTCTTTAAAAAAAAACATGTTTTTTCCATCCCTGATTCCTCTACCTTAAAACCTGTTGGCAAAGTCGCAATATGCAGGTTTGCATGGACAATGTGCTTTCTTGCATCATGTATCACAGAATCACTACAATTTGGATTTTATCTTAAGTTATTGGCATGTAGGTTATGAACAGTGATATTAGTTTAGCAGGGCATATTGAATTCTCTCATTTTGCAAATGTGTCATGAGATATGTTGTGCTTGTCAACCTTTTTACCCATCATTCCAGCTGTTCTGGAGGTGTGACGTCACTCCACTATGGCTGAAATTTTGCTACTTTTTGCTAGATCATGTTACAAAATCATATTATTATTATGAATCTCCCTTTATTTTAACCCTATTTTGCTACATAGCATGTTAGGGCTATAGTTGATACATAATCTCTATATATATAAAAGGCTTTGTCCTGACTGACTGAATGACAGGAATCAACGTACAGCCTAAACTATAACAGGTAGAGACTTGGAATTTTGATAGTACCTTCGTTTCCTAATGTAGATGCTCACTAAGAAAGGATTTTGAAAAATTCTGATTCTAAATGCCAAAAATGAGTGAAAAATGGGCAGAAAACGTGCATTTTTTGGATTTTCGAAGGGTAATATATTTCAATGTCTAATCAATTACAGCTGGCTTTGGCTATTTTTGTCAAACCTTGGAAATGAAACTTTCACGATCGCTCGAATGTTGTAGCTCACGCTGGTTGATTCATTTGTTTTTAATGTCAAGGCACGCATACATATGAAATTTTCAACCTAATCCCGAAGACGATTCTTCTTCTTCTTCTTCTTCTTATTATTATTATAAGTGGGATGATCAATATAGGCCTAAATATGGTCAAACGTTGTTCGATTTGGACAAAACTCATTATACAGGGGTTTCTGGGCCAAGGACCTCGAATCTGAGGTCGCTTTTACCAGGCGACGCTATCTAATTGTGGTATGTAGTCCATGTGATTTAGGTGTTAATAAATATAATGATTTATAAATAATATAATAATAATAATGATATAAATGAAATGTTTTTGAAAATACTTAACCCCTTTTTGCACAGATTTATCAAAACAAATTCTCAGAACGTATTGTTACCAATGGTATCAGGTGGGCTTGGATTACATGAAATGGATGTTTGACAAATTAGAGAAGGTATCATTATAATTCATATTATCTATATTAATAAAAGGAATTGTCCTCGATGTCCAGCGAAATCTACTGAACGCAGAGATCTGAAATTTTAAACATAGGTGGGCTGAAGGGTCGGAAAATGCACCTCGAAGCCGGAATTTTAATTTTAGTTTTCGTTCGTGAGTTATGAGTGAAAAACGGGCAAAAAACGTGAATTTTTTGCATTTTCAAAACATAAGTTTTCAGTTATACATTTCAATGTCAAATCAATTACAGTTGGCTTTGGCTATATTTGTCATATCTTGAAAATAAAACTTTCGCGATCGCTTGAATGTTGTAAGCCCTAATATGGTCAAACACTGTTTTATTTGGACGAAACTCACTATACAGGGATTTTCTGGGCCAAGCAACTCGAATCTGAGGTCGCTTTTACCAGGCGACGCTATCTAATCGTGGTATGTAGTCCACGTGATTTAGGTGTTAATAATTATAATGATTTAACTATTATGCTCTTAATTTTTAATTTTTGAAATAATTATCGCGGGCGAAGCCGCGGGCACATGCTAGTGTAATATAAAATACAAAACAATCTTACTTTCTAGCAATAAGAGATACAAATATTATATCATTTAGGATGGGCGGGTTGGACAAAATCATTCGTCAAGACATCTCCTCCCCACAGAACGATGCATAACAAAATGTATTATATTAGGTGTTTTATAAAGAGTATCGCTGTTTTGAAATAAGATTTTACCAACCTGTTTTCTGGCAAAACTTAGAATTATAATATTACTCATTCATCGTAACAGTGATTTTTACTCTTATACCTGTGAAACATCATGAGGAAGTACCGTATTTTACGGCGCACATTTTTACCTTGAAAACAGAGCCTTGAAAGTTGGGTGCGTCTAATGGCTCTAAGTACACTAAAAAATTTAAAATAATGTCAGAATACCATAGTTATAAACAAAGTCTTGCAAACGATAAGATATTTACAAATTTTGGCACAGACTGTACATCAATGCCCTTGTCACAATCATGAAATGAGGGTACCTGGAAGCCAGGTAAACAATGTGAAAAGAAAGTAATGTTGAGTTCTTTTATACGACAGGAGTTTCAATGAAGGCAACGACCTGTAAACAGCCTCGTCCTGTTACACTCACCGTATGCTGAATTGAGGGTTAGAGGGTGTAAAAGTATTTTCAGTCTTTCATGAGAAATCAGTTCAGTTGTTAAAATTTACGTGATGCCACCAGTACAGAAGAGATTTTCGTACAACGCAGGTTTTAAGTTAGAAGTGATTTTCACCGATTCCATTGTACAAGGTTATAATTTGTTTATGCAATGAATTACATTATTCCCTTTAAAATTTTTCCTTTTGAGTCACATTAAATTTCTTTTCCTTTAAATTTGCATCCTAAAATCAAGATGCGTTTTATGGTTCAGAGTGTCTTACAGTCCGTAAAATATGGTAACCGTTCATTTTGTAGTGCGCCTGATGTTCTTCTACAGATTGAGAATGCCTGCATTTATCTCCATACAGTATTACTTCAATGTGTGTATGCATATATTAAGTGTAATCGATGAGAAACTAGCCCAGGAAGAAGACTAGCCAATTGCTCTAACAAGGCACTGGAAGAACGTTAGGTTCACATTAAGTTAGATGCAATCATTCTTGACTCTGGAAGAACGTCAGGCGCACTAAAAATGAAATACAGTTTGTTCCTCATCATGCTTCTTGTTATGATGATTACTCTGATGTAATAGCCATGTAAAGTACTGTAATCAAATAGGCCTATCTGCTTCCACTGCATACTCCCAAACAAAGCACAGGCAGGCAGTGTCATATTGATGTTCATCTATTTATCTGTTTTGTTATAACATGTATTGATGTAAACTGATATTGAATGTGAATGATTATGATGTTAGATGAAACAGCAGAAGTGAATCGATTAATATAGTCCTATGTTTTTTTCCGTGTATAAAAACTATGTTTAAGTAAAATTTCAGGTCTATCAGTTTATTAGTCTTTGCATCAAATCATTACAAACAGACAAAAAACATTAGATTTTTTTACAAGTATATATGATAGTGCATCCAACACAAAAAGTTACCAATGTTAAGAAAGAAACTTGAACCCTTTCAGAGCTGAATATCATCAACTGAAACCATTACTTGAAACAATTGTGATGCTTACAGGAACAAAGGGAACCCACTCATGTGAATGACCTCATGTCTTGTCACGTAGCGAATGGCTGCGTGCATAATAGACGATAAGAAACCATTTCTAAACAAAGGAAGGGTTGGGGAGACTTCGATTAATCGATATTGAACCCTGTTATGACTATCGATACTGCCCTGAATTTATTTGAATTCCAGAAAAAAGAGAAGTGCGCATGCGCCGACGGTGAGTCGACGGGAGAAGAGCTGATCCGAAAAAGACAGTAGGAGTACGTGCCTGACTACGAGTGAGAGAAGTTGAAAAGGCAGAAGGGAGAAGACGAGATTGGGATGTGTGACAGCGGTAGCGACGTTCTGGCATGATGATGTGTCAGACTTCCATCTAAGGAAATTCTGGTTGTGAACTTCCTTGACCCGACTATATGGAGATAGTCATTAATCAGAAGAATACACCAAGTCGGCCAGTACGAGACACCGCTACAGCGAACATCAGCTGTGAGAGTGAGTCGTGACTGCTCGCTCTGAATAAGAGCAGATATGGACATCAGGAAGTAATGGGAGACAACTCAGGATCGGAGGATAAGTTGGACATCACTGGTTGAGTATAATAGTCTAGACTTTTTCTTATTGTTTGAGGAGTGAGAAAACTGAGATATTCCTTTTTTTTAAGGATGGTTTCTAAGTCATGTATGGCAATCAGACGCCGTAGGGTATGATAGAAGAATAGAATAGAAATATAGAAGTGAGAATTCTAGAAGTAAAGTGATGAAATCCAGTAATCCAACTACTTTCTATTTCTGGTCTAAGTTAATTATAAAAGAGCAGTCAAGAGCCTAACCGCTGAAGGCTACAGATAGATCTCTTCACTTTAGGGTTTCATGGGTGATTGTTCCACGAATGAATACATAGCTAGGGGCAATTGGTGATGCTCATAGAAACTTTGTTATTTTTGAGACAGGACGCGAGGGGAGTAAGGAAGAAAAGTAATTAAGGGGCATGCTTAGTACTTCTTACGAGGGCCCCTCCCACTTGGGTTTCTTTCAGGTGACGGGTGACTATCTATAAATAGATTTCATGCTGGCCTGTAATGTTAAGTTATGTTTTTTTATAGAGATTTATCTACAAGCGAAGGTGTATGGAACATGGTAGAGGGGGATAAGAAGTGGAAAGATTGAAGGGCAAAAGAAGGCCTACGAGTGGTAGTGCATTAGGTGTGTACCATTGGAAAATTTACATGTTAGGGTAGAAGTAGAAGTCACTAAAGGGGTTATAGAGAAGCTTACTAATCTGGGCGTGAATTAGTTTCAGTTAGAATTCTAGGGAATTTAGAGACAAAAGAAGATTGGGTGCCCATGCTAAAGAGTAGTAACGTAAGAAGTAGGAAAACTAGAATAACCACCGAGTGAATTAAATCAATGGTATAAGCTGAAGGGAACTCTACTTAAAGAAAGAAAGGGGTTAAAAGATAATAGCTGATGACTGGTCAGGTTAGAAAGAGGAGAGTGAGTTGAAAGATAACAACAAATGATTGGTTAGGTTAGAAAGAGGAGAATAGGTAATTGCGAGTAGTGTACTGATAAGTATGAACAAGTACTAGAGATTGTAAGGGTGAGGTGAGGGAACGCCGGAAGTATCCCGAATCAAACAAATAAAATCTGGTAGTAGACAAGGCCTATACCAGTAACATATAAAGAAAAGAAATTTATGAGAGATTGTGAAAGCCATCGATGTTGGAGGCGAACAACGGCCCCACGTGCCTCTAGGAGAGAGTGTCAGGGACCTCTGACATCGATTTACAAAATTTTATTTTTGTTTGCGGCCCATTAATATTTTCCCGGTTGCAGGAGAGGAGTCAGATTGTTTGTAACTCAAGATCTAGACGTCGCTCCTGTATCGGTGGTCTATCGCCACAGTCACTCTGTGGGTATAGGCCTAAACTTCTATTTCTTTCTTCGTGAGACTGTCTTTTCTATCTATCTTTAAATACAATTCTTCATGGACTAAGCTGACAAATAGACTAATATAGGAGACATAGGTGGGATTATTGAGTGTAATCTGTAGAGTAAGGACTGGATTATGAATTGAAAACCTTTATTTATTCAAGAAAAAAAAAACCCAGTATAACATATATATTGAACTATCCTGAAGTTGCAAATGTAAATGACTACACAAGTCAGTAGTAAATTAGAAGAATAATACAAGACGTTCTAGTAGATACCTGAAAAACAAAGAAAGAAAATTAAAGTAATTAATTAAGGATTTGTTATTGTTGAACAGAGAACGTACTTATATAGTTAAAATTGGGTATACTAACCTTGAATGATCAAATATTATCCTACCAATAAAAGTGTTGAATGGTTAATGTAGTGTAAATGTAATTTATTGTATATAAGATTGTTATTGTTGAAAAAAAGAAAAAAATAATATATTAAATAAAATACGGTCGTTGTTACTTAAAGCAAAGTTAACGTGAAGTCCACGTAAAAAGTTTGGCGCCCATATCGTGGGGCTGAGTAGTGTTAAAACAAAACAGTATTGCTAATTGTTGCAACTTAATTTAGTTAAAATTGTTAAAAAAAAAAAAAAAGAAACCTTTATTCAGTTGAAGTTCCATATTATGATAGCCCATAGCGTGAGGCAGTGATAGTTTGATATCCTAACGTGAGGCGAGATAGGGTTAAAAGAATTTTGGGAGTTAGGTTAGTATAACTGAAATTTATTCTCAAAAACAAATAATAATAATAATAATAATAACATATTTTTGGGAAAAGAATAATGACTATTGACAAGTAAGGACTTCTATAGATGACTAAGACAGACGACTGAACTATTGTGTGTTCTAATCTTTTTTTCCAGTGGTATTGTTAATATATAAATATGGCTACTTATGTTGATCCGTATGCACAAATAAGAGCAGCTGAGCTAACCCAAGCTATTAGGAAGTTGAGGAAGGCGGATTTAGAGGCAGAATGTGATAGAGTAAAGTTACCGACTACAGGTACAAGGGATGAGTTAAGACAACGCTTGTTAGATTATGCCCGCAAGAACCCTCAGTCATTTCAAGTGTTAATTACGGCTTTTGCTCTGAGTCAGGAAGTTTTGGAAGAAGATTTAGTTGAACATAATATAACGGTACCACAAGATTCATATGGAGATGTAGTGTATACATGGGTTAAGTTAATGCGTAGGAAGGCCATGGCGGTAGCTGATTCGGAAGAAGTTGTACCAGTAGTACCATCGTTTACAATTCAGTTAGAGCCACATAAACCAAATACTTTGGATCTGGTTCGTAAATGGAACATTAAATTCAAACCTGGGGATAGTATTTACTTATTTTTGGAGAGATTGGAAGATTTAAAACAAAGTTCTAAGTTACAGGGTGTAGAGTTATTGTCAGTATTACCCGAAATTTTACAAGATTCAGCTTTACTTTGGTACAGGAACAGATTAACAGATTGGCCTACATGGGAAGCTTTTTTGAAAGAATTTAGAGAATATTATTTGCCTATTGATGAGGAAGACTCGCTTTTGGATGAGATTAGACAGAGAACGCAAGGTCCCAAAGAATCGATTTTTGATTATGTTAATGCTATTCAAACGTTAATGAGGAGGCTAAGTACTCCAATGAGTCCTCAACAAATGATGAAGACTGTTATCAAAAATTTGCGTCCTGATGTAAAATTGTACCTTATACCTGCAGAGATTCAAACTATAACAGATTTAATACGTGTAGGTAGACAGTATGAACAAATATTGTTAGATTCTGAGAGATATATTCCTCCTCCAACGCAGGTTAGAGCTACAATTAAAGAAACGGCTTATAAACCCCAGAGACAAGTTGTTATACCTTCAGTTCATACAGCGCTAGGAATTCAGGGAAAACAGGAACTTCCATCGTCCGAGTTACAAAAGAAACCCAATGTTAGTTTTTCTGCAAAGACGTGGGATAAGGAACGGAATTCAAGTCCTGTAAATGATTCTAGAATGGTTAAAGTAATAGAAAATAAAGAGAGACAGGATGAGTCGAGGGATAATGGTAAAAACACCACTTTGCGTTTTTCAAATAATCAGCGATGTTGGAATTGTGATAAAACAGGACATAGGCAGTTCGAGTGTAAGGCACCTCGTAGAGTTACTCCACGCGCTACGATTAAATGTTATAATTGTAATAAGCTTGGACATAGGTCTATTGATTGTAGGATGCCCCAAGAAAGAAAAGTTAGGCCTACAAATTCTTTAAGACAATTAACTAAAAATCAGGCTTGTGTGATGTTAAATATAAATCCTACAGATTTAGTTAATGGAGATAGATGTTTTGTTGAAATTTTGCTGGAGGATATTACATTTATTGCTTTAATAGATTCAGGTTCAGATAAAACTTATGTGGGAGAGAAGGGTGACTTTTTATGTAAAATGTTAGATTTAGCAGTAGAAGAATCTGAAGTTAGGGTGGTGCAACTAGCAGATAAAACTTATAGTTCTATAACAGGAGAAAGAACTTTTGAGATGAAATTGCAGGACAGGATCTTTCAGATAAAATGTAAAATTATGCCAAATTTAGCAGTAGATATGATTCTGGGCATGGACGTTTTGAAACAAATTGGGTTAGTAGTAGATTTGCAAGATGGGACTTGGTATTTCAAAGATGAACCAGCAAAAATTTTTCAATTTGTTAAGGCTATAGATTTAAAAGAAGAAGATCAACTACATAATATTCTTACTTTACCTACACCTCAGGAAAGGGACAGATTGAATATGTTTTTGGAAAATCAGTTACAGAAATTTGATCAGTGTACTGGACTTACCGATCTGATTTCTCATGTTATTGATACAGGCGATGCAAAACCTATAAAACAAAGATATTATCCAGTATCACCCATTTTGGAAAAAGTTATACACGCGGAAATAGATAAAATGTTATTGGAAAAAGTTATAGAGCCTTCAAATTCACCTTGGTCGTCTCCGGTAGTTATGGTAAAGAAACCAGATAGAACATGGAGGTTCTGCGTAGATTTCAGAAAAGTAAACAATTGTACTAAAAGAGATAGTTATCCTTTGCCATACATTGAACATGTTTTGAGTAAATTACGACATCCTAGGTATATCAGTACAATAGATTTGAAAAATGGGTATTGGCAAGTTCCATTAGATGAAGCAAGTAAAGAAAAAACAGCATTTACCGTACCTGGTAGAGGATTGTATCAGTTTCGAGTTATGCCTTTTGGAATCCATAACGCACCAGCCTCGTTTCAAAGATTAGTTGATACTATATTAAGAGAAGAGATAGGAGAGAAATGCTTTTGTTATTTGGATGATATAGTACTTATTAGCGAGACATTTGAAGAACATTTGTCCTTGTTAGAAAAAGTCTTAGAGAAATTAAGAAAAGCTAACCTGAAAATTAATAGGGAAAAATCAAAATTTTGTAGAAGTGAATTAAAATATTTGGGTCATATCATTACTCCATTAGGAATTGCTGTAGATTCAGATAAAATCTCGTGTATCCTTGAGTATCCAGCCCCTACAAAAGTCAAGGAAGTACGAGCATTTTTAGGATTGGCTTCTTGGTACCGACGATTCATTCCATTTTTTTCTGAAGTTGTAAAGCCCCTCACTGCACTTCTGAAAAAGAATCAGAAATGGCGTTGGACTAAGGAATGTCAGGAATCTTTTGATGAATTAAAATCGAAATTATCTAGTAGTCCTATATTAACTTGTCCAGATTATACTAAACCCCTAGTGTTACAGACCGACGCTAGTTTCTCAGGACTAGGAGCAGCATTAATTCAGACAGGAGAGGAAGGAGAGGAAAAAGTAATAGCTTATGCTAGTAGAACTTTAACAGTAGGTGAGCAAAAGTGGGCAATAGTCGAGAAAGAATTGTTAGCTATATTGTGGGCAGTTCAAAAGTTTCGTCCTTATTTGGAAGGTTATCATTTTAAAGTATATACTGATCACTTTGCTCTGAAATGGTTAAATACATTACAGAATCCGACCGGACGATTAGCTAGGTGGAGTTTATTGCTCCAGGAGTATGATTTTGAAGTAATACATAGGCCTGGTAGATTACAAAAAGTTCCGGATGCTTTATCTAGAATACACGAAGGGAAAGTTCAAGAGAAAACGGTAGAGGAAGAATTTTGCCTCTTGTTGACTGATAACTCTGAAGTAGTGGAATGGGAAAATATACAAGATGCTTGGTATATTAAGCGGAAGGAGCAAGTACAAAGTAAACCTAAATTTTGGCCAGATTGGAAGGTCGTAGATGAGAAGTTGTACCATTTAAGATTAGATCAGTTAGAACAAACTTTAGAGGGAACAGTGAATAGGTGGAAATTAGTTATTCCGCAAGATTTTAGGATTAAAGTATTGCAGGAATGTCATGATGCACCTACTGCAGGACATATGGGGATAGCTAAAACTTTCTTTAGAATAGCAAACAAGTATTATTGGCCGGGAATGTTTAGAGATGTTGCTAAGTATGTTACTGCTTGTGAAATATGTCAGAGACAGAAGGTGTTACAAACGGCTCAAGCAGGACCAATGCATTTTTACCAGAAAGAGAAACCTTGGATGACTGTAGCTACAGATTTGTTGGGACCTTACCCACGTTCCAAAAAAGGGAACCGATATGTGATTGTATTTCAGGACACCTTTACCAAGTATGTAGAATGTAAAGCGTTAAGGAAAGCAACCAGTAGAGCAGTTACGGAAGCATTTTATGAATTGATTATCCTTAAATGGGGAATTCCGGGATATTTGCTGATGGATAATGGACCGCAATATACTAGTAAATTAATGCGAGAGATAGCTAAAGCTTTTAATATAACTCCTTGTTATTTACCTGTATATTCGCCACAAGGAAATCCAGTAGAAAGAGTCAATAGAGTATTGAAAACAATGATTTCTAGTTACATTCAAAAGGATCAAACAGTTTGGGACGTGTATTTGAGAGAATTTAATTTTGCTATAAATACGGCTAAGCATAGTTCCACTGGATGCACTCCTTATATGCTAAATTATGGGAAGGAGCCTGAAATTATCAGTAGGATTGAAAGGGTGGAAAACCAACCGATTCATAAAGAAATCCCAAAACTTTGGGTGGAAAAACTCAATAAATTGAAAACGGTACGTTTGATGGTTAGACATAACTTAGAAACCGCCTATAAGAATTCGAGTCATTATTATAATCTTCGGAGGAGAGAGGTGAAATTTCGTCCAGGAGATCTAGTGTTAAGAAGAAACTTTAAATTAAGTGATGCCTCACAAGCTTATACAGCAGGTTTAAGTGCAAAGTTTGTCGGGCCCTATATTATAAAGAAAAAGTTCAGTGAAAATAGCTACGAACTGACAAACCGTTTTGGTAAAAAGTTGGGGAAGTGGCACGTCAAAGACTTGAAACCCTTTGTTCCTGGATAAACATTCTTTAAGGCTGGTAAACTAAACAAAAAAAAAAAAAAAAAAAAAATGTGAACAGTGTTAACATTATTTTTTTTATGGTGAGTGGGGGAAGAATGTCACGTAGCGAATGGCTGCGTGCATAATAGACGATAAGAAACCATTTCTAAACAAAGGAAGGGTTGGGGAGACTTCGATTAATCGATATTGAACCCTGTTATGACTATCGATACTGCCCTGAATTTATTTGAATTCCAGAAAAAAGAGAAGTGCGCATGCGCCGACGGTGAGTCGACGGGAGAAGAGCTGATCCGAAAAAGACAGTAGGAGTACGTGCCTGACTACGAGTGAGAGAAGTTGAAAAGGCAGAAGGGAGAAGACGAGATTGGGATGTGTGACAGCGGTAGCGACGTTCTGGCATGATGATGTGTCAGACTTCCATCTAAGGAAATTCTGGTTGTGAACTTCCTTGACCCGACTATATGGAGATAGTCATTAATCAGAAGAATACACCAAGTCGGCCAGTACGAGACACCGCTACAGCGAACATCAGCTGTGAGAGTGAGTCGTGACTGCTCGCTCTGAATAAGAGCAGATATGGACATCAGGAAGTAATGGGAGACAACTCAGGATCGGAGGATAAGTTGGACATCACTGGTTGAGTATAATAGTCTAGACTTTTTCTTATTGTTTGAGGAGTGAGAAAACTGAGATATTCCTTTTTTTTAAGGATGGTTTCTAAGTCATGTATGGCAATCAGACGCCGTAGGGTATGATAGAAGAATAGAATAGAAATATAGAAGTGAGAATTCTAGAAGTAAAGTGATGAAA
The DNA here is from genome assembly GCA_964059195.1 of Ectobius pallidus. NCBI lineage: Eukaryota > Metazoa > Arthropoda > Insecta > Blattodea > Ectobiidae > Ectobius > Ectobius pallidus. The sequence goes on along the minus strand of CAXKWD010000009.1, from coordinate 2,402,534 downwards.
TCCAGTAATCCAACTACTTTCTATTTCTGGTCTAAGTTAATTATAAAAGAGCAGTCAAGAGCCTAACCGCTGAAGGCTACAGATAGATCTCTTCACTTTAGGGTTTCATGGGTGATTGTTCCACGAATGAATACATAGCTAGGGGCAATTGGTGATGCTCATAGAAACTTTGTTATTTTTGAGACAGGACGCGAGGGGAGTAAGGAAGAAAAGTAATTAAGGGGCATGCTTAGTACTTCTTACGAGGGCCCCTCCCACTTGGGTTTCTTTCAGGTGACGGGTGACTATCTATAAATAGATTTCATGCTGGCCTGTAATGTTAAGTTATGTTTTTTTATAGAGATTTATCTACAAGCGAAGGTGTATGGAACATGGTAGAGGGGGATAAGAAGTGGAAAGATTGAAGGGCAAAAGAAGGCCTACGAGTGGTAGTGCATTAGGTGTGTACCATTGGAAAATTTACATGTTAGGGTAGAAGTAGAAGTCACTAAAGGGGTTATAGAGAAGCTTACTAATCTGGGCGTGAATTAGTTTCAGTTAGAATTCTAGGGAATTTAGAGACAAAAGAAGATTGGGTGCCCATGCTAAAGAGTAGTAACGTAAGAAGTAGGAAAACTAGAATAACCACCGAGTGAATTAAATCAATGGTATAAGCTGAAGGGAACTCTACTTAAAGAAAGAAAGGGGTTAAAAGATAATAGCTGATGACTGGTCAGGTTAGAAAGAGGAGAGTGAGTTGAAAGATAACAACAAATGATTGGTTAGGTTAGAAAGAGGAGAATAGGTAATTGCGAGTAGTGTACTGATAAGTATGAACAAGTACTAGAGATTGTAAGGGTGAGGTGAGGGAACGCCGGAAGTATCCCGAATCAAACAAATAAAATCTGGTAGTAGACAAGGCCTATACCAGTAACATATAAAGAAAAGAAATTTATGAGAGATTGTGAAAGCCATCGATGTTGGAGGCGAACAACGGCCCCACGTGCCTCTAGGAGAGAGTGTCAGGGACCTCTGACATCGATTTACAAAATTTTATTTTTGTTTGCGGCCCATTAATATTTTCCCGGTTGCAGGAGAGGAGTCAGATTGTTTGTAACTCAAGATCTAGACGTCGCTCCTGTATCGGTGGTCTATCGCCACAGTCACTCTGTGGGTATAGGCCTAAACTTCTATTTCTTTCTTCGTGAGACTGTCTTTTCTATCTATCTTTAAATACAATTCTTCATGGACTAAGCTGACAAATAGACTAATATAGGAGACATAGGTGGGATTATTGAGTGTAATCTGTAGAGTAAGGACTGGATTATGAATTGAAAACCTTTATTTATTCAAGAAAAAAAAAACCCAGTATAACATATATATTGAACTATCCTGAAGTTGCAAATGTAAATGACTACACAAGTCAGTAGTAAATTAGAAGAATAATACAAGACGTTCTAGTAGATACCTGAAAAACAAAGAAAGAAAATTAAAGTAATTAATTAAGGATTTGTTATTGTTGAACAGAGAACGTACTTATATAGTTAAAATTGGGTATACTAACCTTGAATGATCAAATATTATCCTACCAATAAAAGTGTTGAATGGTTAATGTAGTGTAAATGTAATTTATTGTATATAAGATTGTTATTGTTGAAAAAAAGAAAAAAATAATATATTAAATAAATTATGGTTATTGTTATGCAAAGTAAATTAACGTGAAGTTCAGATTTTTGACCCTTATCCTTGTAATGGTTTGAGAGTCGCTGGTTTTTGTGCTAAGTTACATACTTTGGTAGTGAGTATTGAAAAAGGAGAAAAAGAAGAAGCAGAATAAAAAAAAGAAAGGTAAATCCGAACCCAACTCCCGTCTCCACTGTTAATTTAAAAGCTAGTCGAGGGGCATGTAGGTACATAGCCTGTGTATCTATAATTTAATTTGTGTCTGGGCTGATACATAACAAAAAGAAAAGAGGAAGCGTATTGATGATGGCGCCCGTTAATATAAATTTTCATGAATATTATCAAGACTGGGTAAATTGTTAAAAGAGAGAGAAAGTAGACTGAGAGTAGGAAGTTTGCAATCACCCGGTGTCAAAGGTAGTTGTACTGAACGTTGGAATGTGGACTATGCAGGCAGTGTTGTGATGACACGACAGGTGTATGAGTGACCTTGTTTTGTAGGAGTTCAGTAAACTTATATACTACGATTGAGAATAATCACATATTAGTCGTCACAGATTTTGGCGAAGAATTTTGGCGAAGATTTAATCCAAGAAGTTAAGGAACTTTATAGCATAAAGTAAGAAAAGCCCGTCACAGTCTGACCCTATGTAAGACATTCATTCCTTCAATTGAGTTCAAACTGGAAGAAGCCCTAATAACATAACGACCTCACAATGCACTTAATTGATTCTTCCAGGCCGTAGTATTCTAATACTAGCCTGCAAATGAGCAAAATTCCTGTAGCTTCAACATCTAAGTGTTTTTATGATATGGACTAGTGCATCCAGCTTACATGTTAATAATAATATAATTTATTTCAACAATTTGTGCCAAACAAAATAACAAAAGTGATTATATGCATCGTTTGCACTAAAGTAGCTATTTTTAGTGCTTTGTTCCCATGATTTATTAGAGGTGGCTGTGGTCAGAGGAAAACAAGCGAGTGCTACAGCACCGCTGCAATGGTAACCAAGACTGATTCAACGTTAGCACATACTCAAGAGTTTGTTGTATCCCTTTCCTCTTGGATTCACTGCATAATTTAAAAATCAAAATTCCTTCACAAGTTAATTTCCAATTACAAAATAAAAAACTTGGGCAACGCCGAGCCTGTTAAGCTAGTATGTTATAAATAGACTTCGGATTTTAGGTAAAAACCTATTTTAATCCTTAAGTGATATATGGACGAAAACTTGTATATGCATGTTTCATAAGTGACTATGCCTAAAACTGATACTTTTATAGGACCTAAAACAGCCTATTTTTACGTTAGAGCCTAATATTGCCCTTTTTGCTTGTTTTTCCTCTAAAGTTCAAAATAAGTCATTATTTGTTATAAATTCTAGCATTTATTTTCAGTTCGTACTAAATTTTTAGCTCGGAATGTGCAGTACATGACACATTTACGACGTGGTTAAATAGTAAGGAATGTTTCGTCTTCAGTAGAGAAATTCCTTGGAATTCCCAAGAAAATATAGTGTTTTTCTCCCGACTCCCACATCCAGTAACACCAAAAAAAAACATAGTTCTCTGAATTACTGAGGGATACAAGGGCTTGAATATGCTAGCGTGCGTAGCTCCTGGGCGCAGGGATTAGGTTTTCACTGTTATGGTAGTAATACAGGCCCTAGTAATAGGTCTATATAATTCTGTTTACCATAGGCCTATATCTGTGTTTTATCATGATTATTGATTAATGGTGACAATTGGCAACTTAACAATTTTATAAGAGACTATTTTACGATTTTTAGAACCTATTTTCCAATTTTTAGAGCCTATTTTAGGTACCTAAAACAGTATTTTAGCGACCTAAAAGTCCAAAGTCTAGTTATAAAGCTGCTGGGTGAGAGGTAGACCTAATAAATTAGCATCCAGTAGTAGCCAAAGTAACGATTCAATAATCATATAAACATGTTACGAGGGATGTTCTGAAAGTAAGTTTCGTCATTTTTTTTCACATGGAAACTTTATTACCAAAACAAATACACCATGCAATCATGAAATATACCCCTTGCACTATTTTTCAACATAGTCTCCACCGACATTGAGACATTTGTCATAGCTTGCAATCAGTTCGAAGAAACCACTCTGGTAAAACTCGGTGCCCTGCTATGCAAGGAATTGTCGCACAGCCTTCTCCACCTCAGCATTGTTTTGGAAGTGACGTCCCGAGAGTGCGACTTTCATTGCATGGAACAGGTGCCTTCCTTCACTGAACATGCAACACCAGCGACCAACAATTTGATGAGACATGACCTCTTCACCATACACAGTCTGTAGGCGTCCATGGATGATGGACACACTAGTCCTACATGCCCATTCATACCGGATAACAGCATGTACTTCCATTGTCGACCACGTTTTCAGTACACGTCCATCTGCCATCGTGATTTGTACTCAAATAACCTCGGGCACGCCAGTCTACTGCTACTCTCTCTTCTTCGGGACTCTACTCATGCATCGTTTCTCCTCTGCTGACGCTCTTTCCATCGTTGAACCAGCAATAGGTGTCGATTCTTATGGCAGTTGTTTGCTTCATCTGCTTTACCATCTTCACTTTTTAAAAAAACGACAAAACTTACTTTTGGAACATCCCTCGTATATAAATGAGCAAAGATTCATCAGTGTGTGTGGCAGCGTCGTTTGTGGTGATTAGCAGTACAAAAGGGAAGTATTATTGTTAACAGCGCTTCTGGCAGGCTTCATTTATTTGTAGTGTTAATAGTTATCCAGAAAATTTCTATGCCACTTGTATGAATGCAATGCAATTGTGTTATTTTACAAACTCTCTATCCTCTATCCTTATTCCCTAATTTGGTATTCCTTCTTCTTCTTTGATAACAGTATTTTGGTCTAATGTCAGTTGTCGACCAAGAGCTAAGCTAAGTTAGTTTAGCTTAGCTCAAAGACAGTGTGGAATTTCATATGTAGTTGTGCCGACAAAACTACATATGAAATCCGGCACAACTATATATGAAATCCCTCACTGTATGTGAGCTCAGCTAAGCTAAGTTAACTTAGCTCTTGATCGACAACCAGCATAAATCTTGTGTTCTAACCTAACCTTGCCTGCTTTTGTGTCTTACAATTTTACATCTACATTTGTAAGTAAATGTTTCATATTGATCATCATCTTCTACTGTACCCCTGTCCGAAGATTCTTTAGAGCAGGAGGGACCAGGTTTTCCAGCACATTTACCATTGGTCAACTCTTGAGCTGCTGCTCTTAGTTTTCATTGGTGGTTTACTTATAGATAGTGCTGGACTTTTCGTATCATGTCAAAATGACGTGCAAAAAGGTTCATTTTTTATTAAGTGCCAGAATGGTACTTTCTAAGATTGTGTGGTGGATGGGAAAATGTCTGTACGTGCAATAACTCAAATACACTTTATCGGATTATCATAAAACTTGGTGTACGTACTTATAACATCTATGGGAAGAAGCCTAAAGCTATTGAACCGGTACTGGAGTAATGCCCAATTTAGTTCTTATTTTTTGGTAATACAGAATTTATGAAATGGAAATCTGTTCTCATGACAACATACTGTTTTACAGTGTTAATATATGGCTTTGGAAGTTGCAATACAGTTAGCTTTGACAAATAACACTACCCACATATTCCTTCACATATGCTTTTCAAACTAGACTTTTGTTCTTTCGTAAGCCCTGCTTAATGAATCAATCTGGAGCTTAACTCTGAAATCAATTGAAAAATAACTTATTTTCTGCACATCATAATTGCAATTATCACTGATTAAACACACACCTTCTGGCACTTTGTTACAACAGTTTACCTCATTTTATTAAATAATATGATATAATGAAGTGCCAGAATGAATTTGTTTAATCAGTGATAATTGCAATTATGATGTGCAGAAAATAAGTTAATATTAAAGAAGAAGAAAATTGTCTACTAATGTGCCATTTGGGGTGTGTCTGTTTTGTCTCTAATGGATGTGGATAAAGTTAATGGGAAACTTCATCAGGCTCTTCATGTTACTCCCCAGGATCCTAAAAGTCCTGTATTGGGCAATTCTACCAAAGCTGCCGTAAATGTTTTTGCACTTTGTGGAAATACTCAAACAACTACACCGAGAATATTCCAGACATTGCTAGGCCCTTTTTACACAAGGGTGACTCTTTGGCTTAATTGTTTATTGGATTTCAGTAAAAATATTAAGGGGCGAGCCCTTCAGGCAGAAATAATAAACTTTTATTTACTTTTTAAGGTTTTAGCTCCAGAGCTAGCCAATACCCCCTTTGGATCAACAAGAAAGTGTGGACAATGTCTCACTTACATAAACTGATAGTAATTGCTATTTGGGTTGGGCCGCGTCGTGTTTTTAGTGTCTTCTGACGTTTTGGACATCAACTGTGACTGTTTACTCTACACAGGCACTTAATTTTATTGCGAATCTTTCTCAGAAGAAGGACATGATATGATGTCCGAAACGTCAGAAGACACTAAAAACACGACGTGGCCCAACCCGGATAGCAATTACTATCAGTTTATGTATAACACCGGCCGTGGAAGCCTGCGAACTAATTTAATGTCTCATTTAATCATTCTGCAGTTAGGCGGCTAACAATTTAAAGCCTGCAGGTACTTTATTAAAGGCCACTGCGAGTTCTAGCCTCAGTCAGGGATGATATTACAGGTACAGCATTATCTCTTGCTAATATTGTCCGAACTCGGGTCTATAAGAATGTGCAAGTAGATCTGTAAATGTTCATAGTACCAATCTGCGTTAGTTTACAGAATGACGTACACAGGTAAATTCGTGTTTACTGCTATAAATCTTTCACTATTCATACTCCACAGATGGTATTATTGCTTCCATTGAAATGAGAATGTTTATGAAACAAATTCCTTCGGGAGAGATTTCATCTGGCACCATGTAAAAGCTGAAGGTCCTGGGCTCTTGTCCCGGTATTAGAGGAATTTTTCTCCTACATGTTCTCTCTTGTTCACGGAGGGGAATGCTTCAGAGAACTTTCTAGCAATCTGCCCGAACTCACAAATACTGATGACAACTTAGGTATTAACAGAATGCAGTACGCAAGCAATGAAAACAATCCATAACATTTGCAAATAGTATCTGAGATGTAATTATGTTATACTTTATTAGCATCACATTCCTTTATTGAATAAAGTATGCATGAAGGAACAGGAAGGTATTTATAGAAATGCAGTAGAACGGATGCCAAATATACCAGGGGTGTACACGAGCCAGTGCTGACCCAGAAATTTTAATTTCAAATTTAATTAGCAAAGAAGATGCATTGTAGGATAATCAAGCATCCAATCAGACATAAAATTCAGACCCTGAGAAGAGACCATTGAATGCATACAAATTGTAGCCCTGGTCATTACATATCACGACCATCCCTTTTCCATGATGGATTTGTACAGAAGCAATTCGTTCGTACTGCCTTTAAAACGTTATTCAAAGCGACAGATTCTTTTACACTTCATAACATTGGTAACATAGCAGATTAAGAAATAAAGTTTCACTACTTTCATGTTTTGCTTCAGACAGCAGTTACCTTAAAACCTCTGTTCTGAAATGTCAGTGCAGTTATTAATGATAGGCCCTACACGTTCCTAAACTAATGTAGGCTAATTGGAATTTGTGTATTTAAGAAGCCTGACGTCACCTTGCTTCTTTATCTTCACACTCAGTTTAAAAAAAATACACTCTTTTGAAATCTGAATCATATACAGGGTGTTAATGAATAACACCGAAATATTTTACCTGTATATAGAGGGGGCATGGGGTACGCCGTAGCGTAGTGGTTGAGGCGCTGCGCTACAAACCGGAAGGTCGCGGGTTCGATTCCCGATGAGGTCGTTGGAGTTTTTCAATTGGCCTAATCCTTCTGGTGGCACTATGGCCCTGGGGTCGACTCAGCCTCTAACAGAAATGAGTACCAGGAGCAATCCTGGGGGTAAAGGCGGCCGGTGCGTAAGGCTGACAACCTTACCACCTTCACGTGCCGAATGTCCAAAATCTGGGAGCCTCAACCTCCTGGAACCCTCTGGGCCTCCATGGCCTGTATAGGGTTCACTTTACCTATAGAGGGGGCATAGACAAGCAACTTTTATTAGGAGATTTCTGCTCTATGGATTCAGGTTTTCCAGTTACAGCATAAAATCTCCCAGGGCATGGCCGCCACTGACTTCTAACATTTGAAAATATGCAAAACAAACTTCGTTGTTAACACTGGAGTTGTGAATAAAATAACTAATACACTGGCGGCCAGTCATGTGATTAGTCTGTAAATTTTGCAGATTATGGAAACACTAAATTATGTTATAGCTGTTGACGAATGATTAAGAATCAGGTTTCTATCGATGTCCATAAATAAGAGGTTCCACTTTATACCAGAGCAGTGTTATAGTGAAATTGTTTCTTATGGATAAAATTATGTTATGTTAGGTTATGTGGGAGGGAGTCTCCCAATCTAACAGTCAACTTAAAACATACGTTCACACTTAATTTTAAACATACTACAACAAATTCCTTGCCATTTTGAATGAGATAAGACCAAAAAAAGTAAAATTCTTAAATCTACAACTAAGCAATTTACAGTTTTCAACGTACGAACAATGTGCTTTAAAAAGTCACTTTTCTGTTGCAGAATGGTACTTTTCAGCGTCTTTCTTCTCACAGAATTTACCTGCACCGACACTGCTTTTAGCTTTTTTTTCCCCACACACTCAGTAAGTTAAGTTCAGCTTTTCCATGTATTCCAATTTTGTCAAACCTTAAGTGTAAATGCCAGACAGACAGCGAGACAGAACAACCGAGCAAAGTGAAGAGAAAAGTATACTCTAACCCAGTGGTTCCCGACCCACTGGAGGGTTGTAGGAGCAATTTCGATGGGTCGCAAAAAATTAAATGTTCTTTATTGAAATAACCTACCATTTTATTTCTACTGTGTTTTCTCAGCAGGGCATTTGAACACAATAAAACTATTGAAAGGCATATGAAAAACATGTGCTGTATTTTATGCAGCCTATATTGGTTATCATTATGTAGTATTGGGTAGCGAAAAAAATTTCTAGCTGAAGGTGGGTCCCAGGACAAAAAAGTTAGGGAACCGCTGCTCTAACCTACTACCCTATTAGCTGACGACCTTGCCACCTTCTTGTGCCGTATTGTCACATGTCACAATCTGGAAGCCTTAACCTCCTGGAAATAACCGGACACAATTTCCAGTTATTTAGGAGGGCTAGCTGCTGGACTAGCATGTGATATGTCTTGTTTCATGGTAAGGAATTTGTAAAAGGTAAAGGTAAAGTGATCCCTATACAGGCCATGGAGGCCCAGAGGGTTCCAGGAGGTTGAGGCTCCCAGATTTTGGACATTCGGCACATGAAGGTGGTAAGGTTGTCAGCCTTACGCACCGGCCGCCTTTACCCCCAGGATTGCTCCTGGTACTCATTTCTGTTAGAGACTGAGTCGACCCCAGGGCCATAGTGCCACCAGAAGGATTAGGCCAATTGAAAAATCTCAACGACCTCATCGGGAATCGAACCCGCGACCTTCCGGTTAGTAGCGCAGCGCCTCAACCACTACGCTACGGCGTACCCCTGGTAAGGAATTTGTACAATCTCAAAACTAAATTTTCCAATTATCGATAACACATTAGGTCTTAGATATCAGAGTACTCTCCGAAGTAAGGAGGTAAAGCAAGTGTTTGTGTCCGTATGTGAGAGATGAACTTACTTCTGTATTATTTCAGTTGGGACATGAAATCTGTCTGAAATGAAGAGTGTCCATAGCTTGGGGTTACACCCTGTATTTAAAATAAAATCAATTCTATTAGTATTGTTATTGTTAAAACTTTCCGGGCTCTGTTGCCGTGGTCCATCGGATTGCTTTCCGGACGTTTCGCCCACAACTGCGGCAGGCATCATCAGCGGTGAGTTCTGCTTCGGAGTTTCCTCGGCGAGGTCTTGCTGTCGACTGATCCAGCTGCTGTATCAGTCGACAGCAAGACCTCGCCGAGGAAACTCCGAAGCAGAACTCACCGCTGATGATGCCTGCCGCAGTTGTGGGCGAAACGTCCGGAAAGCAATCCGATGGACCACGGCAACAGAGCCCGGAAAGTTTTAACAATATGGACACCGGCCGTGAAAGCCTACATCATGTTAATTCTATTAGTGTTCATTTTTAATATTATAATAAATTGAGTTCATTTCCTGTATTTTAAAGTGTGTTGCTTTGAAGTTAAAATGACAAGAGAAGCTTTATTGCCTGCCATCTACCACATAAGACTAGAACTTAATAATGACACTCAAAGCTTAGACATTTAATTGAGGTTCTACAAAAACGATTGTATGTAACTTGCTTAGTAATTACGATACTCACTTTGCTCATTTCATAAACGTATTTGTACCTTAACAACTGCCTTTATAGGTTCGACGCATAATGTACTATTCTGTCACAGTGGAACCATCGTTTCACTCACCATTTTAAACTTTAAGTATATTACGGTGACTAAAAAAATAGGGTCTTTGTCTCTCTTCTAATTTAAAAAAGCAAAACAGGCTACATATAATCTGCTCTAACAGAATGTAATAGCACATTACTATTATTATTATTATTATTATTATAGGCCTATGCAGGTGGAGTGCAGTATATCTTCAAATCAAAATGTTGAAGCCTCTCACGTTCAAGATGCACTCAAATGCAATGTAACTAAAATTGCAGTAGGCTATGTCTTGATTCCATTCATAGCTTTGATTAACTAATACAGTCGAATTTGGTTAATTCAACGTTGGATAATTCGAAATATTGTATAATTCGAATAAATACTCATTCCCCTTGAAATTCCTATATAAATATATGTTAAAACTTGCAATTAATTCGAATTTTTGAAGCTTAATTTGGATAAATCGAAGCCAAAATTTGTCTCAAGTTAATGTTGTAAGGATTCCAAGAGTTCATTGCTTCCAGGAATTCCACAAGAATTCTCTATTTCGCTGAAAAACCCTAGTCGGTAGCAGCTAGCAGGTACCATACTAAAGTTATTTTTAACCACCATTATCTTCCTCCTGCTGAATAGATGTTCAAGGGAATGCGAAGTTCACCCCCTCCGCTACAATATTGGAGGGATTCAACACTTCTTTGAAAATTTCAGTGTTCATTCTATCCTCCAAGTGTGACTGTGTTTGAAAATGTCAAAGCGTAGAGCATACACCAGTTCCTTTATTAAATTTAGGGTTACGGTTTTAGTGTGGAAAAAATGTTTTCATTTAACATCCTAACAAGAGGATGGCAGTCATAGGTAAGATTCACTATACAATAATTATTATTTATTGCAATGAGTTTATTTTTGACATTTTTACAGCATTTTCGTTTAAAAATTCACAGTTTTGGTTAATTCGAAATTTGGATAACTCGATTTTTTTCTGATTCCCCTTGGGGTTCGAATTACTAAGAGTCCACTGTATTATAATGTTCACAGAAATAACTTAGGACAACCGTTGTAATGGTTACTGACAAATACAACAACTGGGAATTTAGTCATCACATTGGAAAAGACAGTTACATAACACAGCGTGGGAGTTCATTCATAACAACGGGATTGTTCCTCATTCCCCTCCCGTCTGACCTCAATTGTAGATGTACTATCAAATGAATGTAAAGCAAACATTTTAACATAGAAACCCCAAGATAGATATATAAGCATTCATGAACCACAGATTATTGTCTCTGTTGGACATTACATGAGAATATTATACAAGAAAAATTCCTTCCACACTGGGACTTGAACCCAGGACCTTTGGCTATTTGCTATATATGTGAATTGAACTTCGGCTTAGCTCAGTTGGTAGAGCATTGGCATGAATAGCCAAAGGTCCTGGATTCAAGTCCCAGTGTCGGAGGAATTTTTCTCCAATAATATTATTAGGGAAACCCGAAGACGCATAGAAATTATTATGTAACGTACAGCCTACAATGAATCATCTAATATCTTAGCTTACTACAATAGAACTGTGGTTGTTGAAAATGATAACTTTTAATAAGGATCTTGTGCTGTCATTCATTTTTAACCACAAGTAGAAGATGATGTAAAATCACTTAAAGCTATGCAAAAACCAAAAGCATTAATTGTCTAGGTAAAATGACAAATGTCTTGGTAAATGTTGAGATTTCATCAGTAAGGATAACAGTATCCCAACAAAATCTGCAGCTCATGATGCCTTGAAATCACCCAAACAAAATAAAATTTGTTGCTCAACATTTTTTTATTTTCCTGATTTTTTTTTTACCAGTTACGTCCCAATAGTAAGAGAGTTCAAAATTATAAGAAAAATTTTTAGGCTCAAACTTTTTCTTTGGCGGCCACTTTAAGGTTGTTTCGAAACCCTCTTTCAGCTGAAAACAAGTTTTGCACAAATGTATCTAACTCTGTTAATTGTCGTGGTTAGGTTTACTTTGTCACACGGACATGAAAATGATTCAATGTGTACTTATCTTGATCTGAGTCTCTATGTATGGAAAGGCTTCATAATTTTCCTAAGGGTAGACAGAAATAATTAACGTCTTTATTGGTTGGCAAAATAGTTGCTTGCAGTCTATTACTGTTTAATTATTCACAGTTACTTATTATCTTATTAATTCTGTTTTCGTAGTGTATTATTTCAATAACATTCAATTTATTATTTCAGCTACTGTTATCAATTGGTTAATATTATCAGAACAGCCGCATCCTGAAGTGATGTTCACTGCATATAGAAATACAAGTAGATGAAAGAAAATTTGATTCGAACAAATGAAAAGACAAAACAATTATTAGTTTTTATTAATATTAATAAACAGTTTTTAATGTTCATCTCAAAATGGTTGAGACTGTATTTTAAGTAATCAGGGTGCTCAGCTATAGGAGTATTATACAGTTTCAAAACACAGTTTAAACCAGTAGTAACTTAGTCCTGCATTTTGTTTCTGCGAAACGATACATTTTACTTCTTCTTGTATTTTGACAGTATTAGAAGGAAATAAATTTTGATTGGTTTTTATGGTAACAATATAAACTTATAAAGCTGCTCAATTTCCGTAACTTCATATGGTAGATGTCAGCTGCAGTGGTCTAGAGGTAGCGTGCCCGCCTCTAGATCTGAAGGTCGCGGGATCAAACCCAGCCACGGTTGATGGGTTTTCAGGGCGTAAAAATCCTGGGCACGGAGTCCTCCGGGAGGAACTTTAAGCTGGGGGGGCCCGTATTGTAGATTTACGGCACGTAAAAAGAACTCTAAGCATAAATTAGAGCCTCTGGACAAAATTTCTCGGTCCTTTCACATCCAAGTAATACCTTAGTTTCCTGAGGGGGTTGAGAGGCGATGGGCTTACCACCTTTCCCCTCTGCCCTTTCTCGGGAAATAAGCGTAACAAAATTCATATAGGTAACAGAAACCTCCACTTGGAGGCCCCTTCGCCCCAACATAGGGGGCTATATGGTTTCAGGCAGACAGACATATGGTAGATAGGGTGGATTGTTTTAATATTAAAGTTCCCTAGAATTTTCTTCCGGTTCTAAAATACGGTCTCTATCAAAGAATATAGATTTGTATAGAGAATGTAAAGGTATTGAAAACACCTTATTGCTTAGAATTTTTATAGGGTCTCTGAGGTAAAATCTAAAAAAAAAAAAAAAAAAAAAAAAAAAAAAAAAAAAAAAAAAAAAAAGCGAAATAAGTTGTTCAAACATTATTGTCGCCTACAACTTTCTCCTGGTTCTACAGGCTGTGTGTGTAAAATTTGAAGTACAATGGCCAGAGTAAGTAGACTTTAACAGGGAAAACATTGGGACAGGGTTTGATAATAAGGAAGGGGATGGTTTCTTTGAATTTTAATATAGAGGTTTTCTGTTAAAAGAGTGACTAAGCGCAGGGTTGGGTAAAAATCTATCAAAGCGTAAAGATAGGATATGTTTAAAGAACACCCCCCATTTACTTTTAATTAATAACAATCAGAATGTCGAAGGCTTATTCTGACTTGCATGGGTCTAAACAAACCTGCGTACATGTTAGCTGTGTTGCTCGCAACTTGCCAGCGGGAATGCGCAGGTTAAAAGCAAGTTTTGTACATCTCTGACTTATAACCAGCTCTAGCGATTATTTGTAGCGATATAATTGCCTGATTGCACTCTTACTAAACTTTGAATTTGAATTTTTAAAACTTACAGTTTCTATTTCAGGAATTGCAAACATAAAAATTTGATGTGAAACTCACTTAACTTCCTCTGCCCAAATAAAAGTTAGCCTCTTAGTATAGTATAATTATTATGTATCATGTCGCATCCCCGAAGGATGCATAACCCAAATAAAATCTGATTAATGTACTACCGTAACTTTCTTTACTACAAGCATGACCAACATGACATCTTTCTCGCTTCACATTCTGATATTGAACAAGAGGCCATATTGCAAAGAGCATGTATTCAGTTGTTTCAATCTGATGCAAAGCTTTATTCTTCACCGGACAAGAGTTCCTACAAACAGTGGGTGGCTTATATTTACCATACATATAGGGTGTAAAAAATTCCGTATATATATATATATATATATATATATAAACTTGGAGGGTTTGTAGAGGAGATAAAATGAAACTATTTTTATGTGACAAAGATCTGACAGGTTCTCTGTTTCCCCGCTAGGGGTCCTTAAAGGGTTTGTCAGTGGATGGTGTGACTGTATTCAACCTGCTGTGTGATGAATGTTTTACATATTTTGTTCAAAATGTCGTCCGTTTACACTAATGCACAGCTGGCATCTGCTTGCAAATGATTGTCTCATTCGCTCAAAACAACCAGGTGTCTCATGAATAATTGCTGCAGCTTCAGCCATACAGGAAACCAGCTCTTCTGGAATATCTAGTGGTGTTTCATACACCAAACGCTTCATCTCCCACAAAAAGAAATCTATAGGACTGAGATCAGGAGAACGTGGTGGCCACTGTACTGGCCCACTCCTCCCAATGGAGAACCTATCAGATATTTGTCACATTAAAAAAGAGTTTCGTTTCATTTCATCTCCTCTACAAACCCTCCAAGTTTGTATACGGAATTTTTTTTACACACTGCAGATTTTTTTAGAAGAAACATTTTCCAAATAAAAGTTTTAGCTCTTAGTATAAGGCCCCCCCCACGTACAAAATTTAAAGAAAATCGTTAGAGCGGATTTTGAGAAAATCGCGAAAAAACTAAATTTTGTTTATGTCAAGTCCTTTTAAAAATAAAAGGAAGTTATCGCCAATGTTCGTGTCACATCTTAAAAAAGTACCTAACCCAAATACAGAATTTTGTTTTCATATGATTTTCCGTTCTGGAGCTAGGCTGTTCACAGACACCTTTCCGAAAATAGTATTTTTGGATTCAGGGGAACCTCAAAACGTGTATTTATGTTAAAAACTCAACTTCGAATCAAGAGGCAGGGAAAGTAAAGATTATACTGCAGATATGCGGTAATAAAGAAGTGAAGATAACACGGGGAAAGCGAATGCAATGACCGGTGCTTATATTCCCCGGGAAATCTGTACAGTTGTACATCCAACAACAACAATATTAGTACAGCCTCTGTACATCGCGCTACATTTATAAACAAATAAATAGGAAAGTGCAAAATATTTTTCTAAATCAATATCCTATTACTTTTAGAGAAAATCAATAATTTACCTTTTCTGAAATTGTTTCAATTCCAATTCTAATGTTAATACTTTCCAAAGTGAAAGCAATTTACCTATCCTGAAATTCCGAAGTAACTCCCGAATTGTGGAAAATTGGATATCATGGCGGATTCTCCATCGGCGTGTTTAGAGGAGTTCGCATGATCCATGGCCGTAGTGTATTGTGTGATAAGTGATAAATAGGGGGCGGATTTCTATGACATGTCATATTTTTCCCCTTTGCATTATTTCAGGTTTCCGACTAATTTAAACCAGATTCCAAGCATCCTGGTGAAAATAGAACGGCTTTTATTGTGCATACACCTGCACATTTAGGAAATTTTCAACTATTGTAGCATATTTAGTATAAATGTGCATATTTCGGTCATATTTTTTGTATATTTGTGTCATACTAAAGAAATTTTGAAGTTTCATATCATATTTTGTAAATGTTGCATTATAATGATACTTTTTGAGAATTGACTGATATTTTAAATAACTAACACTATATTTTAATAAAATGTATTGTAATGAAACTTTAGTCATAAATGCATGCATATATCCTATTTTTTAGGTCATAGAAATCCGCCCCCTAGTGATAAGTGTCAGTTTTCTCAATTCATGATGAATTGACGAGTCAAGGGGTTCATTTGTACTATCTCAATTGGTTTCATTGTGAAAGAAAAGGACGCTCGAAGTTGGTAAAATCGTTACTGATGTTTCTCTTTTCACTACGTTTATCCCATAAAACTAGTGCATAATGATGACGTTTAAGTTTAAATACACACATTTTTTGTTCGGAAAACCCTGATCTACAATTTCACACTACGTACAAATATTGGAGCTACCCCTCTCTACACACCTACCCAAGAACTGTTTCAGTTCAGGTTCTAATGCTGGTACTTCCGAAACTGAAAGCAGTTTACCTTTCCTGAAACCGTTTCGTTTCAGTTCCTATTCTGACGCTAGCTCTTTCGAAACTAAAGACTTTACCTTTCCTGAAGTTTCAGTTCCGATTCTAATGCTAGTATTTCCGAAACTGAAAGCAATTTACCTTTCCTGAAATCGTTTCGTTTCAGTTCCGATTCACTTCCGAAAGTGAAAGCAATTTTTGTAAATTTGTATTTATACTTTTTAACACAATTAAACGTTCTCCGAAAACGTTGAAAAGAGATTTAATAAGATGTAAATATTAAACATAAGGAGAGAAATAGATCAATAATATGACTCTGTCTGCATAAACATGAGCTGAACTAAGATAAAAATCATAACTGAATGGAAGGCTGCATTTCCGCGGAAATCCGGTGATGGAAGCACCGTTATCATCGCACTGTCATGCTTGGCAAAGCCGGCTGTTGACACTAAATCTGTATTGTTACGTCAACTGGTTTTACTCACCGTGATGACGTAGAGACGCGGAAACATTCCCACTTAAAACAAAACCGTATTGTTACTGTCACCCGGCAGCATCTTACAACAAGACTGGGACAACGTGACGTCACAGAGGGGTGGAGGAGGGGGGAGTCACGTGGTTATGCGCCTGGGTATGCGGCAAAATGGAGAAATGTGCATTGCGTACCTGCTACATGCAGTGCCCTCTGTCTGGACACCCCTAATCCTATAGACAGTTAATAATATTTCAATTCTAGCTCTAGACTAGACACACTAGGCTACTATCAAGAGTCTAGTACGTTTCCTCACACGAGATTTCACTAATGCGGATAATCCATCGATTTCTTCTTATATCCAAGTTCTCCGACGTCGAGGGCGTTTTATGCTATTCTGAATTGTAGTTTTTAGAAGGAAAACAATTTCAGTTCGCTTGTGTTTGTAATAGTAATCAAAAATCTTCTTGGTAATTTCGTAGAAGAATCCAGCTCTTATGGTTGGCAACAATTTGTTTGAAACAAATCACTGTTAAACATAGGAGGAACATACGAAATCGCAATCTACCCGTAAAGAAAATTCTCTTGAAGCTACAGAAAAGACAATAACAATCCTTCGCAAACGTTTAATGCATGGAGAGATATCAAGTTCGTTTTTTTCTGTTGGCTTGTACGTTTGTGTCAAAGCTGAAAGTTTTTGTAAATGATTAATAGATACACGATAATGAAGTAGTAGTAGTAGGAATAATAGTATTTGTAGTGGTTAAAATGAAGGAAATGGATAATTATTAATTGGTATGGAAGAGAATCTGGTGATATCCTCAATAATCTTTATAACGTGCTGGCACCTTTTCTTACACTCAGCCCGACGGGCGAAAATTTACAATTATTTTTTATCGAATTTTCAAGAGTGATTAAACCTGTTACAAATATTCAATATAATGCCCTAAACGAGACATTTTAACTATTTAGGGTATTTTCTGGGCCCTTAAGATCATGTCTTTCAACCATTATCATACACTAAACAGCGACCCTGTTAAGTTCACTCCTTAAAAAAAATAATTAAAATTCACACAGTTTATGCGTTACAGAAATGAACTTTTTAAATCAAGTCTGGGAACAATGAAACCTGACATTAGACCTAATAATTTGTAGAATGGCCAATTGTTTAATCGTCTAGGCTTGCTTACTTACTTACTCAATGGCAATAGACAGTTCCTAAGCAAGCTAAAGGAACGTTATCTATTTTATGGAACGCAGAGGTTCATTGCCGCGCTTACATGAGCCCGCCATTCACCCCTATTCTGTGCTAACTCCATCCAACCATCCCTCGCAAGTCCTACTTCCCTTAAATCTATCCTAATGTTGTCTTCCTACCTACATCTAGGTCTTCCAAGTGGTCTTTTGTCTCCGGGTTTCCCAGTCAATACCTTTCAGATATGTCTTTCCTCTCCCATGCAGCCCATTTTATCCTCCGTGATTTGATTACCCTTACTATTATCTGAAATCGTCTTGGCTACGGATTGCAAACGCTGCACGCAAGTCGAAGTATTAAAGAAAGCAAAACTATTATCGGAAAATGAGGTAAATTCAAATCAATTCAATTCTTAAACCAATGTATAAATATTGGGTGGGATGGAAACAGGAGGACGTGATCAGTTATGCTTTCCCCCACACGTAAGAGGAAAACCCCTCTAAAGGACCAGGTTTTCATGGAACTTAAGGGGAGATGGTAGTTATCAGTGTAAAAAAATCGATTTTTTTTCTTAGGTTAGGATTGTGAACATTTTGATGTAGGCCTATAGGTCTTATATGTTGCGTTATTATTAAGCCAAGCAGAGCGAGCTGGAGCTTTCTAAAATGGATGAAACACCATAAGGCACGTCATTTTCTTTTCGCTCTCCTGTAAAATTACATTTTTTGTACTTCAGGTACCATTTTCTGAAAAGCTATTCATGCTAAAATAATGAAATTTTCAGGAATTCATTATGGATGGATGACAAATCTCCCTTAGCAGAATTATGGGAAAAGTTTTGACTAAACAGAATTTTCAACTATTTTTATTTTAAAAAAAAAGTATTTTTTTTTAGTCGTAAAGTTTTCATGCAGTTTTCATGCAGTAATATTGTACATATTAGACTGATTGTGCTAGGGTAAATAGTAGTACCTATTGTTAGTAAGTTCCCAAAGTTTCACAAAAATCTAAGCTACAGAAATTGAATAAAGCGTACCTATGTCAAGGGAAGTAACTGTAAAACAAAATTATCACCTATATGTTAAAAAATTCTTTCCTACCAAACAGCGAGTTCTAGAACAACCATTCTATGCTTATTTTAAACAGCAGAGTGCACTTGCAAAGCATAAAAAAATTCAACTAAATCTGACTGTTAACACCTGAGTTATGGCTTCTTGAACTTACGCTATATTTTCTATCATTTTGCTAGCGGTAACTACCATCTCCCCATAAGTGGTTGTTCGTTGCAAAGCGAGTCAAGAGGTGTTCTCTGAAGGGTAGTTATAAGTAGGGACCGGATTTTTAGGTTTTTAAAAACACTGTTTTAGGTTTTCTATTAGGTGAAATAGTTTTTTTTAGGTTTTTTGTCCAAAATATCGTTTTCGGGTAGAATAATTGGTTTAATGAATTTGAATGTGCTACATAGGATTGAATGCATAATACTTGTAAAGTTTACCTTCACAAAATTGACTTAAATTTGTGTAAACTTGCTTTAAGACAATATTATACAATTGAAGAAAGAATGCATAAACAATCAAAAGAAGCAGTGAAAATAAGATTGCCTCACATTTCCTGGTTATAGTATATATCACTAAATATATTTCAAGATTCTAACCAGTGAAGTTCTTCCTGTCATCTCTTACAATTGGTTAATAGTTAATACTGTATCTAGACACTACCCTTCTTAGGATTCGAATCCGATGCTTCTAATTTAGTGAGTAAAATACTTTATTGTTGGATGTGGTTAATGTGAAACTGATTATTTTCCTTTTTCGGTTGTTACGCATGCTAACCGCACAACAGATCAACTAGGGACGAAAACTTCCCCCCTTTCTAGAAAGGTAAACAATACGTATTTCTGACAGGCTTGACAAAATATTACTTTGCCATCTGTCGCGAAATTCAGATCGTCGCGAATCCACTGCCGTTACAAACTCGATTTCATTTGTTTCGGCATAATTAACACGTCTTCTTAAAACTCACAGTATGACCACTCAGTATGAATAACAGGGAAGTACTAAAGGCAAACAAAAAACAAGCGCTTTAAAACACAGAAATCTATATCCTTGTTCATACACGGCAACAATGGTTGTTCGTACGAATATTTTAAAAGGAATACGCCGGTACTCTTTTCCTCTCTTGATACTGTCCAAACTAGACGACAATGGTTGAATGAAACGCTGGTGGTATTAATTTCTACCCGACAAAAATTATTCTCTCCCTGCAAAATATCGATTTCTTAACTGACAAACAAAAAAGACAAAAAAGGAGCCTAAATTAGATATTTTAGGTTTTATATCCCGTTTAGGTATATTTAGGTTTTTATACCCCATTTAGGTATTTTTAGGTGCCACAGAATTAATGTGGGTGAATCCTATGGACATGATTCGAAAAAGTGTATGAGCGCTTTTTCTTTTGGAAGTAAAATAGGTAGGGACCTAAACACCTAAGAATCCGGTCCCTAGTTATAAGCCACCAACTCTGAATGCGTGCTCTTAGCAATGCGGCCTCTTGTTCTATATCAGAATGTGAAGTGAGAAAAATGTATTATGGTAAAGAAAGTTACTTTAGATTTTATTTGGATTGTGTATCCTTCGGGGATGCGATGAGGTAACGACATTCTCTTCGTTTTTACAACCAATTTACACGAAGAGAATATCTTTCATAATACGCCTAATTATATTATACTAAGAGGGTAACTTTTATTCGGGCAGAGGAAGTTACGTGTTTCAAATTAGATTTTTAAAAATAAAAAAAAGATCCCCTTAGGAAAGCGTACAGGCTGAGGTAGATTTCAAAGTGCTGTCGGTTTAATCTACTGTATCTGCGTAGCACTCTTCTTCTTTAGCCTTGGCATGACAAACCCGCAATAATAATTGCAAAAAAGAGGAAAGAGCACTTTTTCAAACATTCAAATCTCGCCTTAAATGAGAGCTATCGAGAAACTAGTTATTGATTTGTAGAGTACTCATCAAGAGCTTTTCAATGATACCCCATAAGACGGGGTTTCAAAAATTTCGAATTTCCATCCCCCCACCCCCACTCGTACTCCCAAAACCCCCGAATTGTTGGTGTCACTGTGAACTCCATAGGGAGTACTCTAATTTATTCAAACAAAGTTTCCCTCTATACTTCATAGGGGCCGAGATAAAAATGTTTTAAAATTTCAACCCCCTCCCCCGACCATCCCCTTGGGCCAATTTTGCTCATTAACGAACTTGTCCGAACTATTGGGCCTAGAAATAACATATTAAAATTTGGTTCAAATATCTTCAAAATTACGGCCACTATCGTGTAAAGATATATACATATATATATCACAATTTTTTTTTTGAACGGGCAGTGGTTTCGTACTTATGGGAGCATGAAACGTAAAGATATGAAAGAATTTTTCGAAAATCATGACATGGTATCCATTGCAATAGGTAGATTTTTCTTCGAAATCTACCTAAAATTTGGAAATAATGGGAGTGAAATAGAGTAAGAGTTATGTGTAACTTTGTTTCCAAGTCTTCAAATTATATATCTGAAACGCGCACAAATGTGCATTTTAGTTTGAGAAATTATTCTTGTCTTTTGCATAGTCACTTATTGATCTTATTCTCTTCTTGCATGTCTCTATATGATATCTCTCGCAAAGCTGTTCACAAAGTTCACACGTACACAGCACTTCTGGTTCATGATAGGTCTTGTTCCTACACAATAAGTGATGGAAGCCATGTATAGACAGTCTCGTGAACACATGACGCATTTCAAAGTTTGTAGATGTCCATGATCGGTCAATCATTGCCCCGGTAGCGAAGAACTCTGGCCATATTTGTGACCTTTTGGTCAGTAATGTATTTCTTAGACTTTCGTATGCTTTTGTGGATGGTAGCAGAAATTTAATTCTCATGTCTTCTATTAGGTAAGATTCTTTTGCTAGCACATAAACAAGTCTTGATTTTGTGGATTTAGCTACACCGATGGCTCTTTTGATGTACAATGCTTTCACCTTCTCCATTGTAGCCAGATTAGATTCTGTAAGATGTTCCCAGATGACTTCGATACCATATGTCATAATTGGCAAAATTTTTGATTGGAATAACAACATGGCTGTGGCCAGACTTAGAGCCTGTATATGTTTAATGTCATTCATCGCCAGAACTGCCTGCGTAACTCTTTCAGCTATATGCTTAGAAAAACAAAGGCCGCTTGTCTGTAATGTCATACCTAGATATTTGTAGTCAGACACAATTTTTATGGATTTCCCATTTATATTAATTTTGGCTTCAGCCGGTACTTTTCCTCCATTCCTGAAGATCATCATCTCTGTCTTATCTACATTAATGTGGAAATCATTTTCTTTACACCATTTATCCATGTCTACTATTGCTTCCTGCAGTTTCTGCAGGTTTTCTGATGTTACTACTATGTCATCTGCATACGCGTAGCTGGACACTTCTTCTGTCTTCTCTGTGATTCTTAGTATCTTTTCTGCAGTTAGTATAAAGAGTACCGGACTCATCGGGTCGCCTTGTGGTACACCATTTGTTTGTAATACGGGCTTTGACAGTGACAAGTTATCTGATATTCTTATTATGTTAAATTTCAAAATTGCTCGTATGAGTCTTGTCCAGGCATTTTCATTTCCTAATGTTTCTTCCAGTTTCTTTACAACAAGATCCCTGTTCATGAGGTCAAAGGCCTTAGTGAAATCAACAAAGACTGCGTATAGTTTCTTTTTCTTCTCTTTCGCATCCTTTATATCTTTCAGAAGAAGCTCAATAGCTGTCAGCGTTGATCTCTCACTTCTAAATCCGAATTGCGACTCCGGCAACACTCTATCTATATCTTCTTTTATTTTGTTAGTTATTATTTTCGTTAGCATCTTGAAGGGAGCATTTTGTAAGGCGATTCCTCTATATTTATTGGTATCTTTTGCATCACCTTTTCCTTTGTAAAGGACTTTTATTTCTGAGTGTCTCCACTGCTCCGGAATGTTGCCTGTCTCTATACATTTATTTAGTAGTTTAGTCCAGATAGTGGTGAGTTCGTCTGCAGTGTCCTTCAGATATTCGTTAAAAATTTTATCTGGCCCTGCTGCTTTCTTCTTTTTCATACTTTTTATTGCCTCTGAAACTTCTTTTGTTGTTAATGGATTCCATTTTGTTGGATCCATGGGAACCTGTGGTTCTCGGAAATTTTCCGGTGTATCTTGCACATTACTCTTGTTTAGTAATTTTCCAAAGTGCTCTTCCCAAACTTGCATGTTTATATATTGTGTTTGTTGTATTTTTCTTGGTCTGATGGCAACATAGGGATCTTTTTCTGCTTTTTCTACTTCTCTTTTTCCTTCATTTTCCCAGTATATTTTTTTCTTCTCTCTTATCATTTTTTTGTAGTGTTTCCTTTCTGCTGCATATTTCTCTAGCTGTTCTGTGTCTTCAAAATTTCTTCTTAATTGGTGTAGCGTCTCTATTACGGCTTTTCTTTTCATGTAGCATTCTTTATCAAACCACATCTGTGCCTTTTTTGTATTTGGATTTATCTGTTCTGTAGCACTCTTAAGTAAGTTTTCTATTGCTTCTGTTGCGTCTTCTAGGTTTCCATTTGATATGAATTCTTCTATCTGCCTTAAGTCTCCTGTTTTCTCTTTTATTTTTTCCTTATTAATTTTTCTCGACATTAGAAGTGTCTTTTTTCTTTTGCATTTCCCATGTATTTTCACGGATATTTCCATTGGAACATGTTTTCTTAGCGGGGTGGAATTATCTGTCCACATGGGGGTTATACTTCCCTCCACTGCTCCTCTAATCAACGCTATGTCTATAACACTTTTACCATTATGACATATATATGTGGGTGTACGGCAACTGTTCAGTAGAGTGAAGCCCTCTTCTTCCAGATTGCTAATTACTATCTTTGATTTATAACTCTGAACATCTAGTCTGCAATTAAAGTCTCCTGCAATGAGAACCGGCTTCTCTGCTATATTGGTTTGCTGAAGTAATTGGCTCAGTTCATCGATTATGTCAATTGCTTTAGAAAGTGGTTGGAAATAAGCTGCTATAATTGTCATCTGTTTTGTTTCCACCATTATTGCATTTTCGCACTGTGTAGTGTATATGACAGGGGTCATCCAAGGTTTCAGTAATATAGTTATTCCTCCCATCGGTCTTCCTTTTTCGCCTTTTTTTGCTAATCGGTGTATTGCATAGAACTCTGGGTGCTGCCAGTCCTCCATTAAAAAGGTCTCTGTTAGTATTGCCATATCTTTTCCAAATAGAATGTCCGTTGGTGCCGAGGTCATTGCGCTCTTCAGCCCTTCAATATTCCAAAGTAGTGCTGTAAGAGCTTGTCGATTTGGTGTTCTATAATTCAAGGGAGGCTCCTTCATAGCGTTGCTTTCGAAATCGAAAACGCCTTACGAGGACCCCTTTTGGCCAGAATTCTGAAACTTCCGTTGTTTGCAGATAGTTAAAGCCTATACCTACTTTAAAAGCTTTAGTTTTTCCCTTCGTCTGGATTTCCTCACAATCAATGTTCCCATTTATGCCATTCTTGTTTAAATAGTTTTTCAAGGCTTCAGCTGTGGTCGTATCTTTTAGTCTTCCTACAAAGAGCCACGCTGTTTTTGCTCCAGCTTGCAGATCACAGTCTTCCACTTTAGTTCCAATTATTTCTTTTTTGTCCTTCCAATCCTTTTTTTGTTGCCTCCTTCTACCTGTTATTTCGACCCATGTTCTGCTTGTGTTATCTTCTTGTTCGGTTTCCTCCCTCTCTTCCGTCAAGCTTCCAGTCTCTTCTTGCATTTCTGTACTTCCTTCTCTGAGAAGCGTATTTTCACTTCCGTTATTGCTTCTGTTTTGGTTACTTGTCTTCAAATTGAAATTATGATGCAAATACAAATAAAAATAAAAATTCTCACAGTTTGCAATACCGGTATAGTCATGGTCCAATTCCGTCATGATTTCTTTCTCGTGTCAGTTTACATGTTGTTATACAATCCAGGAATGGATTAGGGCCCGCGTTTATGAGTTCCAAACTAATTGAAACGTTGTATTTATCAACACACAACCGGCTTCGAGGTGCATTTCACGACGGGAAAGACTTCAGATTCCAGTTCCCTGCCCCAAACAGCCCAGTTAGTTTCGTCTCCAAATCGATCACATTTTCCCCATTTAGGCCTAGATTCGTGATGCCACTTTTCACCCATCTATGTAAAAAAAAAAAAAAAAAAAAAAAAAAAAAAAAAAAAAAAAAAAAAAAAAAATCGGGTGCGTGGAACGGCACGCGACAGAAGTGAAACTTGGATTTTTTCAATTTTGGATAGTTGGACTTTTTAATTTTTGGTTTTTTGACTTTATTAATTTGGGATCTTTGGGTTTTTTATTTTTTTATTTTTAAATTTTCGTTTTTTTTGGATAAGCCTAATCATTGAGTTGATTGTTTTCTGAGCAGTCCGTCACTTGCAATGACGATTTTGTTTATAACGCTAGAGCGTAGCGCAACTTTGGGTTAGCTGTCGATTTACTCCTAGCTCGCCTAAATAAGTTTTACTTAAAAAAATTCAAATCTCTGCTTGCAGTACTGTTATAAACAAACGAATCAAGCACAGCGAGCTAACAAAATCGAAGCAATGGATGATTCCCTGCGTGATGTTGAAAAAATGTATTTCAGCGAAGCTCTTTCCTTTCCGGTAGCTACGATAGCTTCGACACCGCAAAAGCGAAACTGAAAATCAGGCTTCGGAGTGCGTTCGGACACACTTCAGTCCACACTGCGTGTCCTAGACGCCATGACTAGACCTGGGATTTTAAGGCAAATGCCTATTTTGTTCCTTACGAAATATCATGAACATTTGTAAATATGTGGACGTTTCATGATAAATCACTTACATTTATAGAGTTTTATAGTGCCCTAAAATGCCTATTTTGTACATTTAAAATGAAATTCAACTTCTGTAATTTTTACAATCTTATAATGGACATCCCTGAATGAAAAGCAGAACAGCAGAGGTGGGTTTTTCACAGAAACTTGATTATTTCAAACAATTGTTGCCAAAGGGTTGCTGACTGACGGGGGAGGGGGAGGATTAAGGAGGAATGACTACTGTGTCAAGTCACCAGTGAAAGAACATCTGTTTAAGTGAATATACGTGGTTCGTGATGCCTAATTTTGCAGTTAATTCTGTTAAGAATAGGTATACCACGTTTCTTGCAGTAAAAAAAAAAAAGACCATGTTACAGTTTAAGTGTATATTGTAATATTTTAAAGTCTATTTTCTATCTATTTACACATTTTTGAAGCATATTTTAAGTGCCTATAATCTCTTTTAAAAGCCTATTTACTTGTTTTAAAAGCCTATTTTAGGCGCCTAAAACTGATTTTTTTAGACCCTAAAATCCCAGGTCTAGCCATGACGCAATGTCATCTTGTAATTGTATACTTAAACAAGTTTTCGTAACTTATCAGAGCTATGACAAACTGTACACAGCTTAATCCAAAGGAAGTTTACGTCATAGCCAAACATTTGCAGGAACTTCATCCTGTGCTCACGACAAAACAAAATTAATTCTTTCTTGAAAGTAGACAAAGAAGAATAAGTGTGTAACACTTGACAATACAGTCCGTCTAGTTCACATCGCAGTTTTCAGCACTGGACCATAACTTGCACGTTATTGAGTGTCAGAATGGTACTTTATAAGATTGTGTCCGTGTGTCTATATGCGCCATAACTCAAATACGCTTTATCGGATTTTGATGAAACTTTGTATACTCATTTACAACGTCAATTGGAAGAAGCCCATTGAATTGGGAACAAATCGGTTGACCGACACCGGAGAAATGACTAATTAAGGGGCACATGCTTTTTAAATGGCAAATAATCACTACACTACAACAAAGCCGCGTCGCTAGCCATAACCACGGCATGTATGCTGTAAGATGTCATAAATAGAGACCGGATTTTAAATGGAATTCCTTTTTTCATATTTCATCACTAAACGTGATAAAATTAAACAGGACATTACTGAGTAAGTTTCAACTGCAAATGACCTGGTTTTAACGACCTTTTTTTTTCTTTTTTTAAGGCTCATATATTTTTTTTTAGGAACTTTCCCTTTCCAGTACCTTTTAGGTAATTTATTTTGAGAAATTCGTAAATTACCCAGTGTTTGGTAATATGAAAACATTAAAAATTGTTTTCACTGATTCACCATTGAAAAAATAATTCCTCCCAGCAGAATAGAGCGTTGCCATTGCCTTAGTTTCGCATTATAACAAGGTGGGGAACATGGATTTCTTGTGCTATTTTCATCTGTGAGAATTTCAACAAAATCAAAAAATGTCTTCAGTCATTAGATGTTACAGAATCAGCAGCTGTAGAGCAAGCAAAGGCTTTACATAAAACAAATATGTAGGCCTATCTCTCTGTTGAATTTTTACACTCTCTTTATATTCTTTGTTTCCCATTTTTTGGCAATACTTTTCTCTTTTTTGGATGAAAATTTTCCCTTTAATATCCGGTCTCTAGTCATAAACACATTATCACAGCAGGCTGAATGCATGAGACAGCCGTTACATTATGCTGGATGGAAATTGTATGTTTATACAGAAATGCAGAAAATGCATAATAAGTGTTGTGTCCCTGGCTGTACTATAGTAATCGTGATTTATAGTTTGTGAAGGGCACCGCCGTCTCGAGAATTACACTGCCTGTCCTATGCTTTATTTTAACATGGAGTTCAGAGTATTGTTAAATTGCCTAA
Source organism: Ectobius pallidus (assembly GCA_964059195.1). Taxonomy (NCBI): domain Eukaryota; kingdom Metazoa; phylum Arthropoda; class Insecta; order Blattodea; family Ectobiidae; genus Ectobius; species Ectobius pallidus. The sequence continues at coordinate 2,374,779 of CAXKWD010000009.1, read as the reverse complement.
TTTATCCAGTAGAGGCGACACAGTTCACACCCAGATTGCAGCAATGACTAATCAAAATAAGCATTAAACAGACACAGATACTTGTGTTATTTGTTTAGAACGTAATATTATTCCAGTATATGACACTTACCTTGAAATGGAATTTTGGAGCAATGATTAAAATAAATGTAAATTAATTAGACGTATTGATAGACTATATTATGAGCACCGCCGTCTCGAGGAGTCATACAGTTTAGAAGGCAGTGATTATGAGACGGCGGTGACAGCACTACATAATCAACAATGTCGTAGCAAAAAACAAGAAGCAGTCTGGGTGTGAAAGGTGCTGCCATCTGTAATGTCGCAGAGTACGCAAAATTAGCCGTATAGGACAGGCAGTGTATACACGATTAATACAGTTTAGAAGGCAGTGGTGAAGGGTATTTACTTACATTACTGCTAATGAACTGCTTACTGAAGCGTATTATTACAATATTTAAAAAGGGTACTCAATTAATAAGCATTTATGTCTTTAATGTACATGAGAAGCATATTACCTCCATATGGCACTTTGTTGCATGGGTTTACCTGATTTTATACGCAACGCTGTGAGTTGATTCATATAGGTCAGCACCCGCAGATCAATGAAGGTCATCCACCTCACTTGGCTACGTCACAAACCCAATTTATAACGTTAACAATTACCAAACGTATGTTATTTGTACTAACAATAAATAAACTGCATTTACCTTCTAATTACTTTGGATTCAGTTGTCATTTTGTTCCAATCAATCAGAGGAAGAAAAAAATCCCTTTAGGCAGGCCTACAGGCGGAGGTAGATTTCGAAGTGCTTTTGGTTTAATTTATTGTCGCTGCATAGCACTCTTCTTCTTTAGCCTTGGCATGGTAAACCTGCAGTAATAAGAACTGAATTCGGTAAAGAAGAAGAGCCTACAATCATTTGTTTTGACAACAAGAATAGGATATAATATTCTGGGAGGCCGTGCGCAAGATCAGCAATGAATAAAATTAGCAAAGCCGCTAAACAAGACAAAATTATGATATTATAATAATTCTTTTAAGTGTTATTATTTTCAAACATTAAAATCTCGCGTAATATGAGAGCTATCAAGAAATTATTTATTGATTTGTAGAATACTCATCAAGAGCATTTCAACGATACCCCACAAGTTTAGAATTTTCATCCCCCACCCCCACCCTCACTCGAACCCCCGAATCGTTGGTGTCACTGTGAACTCCATAGGGGCCGAGATATACATTTTTAAACATTTCAACCCCCTCCCCCGACCACCCCCTTGGGCCAATTTTGCTCATTAACGAACTTGTCCGAGCTATTGGGCCTAGAAATGACATAATAAAATTTGGTTCAATTATCTTCAAAATTACGGCCGCTATCGTGTAAAGATATAAATATAAATATATATATAAATATCAATTTTCTTTTTTTCAACGGGCGGTGGTTTCGTACTTAGGGGAGCATGAAACGTAAAGATATGAAAGAATTTTTCGAAAATCATAAAGTGGTATCCATTGCAATAGGTAGATTTTTCTTCGAAATCTACCTAAAAAAAGCTGATGTGAAAGTCACATAAACAGACACTCACAGACATGTTTCCAAAAATAGTATTTTTGGATTCACGGGGCCTTGAAACATGTATATATGCTAAAAACTCAACTTCGAATTTGGGGGTCGAAAACAATACTTCCTCTACCTATAGTACAGTCGGTCAAATAAAAAACGTCGGGCGGTATTTGATTAAGTATCACGAACGAGCATATGCGCATGTACAGGAAGACTCAAGGTTAGGTTCACACACGCCTCTTGTCAATCCATGTATTTTCTTGATTATTTAGTCAGTTTTGTTCCAAAACAAACATGTAAAGAAGGCTGTGGCTATATGCCTCAAATCCGCCATATTCTCGGTTGCAAATTTTTATAATATTAATATTAATAAATTCGCGAGGAATATGATTATTCAAGGAGCATTTTTTAAAGATTTTATTTTATAATACCGGTACTTGTAGTGCAAAATCAATAACTTACGTTCAACTTCTGCCACCAATCTAGGATCGAAATACGCCAGCCAGATCCACGATTCCTATGAAAACTTCCGGTCGCATTATAGTAAAGTACCCACCTCTTTAAGAAATATGGAACCTTCTCGCTGCTTCAGAGGCCGAAAAATGCAGGTCAATTACAGTTTTCCCCAGCCCTAACTACACTTTCTCTCAAGCTAGCATTTGTACGTGGCGATGACACAAAGCAAAATTAATTATGACAATACATTAAGTTGAATATCGTGTGTTGCGCTTTCCGCGTTGTTCATTTTTACCCTCGTTGTTCATTTTTCTCTCCTGTCGCATGGCCTCATATGTTCCGAAAATGACCTGTATTTTATGTTTTTTATATGAAACTTGTGAACTAATGCGTAAAAACATTAATTTTAACTGCATACGAGTCCCGACGTTTTTTATTTGACCGACTGTACCTATGGTACAGGCAGAGGAAGTAATAAAGGAATTAGACAGCAGACACAGGTAGCAAAAGTATCTGATAATGTCTGCAGTGATTACCAAGTTAATGAAATGTCCTCGACACCTGAGAACTCGACTGAAGAGGGGGAAGAAGGTATTTTGGAGCTGTGAAAGAAAAAACTTGGCACCCGCTGGGTAGGTCGATACAGCGTCCCAGTCTCCTCCAACTGGAGAAGATTCTCTCTCAACTGCACAATATCAACACTACGTATTTATTAAGTGCCACAATGGTACTTTATGAGATTGTGTGGGGGACGGGAAAATGTCTGTCTGTCTGTCCGTGTCTGTACGCGCGATAACTCAAATACGCTTAATCGGATTGCCATGAAACTTGGTATACGGATTTATGACGTCCATGGGAATCAAGCCTATTGATATTGAACCAAATCGGTTCACCGGTACCGGAGTAATGCCCAATTTAGTGCATATTTTATGGTAACAGATTAGAAAGAATTTATCAAATGCTAATCATTTCTCATGACAACATATTGTTTTACAATGTTCATATACGGCTTTGGAACTTGAAATCAACAATAACCACATATTCCTTCACATATGCTTATCAAACTAGACCTTTGTTCTTCCGCAAGCCCTGCTTAATAAATCGATCTGGAGCTTAACTCGGAAATCGATAACAAATATCACAATTGCATTATCACTGACTAAAAAAATGCATTTTGGCACTTTGTTACATCAGTTTACCTGATTTTATTATTACCTAAGGCATAGGCGTAACCAGGCCGACCATATGGGGGGGGGTTATAACATCCGCGGGGTCTGAAATACCCCCAGGGAGAGGGGGGTCCGGGGGTCCTCCCCCGGAAAATTTTAAAAATTCAGATGCAAAATAACGAGTTTTAAGCTTCTGGGGGTCCTCCCCCGGAAAATTTTAAACATTAAGACGCAAAATAAAGCATTTTAAGCTTCCCACGCTTTATACTTGTATTAAGTAATTTATGGGCAGACTTAAAAAAATTATACAATTTTCCTTTTTTTAATCAATGGGGGGGGGGGGGGTTCAAACCCCCAAAACCCCCCTCGGTACGCCTATGACCTAAGGGTAGGTAAGTAACATCTGGTAAACTTCGGCCACAGAAAAAAGACAATACGACTGAAAAAAATGTAGGCCTAGGTAAGCATCAGCAGACTTTCGTTAATCAATTATGATTAGTTTTTAAATGTTCTGTATTTTCAATGGCTTGTTTCCCCTTACTTTCACAAAAAAAAAAAAAAAAACAGCTAAAAGGGTAAGAACTGAAAAAAAATTAAATTATGAAGCACTTATGATTTTAAAGCTGTAAATCCTTATATAGGTATCAATAGAAGCGAAGAACTACTTATCACATCAAACTATTCCCCCAGAAAACGCTATTTATCGCTCATAGAGGATGTCGAATTTTGCAACCCATTGCTTTTACACACCATGCCACGTAGGGGTTGAAATAACAAGAAACAGAAATACTGGTAACAACATTTTACTGTCTCAACGGGATATTTTATTTCCTACTTTCATTCTTAATATCTCCAAATACGTTGATTTTATCTCAACATCCTAAAATTAGACAAAAGAAATTAAATTGCTTATCTATGAACCTTTTTTTTATGAGAAACGTTTATTTTTAACCTTTTTAACATCGCCAAGATTGATGCTATGTCTCTAAAGAGCAGATGTTTGATCTATTGTGTCTTTAAAAACAACATGGAAATCACAGAGAAGGCGAACATCCAGGATGTAAGGCATGGCGGATCTTCCAGTTACACATGGCTATGACGTCACGTGAAGGGGGGGCGATAAAACAGACTATCTAGCTCATGTCTGAAATCTAAACTCACTCAATACTTATCGAATTTGCGATAAAAGACACGTCTCTTTACATTCTAAGCAGATCGGAGATTGTGGCAGTGACGCCAACATCTGTTCAGGAATCAGCAATATAGTTATTTACGATGTTACATGCGAAATTGAACTTTTTAGTAATTTCGTATGTGGCGGAATTCCGGCTCTTTTGGTTGGCAACAATCTGTTTGGAAGAAATGACATATGAAGACAAATGAATATAGCTTCTACATTTGCTGAAAATTCTAAATCGTGATCCATTCGAATACAATATTTATTTATAATATCTATTTTCAAGTTATAGAATAGGTAAGTAAAGAAATAATCTGGATAAATCCTTCGCTTTCATACGGAATTGCAACTTTGAATTAATGGAGAGAAATTTACCTGTATCTGTATCTGGTACCCTATGATCCCCAGGTGGGGCGAAGGGGCCTCCAATTGAGGCTAATTTTGATATTCTTATTTTCCGAGAGAGGGCAGAGGGACAGGTGGTAAGCCCATCGCCTCGCAACCCCCCTCTGGAAACTAAGTATTTCTTGGACGTGAAAGGGCCGAGAAATTTTGTCCAGAGGCTCTAATTTAGGCTTGGAGTTCTTTTACGTGCCGTAAATCTACGACACGGGACCCCCAGCTTAAAGTCCCTCCCGGAGGACTCCGTGCCCAGGACTTTTACTTCCTGAAAAATCCATCGACCGCGGACGGGTTTGATCCCGCGCCCTGCGGATCTAGAAGCGGGCGCGCTGGACGACCACGACCGACAGAGAAATTTAGGTAGTAAGTAATTATTTGACCGAAACTATGATCATTACATTGTGTTGGCTTACGATTGTGCATTGTCCAAAACCATTTAGTTTATGCAACAATTTTTACTGCCCAAATATTTATTTTGAATTGTAAATGATTAATAAATAGACGATGATAGTGTTTGTAGTGGTTAGAATGAAGGAAATGGATAATTATTAACTTGTAAGAAAGGAAAGAGAATGACAGTGATATCCGGTGTAATTTGCTTAACGGGCTAGCCTGTAAAATGAAACTTTACATAGACTGAAAGAGTTCTATTAAACAATGTTTACAGAAATTAGGGAAGTGTATTCAATATTTAAAGCATTTAATAATAATTGTAATGACCCCTGCACACATTACAAACACACGACCTCACACTGGTGACATGCGAGCGAAGGGAATGCCATTGAGAGGTGGGAGATGATTACAGAGATTTCATTCCCCTCTCTTTCGGTAATAGTCGTCTTACATCTGCTCCTACATGTGCACAATATCTTTCAAGGAACTATACTTAACAGTATGCTTGGCGAAGAACTATAACAAACAGGAGGCCTACTTGAACAAATGTTTGTTTATTAATTGATCGTGTTTTGTCACGTTGACGTCATGAATGCGTTTTAATAGCACCTTGCTCAATTTCATACATTCTATTACATAAATGCGACTCGTGTGACTACCAATCCAAATCGATCGGCCATGAAGTACGAACCCACGCTACCTCGCTCGGTGTGCTGAAATTCATCACAGTCTCTTTTTAATTTAATGGATGGCAGAATTGTGTTTGTTGTCTCGTCAGGGATTTTATTACAATAGTCAGACAAAAATGAAATATTTTCACATTTCTATGGAACCACGTGTTCTCAGAATTTAACATCAACGACACCAAGTCATGATGCACTTGAAACGCTCGTCTGGGTGTCGAGGAGGCGAATAAGTTCGCACCATTTGCATAGAGTTGGTTAGGTACCCTACAGTGTTTTGCAGATGACAAGCCCTTTCTTCCTTCTCCTGCTTACAGTTAGATACGCGGTCCAATCAGAGACGGCGAGACGGAGGGAAGACCCTTACTGCAAGCGGTACCTCATTCGTTCGTACACGTGATTGGCGGTGAAGGAATTGGCTTCTCATTTGAAAAATACTGTAGTAGACAAGTGTTCTAACGATTAAAAAAAATCGAGTGCGACAGAAGTAAAACTTGGATTTTTTTAATTTTTCGATTTTTTCAATTCTGGATTATTGCATTTTTTAAATTTTGGATTGTTGACTTTTTATATTTTGGGTTTATGAACTTTTTTAATTTTTAATTTTTAGATTTTAAAATTTTAAATCTCTGTTTTTTTTTAATTTTCTTCATTTTGGTTTTTTGAATTTTTAAAATTTCATTGACTTGATTGCTTTCTGTGCAGTCCGTCATAGCCCCGCTACTTTCGTGACGATTTTCTTCTTATAGTGGAGACTACTTCTACATATACAACTTTCTTCAAAGCAATGCCGACAGACCCTTATAATCCGCAGTAAATAACTTGAAATGAGGGTGTCTTGGACAATAGAGTTGTATATTCTGGATTTTCAGCATGTTTTCTTGTCGTTGAACTTGCCTGACAGCCAATAGAATTTCGTGTGCAACCAATCAATGCTCATTTCTGAATTTTTGACATTTAAGCTACGACTCCACGTGGGCACCAGACGAGTGCCTTCAGTCAGTACCATATACCACTCCTTAAGTGCCAGACAATGGCTTAATCCTCAAAGCGTCCCGACTGTCTACATAGGTCTAGCCTCCACTATAACGCAACTTGGGATTCGCTCCATAGGCGTAACCAGGCCGACCATATGGGGGGGGGGGTTATAACATCTGGACCCCCAGGGAGAGGAGGGTTCGGGGGTCCTCCCCCGGAAAATTTAAAAACTCAAGATGCACAATAACGAGTTTTAATAGTAATAGTAATATCACCAATAATAACAAAATAGTAATAATAGGCCTAATACAGTAACAGGAATTAAATGTTAACAATGCCAGAATCATGTAAAAAATAAAATTTTTGAAAGAACAAACGTTAAAATGGTTACATAGAAACTTGCTGTAAGTTTAACCCATGCGTTTGAGTTGTATTTAATAACTATAAAAGGAAAAAAAACGCATGTTAGATTAAATCTAAGGCAAGCGGGTTAATTGATTTGATTCTGTACACTGAAGTGGCGTTATTATCGCTTAAGGGATCCATCCAAATATTAAGAAACCACCTTAAGCTGAACAGGTTTCCTTTCTTCAATTTTAATGGTTTTACTACTGATTATTTTAATTTCCTGTCATTATTGAATCACTAATCATCTAACTGAAAGCTTGTAATTTTTGTGTAAGTGTATATTTTGTTGAAAGATATTCTTTGTGTGCAAGGCAATCTGCGTTGTGCAGAAAGATTATATAAATGAAATTAAGGGAATTACAAATATCCCCCTTCAATCAATGGTTGGTGTTATCAAAAGTATTTCAGGAGTTTTCATATTAAGGGAGTTATAGTGATTTTTTCAGAGCTTTCAAGAAATCTTCTCCGTTTATTTATCTCTCTGTACAAATTGCCTTTTAACGAAATCGACCGAGATTTTTCATCTATATTTTATGTACCTATCTGTAAATAAATTGTGCAAAATTGCGGTAGTTACCGAGTACACCTCTTTTTGGTCACCCCTTGCAATAGACCTTTATATCGATCGCCCCCCCCCCCCATCAGCGGTAGTCGCGACTTTTCATCTAGCAATGCAACAGTCTGTTGAAATTATTTTTATAACCGATTTCAAGTGCCCCTTTTGCTCATATGCAGCTTTTATGTTCAATGAAGTCGGAGGCGTGAAGATGTTTCAGCGAATTTGAATGAAAAGTAAAAACAAGTGAACGTGTCGGGAAGAGCTGATGACGTCATAATATTTCAACACTCCGAGACTGTGTCAATTTGAACTGAAGGACGATGAGCTTAGACTCGTAATTGTGTCCTAAATAACTCAGCATTCAGACTATTATCACTGGAAAACATCTTATGTAAATGAAATAGACATTGAATTGAAACCAAACTGAAAATGTCTATCGTCATAATTCGCACCTACATGAAAATTAACAAGGGCTGAACGCTGAAACATGTTCATACCTGTAGCTTCTTTTATTTAAAAAATCATTGAACATAGCGATTTAGTAGGATGTAAGCTGCTTATGAGGGAAAACTGGCCGTCCACGGGATTTGAACCTGGGACATTCGGGAGGTCCCAGGTTCAAATCCCGTGGCCGGCCAATTTTGACATGGGTTTTTTCATGGTTTCCCCAGTCGTAAAGGCAAATGTGGAACTGGATATTTACATACCATGAATCATCCTGACCATTTCATCCTGTATCATATCCATTTAAATTAATATCAGTTGAAATTTATTCCATAAAAATACACTAATAATTGAAACAATTAACAATCAATAGTTGCATGGCCTACCCTACTGTACAGATACAGATTCCGAACTCCTGATATAGCCTCGTAGCTGAAAGGACTATAAACACAGCTGAAATAAATAAATGAGAAATCTATATTAATAAAAGGAAGTGTCTGTCCTCCGTCTGTCCGCGATGCCCAGCGAAATCTACTCAACGCAGAGATCTGAAATTTTAAAGATAGATGGACTGAAAGGTGGGCGAATGCACCTCGAAGCCGAATTTTTAATTTTAGCTTTCGTTCGCGAGTTATGAGTGAAAAACTGGCAGAAAACGTGATTTTAGCGCTGTCGAAGCATCAGATTTCAGTAATACATTTCAATGTCAAATCAATTGCAGTTGGCTTTGGCTATTTTTGTCATACCGTGGAAATAAAAGCATCGCGATCGCTTGAATGTTGTAAGCCCACGCTGGTCGATTCATTTGTTTAGAATGTCAAGGCCCGTAGACATATGAAATTTTCAACCTACACGGAAGAGGGATAGGCCTAAATATGGTCAAACATTGTTAGATTTGGACGAAACTCACTATACAGGGATTTTCTGGGCCAAGGAACTCGAATCTGAGATAGCTTTTACCAGGCGACGCTATCTAATCTTGGTATGTAGTCCACGTGATTTAGGTGTTAATAAATATAATGATTTAACTTTTATGCTCTTAATTTTTAATTTTTGAAATAATTATCGCGGGCGAAGCCGCGGGCACATGCTAGTAACAGATAAACCAGCTGATCTTAAGGAAAAGTTTTGGTGGCAGCGATATGTCGAATGTTTCGCCATCGTTTATCTCAACGCTTCGTAGGTGAAGTTGGCTGTCTCGCTTATAATGACACATGAGTGGTGCGTTTTATTACTTTTCGCAGTTTGATGTATTCACTACTTGTTTTATTATGTATTGGCTAAATACGCACAAACTCGAGGTCCGGATTCTATCGGATAAATTCAGAACCAACTTATCGGACTTCTTATTATATCGATATCACACAACTGAATCGAAAAAATTATGACAATGTGGTTTTCTGTCACATAATTATCAGCTCTTGCGTTATTACTAACTAGCTAATCCGTCCTCAGCAGTGCGGGTGAAAACGTATTTTGCGCGGTATTTAGCCTTGGCTAAGAAACATCACGATGAGTAGCTGCAAGAAGGGCTCAAGCAATCAAGCAATGAATGTACCAAGCATAAAATAAATCAAATGGTGACTGTTAACTGCTTTACAGGCATATTCCAAACTATATTTATTGTAATCAATGGGATAAGAAGGCATGATTGGGCTTGCAGCAGTGCTCTCGTTATGTTCGCCACCCATGCGAAGGTTGGTATCCTCCCTACCTTCCTTTCAGACTCGTAGCAAGTACACCAAATTAGGCCATTTGCATCTGTTTTCTATTGTTGAATAATTGTGGATTTCTGTGAATTCCAACTGATATTAACGTAAGGGATGTGATACAGAATAAAAAGCGGCTATCAGTCGTGGTACCGTACGTAAATTTCGATTCAGAATTTCACTTTACGAGTTGGAAAACCCCAAGTCAAATTGGCCGGTAGATTGTGTTGTCCTGTGTGCATAGGCTATGTAATTATTAGGGCATGGCATTTGATGATTTTGCATCTGTTTTATATGCAGGTTAAAAGATAGCTCGAATATATACAAATGTGTATAATGAAATAATTGATTAAACAAGGGCAATTTGTTTTTGCATTTTTTTGCTTTATTTTGAATTTTTTGTAATTTCCAACAGAAACGTCATTTTTTTTGCAATTTTTAGGTAATGTTTCAGTGGAGGTAGAGAGGAGCTTTTTCATTTACAAATCGTTACTTTCAGACAAAAGACATTCGTTTTTTAGAATCTCCGCCAAGTGTTCATAGTTCATTTTAATTGAGGTTTACTGTAAACAACAGCAGTTTGTCTTGTAGGCCTAGATATAAAGAATTATTTTTCCTATATTTTTTGATAGCACATATTTGCTAGGGGCATTTGATGGGCATGGTAATTCAGGATTTTTTTTTATTATTTTTATTTTTGCTAAGGGTGTCCAAGTAGTATAGGTTTACTTACCTTTTTAGTAATAAAATAAGTGTGTTTTATATTGTAAGTTGATATGTGATCCGTTAAATTGCTTTTAGCAATTAATTACCTTAAAAAAACTAAATATAACTAATAATGGAAAATTTATTGGTCATTTTTTCCACTATTTTTAGGTCATAAATGAACCTTTTATTTTGCATTTTTTTTTCACTATTTTATGGTCATTAAATGCCTTGCCCTAGTAATTACATTAAATCTGCGACAAGAGGAACTTTGACTTTTAGAAATTAAAGAAAAGGGAATGAATTTCTGTCGTCAAACATTTCAGAAGATACATTACAATCATACCAACTGAATTCCGTCTCTTAGCGGATTCTCGCCTGCAAAAATAATGTCTCTGTATAGTTTGATTACTTAGTCAAGTAGTCCCAGCGAAGTTTAAGCATTGAAAGGTACTCAAGGCAAAAACAACAAGCAGATCTAGCCTATACAATTATTATAATGTTTCTAAGGATACAGGAAAATTAAGGAATTCTTCACATCAAAAAGTACACTCAAGTTTTTACATTCTAGAGGAATGAACAAAATAAAAAACCGAATTAACACGTGACGTAATGGTAGCAAATGAAACTGCGTAATAAACAACCTGCAATGAAATCATCTCTGTTCGTGATAAGTTTACTGAATTGAGTTCATTTCGTGCTTTTAATGTGCGTTGTTTGGCGTTAAAGCTCAAGAGAAGCCCTGCGGCTCGTTGCAGAATTTACTATCGTTATCACATCATGTTAAGACAAGAACTGTTAACATGTACACTTAAAACTAGCATTTGCTAATCATGAATTAGGACCTGATGATGGCAGTAAGAGCCGATCAAGACAGAGTCGCAGTGAGAACAGAGGGGAGGAGTTATAATTAGACTTCGGACTTTTAGGTCGCTAAAAATGCTGTTTTAGGCGCCTAAAATAGGCTCTAAAAATTGGAAAATAGGTTCTAAAAATCGTAAAATAGTCTCTTATAAAATCTTTAAGTAGCCAATTTTCTGAAATATCTCAATTGCAATGCAGAATATTATATTTATTGAAGTCACCATTAATCAATAATCATGATAAAACACAAATATAGGCCTATGGTACACAGAATTATATAGACCTATTACTAGGACCTGTTTACTACCACCATAACAGTGATAACCCAATCCCTGCATTTTCTTGGGAATTCCAATGAATTTTTCTACTGAAGACGAAACATTCCTTACTATTTAACCACGTCACAAATGTGTCATGTACTGCACATTCCGAGCTAAAAATTTAGAACGAACTGAAAATAAATGCTAGAATTTATAACAAAGAAATAACTTATTTTGAACAAAAGAGGAAAAAGAAGCAAAAAGGCAATATTAGGCTCTAACGTAAAAATAGGCTGTTTTAGGTCCTATAAAAACTTCACTTTTAGGCATAGGCATAGTCACTTATGAAACATGTATAAGTTATACAACTTTTCGTCCATATATCACTGAAGGATTAAAATAGGTTTTTACCTAAAATCCGAAGTCTACTTATAATACAAAGAACTCAGGAAAATAATACAAGAAGTACAGAATTCCCACACACGCCATTTGCAGTACACCCCCGTCGTTATACAAGGGGCTTACTAAGATAAAGCAATTTATTAACGTGCTGCATGGGAATTGCTCTACTGTACCATTCAAAAAGAGAAGCAATTTCGTGATCTTAAGGAGTGCAGTGTATCCTTACAAAGAAAGGTATCTAATATAATATTAACTCTTGTTTCAGTGTACATCCAAGGCCACCTGTTAACAAGACTCTATTCAACTGTGAAATTAATTGAAGGTGGCCTTGCATCGTTACGACACGCAGAAATTTGTTTTTACATAGGTGGACCGAAAGGGATCATGAAGGTATGCCTAAAAGGGAAAGCACCAGGGTTGTAAAAAAGCCGGCTAAAATTGAAAAAGACCTGACCAGTGGTTTTTTTCAATTTTAGCCGGTTAAAATCATGATTTTAGCCGGCTAAAATCAATTTTTCTTGGTTGGGGGAGGTGGGAGCGGGTTGAAATTTTGAAAAAATTATATTTAGGGCCCTATGGGGTTTAGAGGGAAACTTTGTCTGCATAAATTAGACACCAATGATTCAGTGGTTGTAGGGGTGAGGGTGGAAATAAAAAATGTTTAAAACAATGTTTGTGGGGTATCGTTCAAAAGCTCTTGATGAGTAATCTTTAAATCAACAACTAGTTTCTCAATAGCGCTCATATAAGGAGAGATTTGAATTTTTGAAAGTCAAAAGTACTTTAAAATATACCTCGGCCAATAGGCATGCCAAAATGAATTCATGAGGACCAACTGAGGCTAAAATTAACAATGAAATAAAGTTTGAAATATTAAAAATAATAGTTAAATATCTTTAGAACAATAATCCTTGGCCAAATTAAAAATGAAATAATAAAAGATATCAATTAATACATAATTAACAACTCTCTTTTTATAAAAAAATATTTCAGTTTTTATTCTACATTTACCCCAATAAATTCATAAAAAGCACTATGAAATCTACCTCAGCCTGTGCCCTGTAGGCCTACCTAAAGAGATTTTTTTATACTTATTTCTCCATCAATTACACAAATCTGAAGCGTAATCACCTATCGCTGGAATTTTGTCAAGCCATAGAATCTTTACATCGTATACCAGCCAGTTCTGCATCAATCGAAAGAGTATTTTCTTCATTTGGGTTAATACAAACAAAATTGAGAAACAGACTAGGCAATGAAATAGCCCAGAAGCTTGTATACATCAACAGGCAGAATAAAGCAAATATGCAAGAGTCTTATGATGAATGGTGAAATTACCATATTTACTTGAATATAACGTGCCCTATTTTTGTCCATTTGTAGATTTCAATACTGAGGTGCGCGTTAAATTCTAGTACAAATCCGTTTCGTAGGTCGGAGGTAATATTGATCTACATAACAAGGCATTGCTATAATTCTTGACTACACCATATGAAATTTAATTTCTGAAACATAATGATAAAATAGTTTTTGTCAGTTCTATAGTGCAAATGTGGAATATTGTGCATTGTCGACTTTAAACTCATTTAAGAGTGATATCAGCTTTTATTGTGAAACATGCATTTAACATTTTGTTTGTCCATTTAGCAATAAAAAATAAGCACCTCCGAGGATTCCAGTGATGAACACATTAGTGAATATTGATGAGCCATGCCTATAGGTCACTTGTAGGCCTAAAACTGGCAGTTAACTGTAAATGTTTATGTGTTGGTTCATTATTCTATAAATACTAAGACAAAATTCCAAATAAAATATCCTCCTATTGATGCGCATTACATTCGCTAACAAACTGTTTTTTTATGATTTTAAGTTTCAAAATCAGGGTGCGCATTAGATTCGAGGGTGCATTAGATTGGAGTAAATACGGTAATTAACTATTGCTGGGAATTACACAGTGAAGTGGTACAGTGAGTCCCACGCAAGAGTTGGCCAATGACGTGGGATTCTGCGAAGCGGCGGGCACAGCTCCAACTCCCGAGCGAACGGGTGAAATATCTACGCAAATAAAGCCGTGATTGGTGTAATGATTCAGGTTCTCATATTTACAGTTAAAATTACAATGAAAATAACCACATACCTCATCACAAGAGCTGCTGGAAATGTTCTTCTCTTGCATCCACACAATACTGGCACCTTTTCAGGAAATTTTCTTTCACACCCATAATTTCAGCTTCTGAGACAGAGTTAATTTCTCTTGTGATATTGTTTTTAAGTTCTTCTAACAGCATGTGACTATTATTTATGGGGAAACTTCAAAAATAAAGTGTATAGGTCAATTTCCCATACATTAGAAGAACTTGAAGACAATATCACAAGAAAAATTAACTCTATTTCAGAAGCTGAACTTATGCGCGTAAAAGAAAATTTCCTAAAATGGTGCCAGTATTGTGTGGATGTAAGAGGAGAACATTTTCAACATCTCTTGTGATGAGGTACATGGTTATTTTCATTGTAACTTTATCTGTAAATGTGAGAACCTAAATCATTACACCGATCGCGGCTTTATTTGCTGTGCCCGCCACGACGCAGAAACCCGTGTCATTGGCCAACTCTTGCATGAGACTCACTGTATTGAATTACACTAAATACAATCTTAGGTTTCTGAGCTTCTATCTTTTAAATGTGTGATGTTTGGAAATAAGAACATGAAAGAAACTTCAATTATTTTTACTCGATTTGATTTTATCCAGATAAAATGCCTGGCATTTTTCAAGCGGATAAAACTGGTAGCTCTGCATTTGCACTCAGTAGGCCTAAGTGATGTTTGGAAATAAAAACAAGAAAGGAACTTCAATTTTTTTTTCAATTTGATTTTAGCCGGATAAACTGTCTGGCTTTTTTCAAGAGGATAAAACTGAGGCCTACTACAGGTTCTGAGCTTGTAACTTTTAAATTTGTGATTTTTGGAAATAAAAACATGAAAGAAACTTCAATTATTTTTATTCAATTTGATTTTATCCGGCCTGGCTTTTTTCAAGTGGATAAAACTGGTAGCTCTTCATTTGCACTCAGTAGGCCTAAGTAGGCATACTACAGGTTCTGAGCTTGTAACTTGTCACGTAGCGAATGGCTGCGTGCATAATAGACGATAAGAAACCATTTCTAAACAAAGGAAGGGTTGGGGAGACTTCGATTAATCGATATTGAACCCTGTTATGACTATCGATACTGCCCTGAATTTATTTTGAATTACAGAAAAAAAGAGAAGTGCGCATGCGCCGACGGTGAGTCGACGGGAGAAGAGCTGATCCGAAAAAGACAGTAAGGAGTACGTGCCTGACCACGAGAGAGAGAAGTTGAAAAGGCAGAAGGGAGAAGACGAGATTGGGATGTGTGACAGCGGTAGAGGCGGTCTGGCATAATGGTGTGTCAGACTTTCATCTAAAGGAAATTCTGGTTGTGAACTTCCTTGACACGGCTATATGGAGATAGTCATTAATCAGAAGAATACACCAAGTCGGCCAGTACGAGACACCGCTACAGCGAACATCAGCTGTGAGAGTGAGTCGTGACTGCTCGCTCTGAATAAGAGCAGATATGGACATCAGGAAGTAATGGGAGACAACTCAGGATCGGAGGATAAGTTGGACATCACTGGTTGAGTATAATAGTCTAGACTTTTTCTTATTGTTTGAGGAGTGAGAAAACTGAGATATTCCTTTTTTAAGGATGGTTTCTAAGTCATGTATGGCAATCAGACGCCGTAGGGTATGATAGAAGAATAGAATAGAAATATAGAAGTGAGAATTCTAGAAGTAAAGTGATGAAATCCAGTAATCCAACTACTTTCTATTTCTGGTCTAAGTTAATTATAAAAGAGCAGTCAAGAGCCTAACCGCTGAAGGCTACAGATAGATCTCTTCACTTTAGGGTTTCATGGGTGATTGTTCCACGAATGAATACATAGCTAGGGGCAATTGGTGATGCTCATAGAAACTTTGTTATTTTTGAGACAGGACGCGAGGGGAGTAAGGAAGAAAAGTAATTAAGGGGCATGCTTAGTACTTCTTACGAGGGCCCCTCCCACTTGGGTTTCTTTCAGGTGACGGGTGACTATCTATAAATAGATTTCATGCTGGCCTGTAATGTTAAGTTATGTTTTTTTATAGAGATTTATCTACAAGCGAAGGTGTATGGAACATGGTAGAGGGGGATAAGAAGTGGAAAGATTGAAGGGCAAAAGAAGGCCTACGAGTGGTAGTGCATTAGGTGTGTACCATTGGAAAATTTACATGTTAGGGTAGAAGTAGAAGTCACTAAAGGGGTTATAGAGAAGCTTACTAATCTGGGCGTGAATTAGTTTCAGTTAGAATTCTAGGGAATTTAGAGACAAAAGAAGATTGGGTGCCCATGCTAAAGAGTAGTAACGTAAGAAGTAGGAAAACTAGAATAACCACCGAGTGAATTAAATCAATGGTATAAGCTGAAGGGAACTCTACTTAAAGAAAGAAAGGGGTTAAAAGATAATAGCTGATGACTGGTCAGGTTAGAAAGAGGAGAGTGAGTTGAAAGATAACAACAAATGATTGGTTAGGTTAGAAAGAGGAGAATAGGAAATTGCGAGTAGTGTACTGATGATAAGTAGTTTATTAGCAAGTACCAGAGATTGTAAGGGGGAGGTGAGGGAACGCCGGAAGTATCCCGAATCAAACAAATAAAATCTGGTAGTAGACAAGGCCTATACCAGTAACATATAAAGAAAAGAAATTTATGAGAGATTGTGAAAGCCATCGATGTTGGAGGCGAACAACGGCCCCACGTGCCTCTAGGAGAGAGTGTCAGGGACCTCTGACATCGATTTACAAAATTTTATTTTTGTTTGCGGCCCATTAATATTTTCCCGGTTGCAGGAGAGGAGTCAGATTGTTTGTAACTCAAGATCTAGACGTCGCTCCTGTATCGGTGGTCTATCGCCACAGTCACTCTGTGGGTATAGGCCTAAACTTCTATTTCTTTCTTCGTGAGACTGTCTTTTCTATCTATCTTTAAATACAATTCTTCATGGACTAAGCTGACAAATAGACTAATATAGGAGACATAGGTGGGATTATTGAGTGTAATCTGTAGAGTTAAGGACTGGATTATAAATTGAAAACCTTTATTTATTCTAAAAAAAATAAGAAAAAAAAAGGGGGTATAATATATATATTGAAACATCCTGAAGTTGCAAATATAAGTGACTACACAAGTTAATAGTAAATAATACGAGACGTTCTAGTAGATACCTGGAAACAAAAAAAAAAGAAAGAAGGTTAAAATAATTAATTAGGAATTTGTTATTGTTGAACAGAGAACGTACTTATACAGTTAAAATTGGGTATACCAACCTTGAAAAATTAAGTACTATCCTACCAATAAAAGTGTTGAATGGTTAATGTAGTGTAAATGTAATTTATTGTATATAAGATTGTTATTGTTGAAAGAAAAGAAAAAAAAATATAATAAATTAAATAAATTATGGTTATTGTTATGCAAAGTAAATTAACGTGAAGTTCAGATTTTTGACCCTTATCCTTGTAATGGTTTGAGAGTCGCTGATTTTTGGGCTAAGTATATACTTTGGTAGTGAGCACTGAAAAAGGAGAAAAAGGAGAAATAGAGAGAGAAGCAAAATAATAAAAGAAAGATAAATCCGAACCCAATTCCCGTCTCCACTGTTAATTTAAAAGCTAGTCGAGAGGCATGTAGATACATAGCCTGTGTATCTATAATCTAATTTGTGACTGGGCTGATACATAAAAAAAAAGAAGAAAAGAGGAAGCGTATTGATGATGGCGCCCGTTAATATAAATTTTCATCAATATTATCAAGACTGGGTAAATTGTTAAAAGAAAGAGAAAGTAGACTGAGAGTAGGAAATTTGCAATCACCCGGTGACAGAGGTAGTTGTACTGAGTGTTGGAATGTGGACTATGCAGGCAGTGTTATGATGACACGACAGGTGCATGAGTGACCTTGTTTTGTAGGAGTTCAGTAAACTTATATACTACGATTAAGAATAATCACATATTAGTCGTCACAGATTTTGGCTAAGAATTTTGGCGAAGATTTAATCCAAGAAGTTAGGGAACTTTATAGCATAAAGTAAGAAAGCCCGTCACAAACTTTTAAATTTGTGATTTTGGAAATAAAAACATGAAAGAAACTTCAATTATTTTTATTCAATTTGATTTTATCCGGCCTGGCTTTTTTCAAGTGGATAAAACTGGTAGCTCTTCATTTGCACTCAGTAGGCCTAAGTAGGCATACTACAGGTTCTGAGCTTGTAACTTTTAAATTTGTGATGTTTGGAAATAAAAACATGAAAGAAACTTCAATTATTTTTATTCAATTTGATTTTTTATCGACCTGGCTTTTTTCAAGTGGATAAAACTGGTAGCTCTTCATTTGCACTCAGTAGGCCTAAGTAGGCATACTACAGGTTCTGAGCTTGTAACTTTTAAATTTGTGATGTTTGGAAATAAAAACATGAAAGAAACTTGAATTATTTTTATTCAATTTGATTTTATCCGGCTGGTTTTTTTCAAGTGGATAAAACTGGTAGCTCTGCATTTGCACTCAGTAAGTATTACAGGTTCTGAGCTTGTAACTTTTAAATTTGTGATGTTTAAAAATAAAAGCATGTAAGAAACGTGAATTATTTTTATTCAATTTGATTTTATCCGGCCTGGCTTTTTTCAAGTGGATAAAACTGGTAGCTCTTCATTTGCACTCAGTAGGCCTAAGTAGGCATACTACAGGTTCTGAGCTTTTAACTTTTAAATTTGTGATGTTTGGAAATAAAAACATGAAAGAAACTTCAATTATTTTTATTCAATTTGATTTTATCCGGCCTGGCTTTTTTCAAGTGGATAAAACTGGTAGCTCTTCATTTGCACTCAGTAGGCCTAAGTAGGCATACTACAGGTTCTGAGCTTGTAACTTTTAAATTTGTGATGTTTTGAAATAAAAACATGAAAGAAACTTCAATTATTTTTATTCAATTTGATTTTATCCGGCCTGGCTTTTTTCAAGTGGATAAAACTGTTAGCTCTGCATTTGCACTTAGTAGATCTAAGTAGGCCTACTACAGGTTCTGAGCTTGTTACTTAAATTTATGACGTTTGGAAATAAAAACATGAAAGAAACTTCAATTATTTTTATTCAATTTGATTTTATCCGGCCTGGCTTTTTTCAAGTGGATAAAACTGGTAGCTCTTCATTTGCACTCAGTAGGCCTAAGTAGGCATACTACAGGTTCTGAGCTTGTAACTTTTAAATTTGTGATGTTTTGAAATAAAAACATGAAAGAAACTTCAATTATTTTTATTCAATTTGATTTTATCCGGCCTGGCTTTTTTCAAGTGGATAAAACTGTTAGCTCTGCATTTGCACTTAGTAGATCTAAGTAGGCCTACTACAGGTTCTGAGCTTGTTACTTAAATTTATGACGTTTGGAAATAAAAACATGAAAGAAACTTCAATTATTTTTATTCAATTTGATTTTATCCGGATAAAAGTGCCTGGCTTTTTTCAAGTGGATAAAACCGGTTAAAATCAGGCCGGCTTTTTTCCTAACAACCCTGGAAAGCACTGAATGATTTGCGAGGCTATGTTGAACTAGGGAACACTAATTTGAAGTCTTTCTCCCCGGGTAGTGATCTTTAATCGTGAAATCGCCTGGAAGCCGCGTTTTTAGCTTTTTATCAATCGTTTTAATTTTTTTTTTGCACCCCTTAACTAATTAGTGGTACTTACGAATATTGTTGCCGTGGATCGTAACTTTCCCGCACGAAATCTTGTTGCTATGAAAATAAAAGAAACCTCCGTGCGGTAAAAATTACAAAAAGCACACGTGCCGTAAGTAAACCCATCATAATACAAGCCTTTATGGAAAACCGGAACCAAGGCACCCCAGTTTGTGGAGACTTTAACAGGACAAATATTCAGTTCCCATGACAACCAACACATGCGAATCACTTTCAGAAATAAACATCTATCTTCAACAATATATTATTTATATTTTAATATTTTCAACTAATATCTCAATTAATATAATTAAATTGATATAAATAATCATCGTGGAAAAAATAGCATGCAATACTCGTGTCGTAAGCGTATAACGGAACTCCGAAATTAAAAAACTAGGCGCAACCGTCTCGTCTTCTTTCAAACTCTCTCCTCGATCTGTATGCACCGCTTACGGCACTTGTATCGCAATTACTATATGCTTGATTTGGTAAGGTTCATGAATATGTGGTTTATTTTAATCGTTTCATTTGGAATCTGTATGCCCATATGATAGCACAACATTTGTTTTATTCGTTTAATTATTTATATTTTTGAACGGAAAAACAATATAATTAAGAATAAAAATTATTTATTCGTGAAATTTATGTAAAAACGGCGTGGTGTGCTATAAAATAAAACATGCACTTGACTTGAAAGTAGCTGAATAATGACTTTGAAAATAAATGAAATGCAATAGTAGATAAAAACATCCGGTAATGAGCAGTTCTTTAGAAACGTTACTTACCAGAGCCAGACCGGGGGCGTCTCTTGATAGGCGCCGCGGCGCTCCAGCTGAGCGACGGTTCGCGATCAATAGCCTACACGCTACTACTGCAGGCACAAACATCAGAGGCCTTCAGCTGCGAGTTCGCGATCCGTGTGCATAGAATAGGGAAGGCCATGGAACCAGTGACTGTCATTTGTTTCAATTATTGGTGTATTTTTATGGCATAAATTTTAATCGATATTAATCCAAATGCATAGGTGGTGACGGATGATTCATGGTATTTATTTATTGTACTAAGAATATTACAGGCTAATGCCCTATTACAATATTCTCGCTTACATAATAAACCAGATTCAAGTGATATTCAAAATAATTAATGTAATGCTACAACAATAAGAAAAAAAACACACAGAAAAAAAACAGAAACACAAACAATATGACAATTACACAAGGGAACATAATATGAAAAAACAAATAATAATATAAATAATAATGTAATAGTTTTGGAGGAAAATATACATATCAAAAAGATTTAAGTAAAGAAAATGACATGGAGCAAAATTTATTAATTATTATTTTAAAATTTTCAACTTTTGTTCACATATATTTTTAAATCGCTTATTGTTAGTATTAAAAATATCTATATTGTCCATTTTGTGCAACTGATTGTATAGTCTGAGTACATTATAAAGAGGAGAGTTATTATCAGGGCCCGGATTCTGATGACCTAAAATTGTTTGAAAAATGACCCTACATTTTAAAGAAAATGACTTAATAATTATAAAAAATGACCTAAAAACTGAAATTTTGTTTGTAAAAAAATTATTATTGTACACACAAAGTTATAGACTAGTTTGTACCTAACTGTAAAAACTGTAAATAACTGTAATGTTGTGAATGTTCTTTTCTCACGGAAATTTATACTGGCACTGAGGCACTGGTGAGTCAAAATTCGACACATCCTTTTGTGGTCTGCCGGATTGTTGTTTATTGAGGGTAAACAGTACTTTGCACTCTCAAATCCAAGCAGGTGCCAAGTCAATCTAAAAACAATAGTAATATAATACAAAATTTTAGCGTTTCTTTGATTCTCATTTCCGATTGAGACATGTCAACACTTTAACGCCGAACTTTTCCTTCTTGCATTAAACAAACAACACTTCAAAGACAGCACCACTAGTGACGAAAAAAGGTAATACACTCAATGTAAATACATGAAAATGATTAAATAAGGAAGCAAATGACACAAAAATGACAAAATAATTACCTAAAATTGGAATAAATGCCCTAAAAATATAAAATGGCATAAAATGACAAAAAATGACCTAATAAAAATGCATTTCTATAATCTAGAGGCCATGATTAGGACTTATCCAAAAGTTGGCAATGTATATGCAGCATCAATAAAAAGATGACATTTCATTAGAATCCGGGCCCTGGTTATTATGAGAGTCAGTGTTTACTTTTGGGATGAAAAAAAGATTATGCAATTTATAAGATCTGTAACATGGAGCATAAAAATATATTTCTTTGAGAATATTAATATCATCTATTAAACAACAATGCATGAATGTTTCGTCTGTGTGATAATTCAGGAATGTTGAAATACTGTAACATAGTTGAATATGATTCAAATTTAGGATAGCAGTTAAACTGTTGAAATACGTATATTTTAGAAATTTATTTTGAATGGACTCTATCAATTTCCTGTATTTAATGGTAGTAGGATTCCAAATTAATTAGCAATATTCTAATTTTGGTCTGACAATGGTTCTGTATAGTCTAAATAGTGTACATATACTACAATATTTTGAGTTTCTGATAATAAATCCAAGATTTTTAAGAGTTTTACAAATAATATTATTAATATGATTCGAGAAAGTTAAATTATTGTTAAATAATATACCTAAGTCATTCATAGTTGTAATTTTGTTCAACTGAATACCATTAATACAATATTGCCATGCAATATTATTTTTAGATCTAGAGAAAGTCATAATTTTTCATAATTTTGTATGTAAACATCCGATTTGGCATTTGCCTTTACGACTGGGGAAACCATGTAAAAAACTAAATGTCAAATTGGCCGGCTACGGGATTTGAACCTGGGACCTCCCGAATAAGAGTTCAAGACGTTACCACCTCGCTCGATAATTTGATGCACAGAACGCCACGTGGCATGACTGTCTACAATAACACACCCAAACTTTCTGCCTAAGCTGCGTCGGACATCTTCAGAGTGGTGTCGGTATCTCCGTGCTAGTGATATTAACCTATACTATCTCCTTACTCCGCCGTAGGATTTTGTTCGCTTCTCTGACTGATCTCTTTCCGTTAACATAGTTCTGGTTTTTAGGACTTCATTTTGTTTTTGTTATAGTATAACAAAACAAAAAACAGACCAAAAAACCTGATATTATAGTTTTATGATTGGTCAGGGTTCGAACAAAAACCTGATATGATTGGTCAAGGTTCGAACTCACGCGGGGATCAATTAAAAATTCCTCCCTTGGCAGGGATATATTTTTCTACATTTCATAAACTTCAGTTAAGAATCCCAATGCAATTACCGGAAACATTAACTTACGTTTCTTCATAATGCCGATCACCAGCACAACATTTTTATCTAACAAGCATTTTAGTCCAGGACACGAAAGAAAACAGGAGAAAAAAATAATGTTGTTTTGAAATTTGGTTTGTCAGAGTCGTCCTGAACAACATACTACACGTGCCCGAGGGTGGGGGCCCGTAGAAGGTCCCTTTTATTGTTTTTTTTTGGGGGGGGGGCTAAACAACGGTGCATCGTAGAGGAAACATTTGTTCTATTCCCAAAGCTAAAGCTGTGACAAATAACACTACCCACATATTCCTTCACATATGGTTACCAAACTTTAGACCTTTGTTCTTCCTGATTATGAATCGATCTGGAGCTTAACTTGGAAATCGATTAAATAAATAACTAATTTTCTGCATATCATATTTGCAATCATAACTGATTAAACAAAAGCATTCTGGCACTTTGTTAACTTATATCAGTTTACCTGCTTTTATTTCATTAAGGTTTCTTCTGGTTTCTACCACATTCATTACTTTCCTAACCAACTTCTGACCCAAATTCGTATCTTTTTTGTAGTAATGTTATAAACGTAAGATAAAAATCCCTTTAGGCAAGCCTACAGGCTGAGGTAGATTTCGAAGTGCTTTTGGTTTAATTTACTGTCGCTGCGTAGCACTCTTCTTCTTTAGCCTTGGCATAACAAACCCGCAATAATAACTGCAAAAAAGAGGAAAGAGCACTTTTTTAAACTTTCAAATCTCGTCTTATTTGAGAACTATCAAGAGCTTTTCAACGATACCCCACAAGACATAGTTTCAAAAATTTCGAATTTCCATCCCCCCACCCCCAAAACCCCCGAATCGTTGGTGTCACTATGAACTCCATAGGGAGTACTTTAATTTATTCAAACAAAGTTTCCCTCTATACTTCACAGGGGCCGAGATATAAATGTTTTAAAATTTCAACCCCCTCCCCCGACCACCCCCTTGGGCCAATTTTGCTCATTAACGAATTTGTCCGAACTATTGGGCCTAGAAATAACATAATAAAATTTGGTTAAAATATCTTCAACATTACAGCCGCTAGCGTGTAAAGATATATATATACATAACAAATTTTTATTTTGAACTGGCGGTGGTTTCGTACTTAGGGAGGCATGAAACGTAAAGATATGAAAGAATTTTTCGAAAGTCATGACATGGTATCGATTGCAACAGGTAGATTAAAAAGATATATAAGTAGCCAATTTTTCCCTTTTTTTTTACTAGCTAAATTTATTCGTCAATCGCCAAATCACCTTCAATGGCTATTTGTTTTAAAACGTAGCCGCAAAATCGCTACACCTGGCAACCCTGTGTACTTTACAGTTATCCCCCCCCCCCCGCGTATAGCAACAGTGTATAGTGGATCATCCTTGTCGTGGTATAGTCTGAGATGAGGAATTGCATTAATTTAGACTCCTTTTAGTGTTCATAACTAGGGACTGGATTCTTAGGTGTTCACTTATTTTTCTTCTTACTATTAAAACCACAAACGCTCACATCATGTCTATAGGATCCACACACAATAATTCTGTAGGAACTAAAACACCTAAATGATATAAAAACCTAAGAACAACCTAATTCACTCCTAACAGGTTTTTGGTCAAGTTAGCCTTTTATGCTTGAAAAATCAATATTTTGCAGAGACAGACAAAAAAGCGTTTGTTGTGTTGAAAGTAAAACCACCTTTCAATTTAATATTGTTGAACCTATTGGTGTCTGAGATGGACAAGGGATGAAAGTATTCCCCTTTTAAATAGTTCAATCTGTAAGAGTCAATATCCACAGACAATCATAAAGCATTGGGTTCGAATCCCGAAAAGGCTAGCGATTAACAGATACAGCATTAACTATTTTGGCTTCTTACTCGAACTTCTCCAGGGTTTTGTACAGGTGAAGTCTCACTTGCGGCAGGATTTCATTGCTTTTCTTACTGTTTGAGCTTTCTTACTTAAATTCTATATTAATGTCTCAAACAATTTTCAGCAAATTTGATGCAATTTTCCAGTTAAATTTATTAGGTAATCTATGTTGGGTAATAGGTAATGTGTCAATGATTTAAATAGCACATTTAAAGTCCATTAATCCCCTTATTATAACGTAAAACGGTTTTCTGGACCTAAAAGAACTATCTTGTTTGATGAAAAACCAAAAACAGTGTTTTTAAAATCTAAAAATCCGGACCTTATTCGTTAACTGCATCTCTCAGGTGCTAATCATTTGTCAACAGAAATAGGGCCTGACACACTGGCTTATCATCAATCTGGGAAATAGGCATCACAAAGTCGTGGAAAACAGTCCTGAAATGTTACTTATCATTGTCCTTACAGATAAGTTTATTTGAAGTGTTAAATAATGTAGCAGGCATTATCAGTGTGCTACTCTTCAAACTGAATAAAATCAGAAAACCGATGTAACGAAGTGGCAGATTGCTTTTGTTTAATCAGTGATAGTTCCATTATGATATGCAGAAAATAAGTTATTTTTGTTATCGATTTCCGAGTTAAGCTCTTCATTAAGCAGGGCTTACGGAAGAACAAAGGTCTAAAAGTTTGATAAGCATATTTGAAGGAATATGTGGGCAGTGTTATTTGTCAAAGCTACCTATATTGCAACTTCCAAAGCCGTATGTGAACACTGTAAAACAATATGTTGTCATGAGAAATGATTTGCATTTGATAAATTCTTTCTGATGTATTACCATGAAAATAGGCACTAAATTGGGCATTTCTCCGGTACCGGTCAACCGATTTGGACCAATATCAATAGGCTTCTTCCCAGGGTCGTTATAAATTCGTATACCAAGTTTCATGAAAATCCGATAAAGCGTTATGAGTTGTCTCACGTACAGACATTTTCCCTTCCCCACACAATCTCATAAAGTACCATTCTGGCACTTAATAAATTACTTCATGATCAGAGGACTACAGACTTCCATTGATGGCTCAGTCTTGGAGAGGTCAAAGGTGAGAAATGAGCAACTCGCGACCTTCAGCAGAGCAAAATGTCATTCACTCGAATGAATGCGGGCTACACTGACATTGTCAAGTAAAATGAAAAAAACTCCCCTAGGCTGCAATTGTGTGAAATGTCTTTTCTACAGGCATCAAGAAGCTGTGACGTAAACCTCGTTAACCGGGGTTTGAACTCGGGACCTTCCGACGCTAGCGCCTAAGCCATCCTGCTCGGTTCTCAACTATTCTAACAGCTATTCTAGAATAAAACTAAAACAAATTCCATAGCGCTGCATCCCAAGAAGTGACAGGTCCCATAATTTGATAGCTGGAAGTATTTATTGGGAGGACTGTGAACTCCTTAATCATTGCAGTCATAACCAGCTGAGAATGGAGGCAAACTTCTATAATTATAGCACCTTTTCCCCTTTTCTTGTTGATAGCCCATAACCGCTCCACTTCTTCTTCTTCTTCTTCTTCTTCTTTCGTTTCACCCTCTTTGGGGTACTAGGCCAGTCATTTCTTTGTGTGTTGTTCGTGGTTGTTCCTTCCTAAGTGCCCAGGTACTTCTTCATTCTTTCTGAACTTCTTTTCCTCTCTTCTTCAGAGATAATAGGTTTGAATTTCTTGGAACCTTGAATTTTCGTCTTTATTATTAAGTGTCAGTATGGTACTTGATGAGATTGTGTGGGGGACGAAAAATGTCTGTCCGTCCGTCCGTGTGTCTGTACGCGCGATAACTCAAATACGCTTTATAGGATTTTAATGAAACTTGGTATATGCATTTATAATGTCCATGGGAAGAAGGCTATTGATATTGGACCAAATCGGTTCACCGGTACCGGAGTAAAACCCAAATTAGTGTCTATTTTAAATGCGCCATAACTCAAATATGCTTTATCAGATTTTCATGAAACTTGGTATAGCCTACGCATTTATAATGTCCATGGGAGGACGTCTGATGATATTGGACCAAATCAGTTGGCCGGTACCTGAATAATGCCCAATGTAGTGCTTTTTTATGGTATTATATAAAAAAAGGCGCGATAACTCGAATACGCTTTATGGGATTTTCATGAAACTCTGTATACTTATTTATAACGTCCATGGCAAGAATCCTATTTATTTTGGACCAAATCGGTTCACCGGTACCAGAGTAACAAGTAATTAAAGGCCACACTTTTTTTAAATTATGTCTGTACTACAATGCCACATTCTTAATCATTTGAGGGCTTTGTCTGCAGTGCAGTCAGATGTTTGTTTACTTCTTTGGTGTAGTTTAAATTGAGTATTACATGAATACATGTTATATTCAGAAGGTACATTACTGTGAAATAGTTAGCGGAGTTATAGCCTATGCCACGAATTTTGTGAAACGTTGATATATTTTAAGAATTTCAATTTGCAATACATTGAGATTTGACAAATAACACTATTCCTTCACATATGCTTATCAAACTACATGGTAAAATTGACTGAGTTGACCGAATGGTAACGTCTTGGATTCGTATTTTGGAGGACCCTGGATCAAATCGCGTAGCTGGCCGATTTGACATGAATTTTTTTTATATTTCTTATTTTTATGTGAATGCGCGATTGTCAAGGTATCACAAATCTGTAGTTCTGCTGATGCTGGTCGATTTTAATCTGATTTGAAAAACTTATTTTCTGGATATCATAATTTCAATTATAATTGATTCAACAAAAACATACTGGCACTTCGTTATATCAGTTTACCTGA
Source organism: Ectobius pallidus (assembly GCA_964059195.1). Classification (NCBI taxonomy): domain Eukaryota; kingdom Metazoa; phylum Arthropoda; class Insecta; order Blattodea; family Ectobiidae; genus Ectobius; species Ectobius pallidus. Next base: position 2,346,737 of record CAXKWD010000009.1, on the reverse strand, counting down.
TTTTATTATTTTAGCCATTTGATCGAGTAGTGAATTTTCTGTAAATTTTAACTCGACTAGGTCTCTTTCAGTTTCTTTCAACCAGTTGGGTTTTGTTTTGCAGAAGTCAAGATTTGTTTGGTCCATTCTGAAAAGATGACCATAGAAATTTATCCTCCTTTTTCCGCATAGTATCAATTTTCTTGTAGAGGGTTTCACTCTTGATGTAAATTATCTTATTATCCTGAAACTTTGGTCCTATGACTTTTCTAAAAATCTTCCTTTCTTTTAGTTCAAGTTTCTCCATCAACTGCTCCACTATTATATAATAATTAATTAAAATTTCTAGGTCTTTGAAAACAAAACAATAAATGTAGTAAACATGTTAACTGTTTTGGTCTCTTGTTAATTATGTGAATATAAATACAGCCAAAAATATGCATTTTGCATTGTGTCTAGTTAGCTTTGAAGAAGTAAGGATTGCCTTGGGTAACATGGAATTTCACTATATTACAATACAGAGAAAAATCAGATCTACCTCTTGACAGATTTAACACTACGATATGTCTGAAGGAAGTAAAACTGTGTAACACATTGCCAACCTCCACTTAAAGAATTTTCAAGATGTCTTCTTTCAAAACCAAAGTCAAACAATATACTCCACAGAAGATGTGTTGAACTGTAATTGTTTATAACATAAATATAAACATATTATGTAATACACTGAGATATCTGTGTACGGTTGTAGTTCTGTTTATTTATTTCATTAATAGATCCATTCCCTTTTTAACCAGATATGCACATTAAGTTAAGGCAACAAAATGCTTTCAGTTAGGCTATATCTGTATTCAGCTTGCAAGGGGTTGAACTGTATAACAAGCATTTACACCAATTAAAATCACATAAGATTGCCTGAAGCTACAATAGTAATAATCATAACATTCAGATTATTCATGGTCCCAAGTAATACTGACAATCAGCACTTTTCTGTATTAGAAAAGTATCTGGGTGCGGAATTTCCTATTTTTTAATTCTTCCTTCGAACCACAGCTAACTGCTTATCATGGTTGGTCCCGGATTACTAATAATAAAAATAGGGAAAAAATAAATTTAAGTCCCACCTTGGATGAATGTTCCCACCCTGCCACTCCCTCGCGATGCACTTTCTTTTATACCACTTCTTCTGTCCTCATATTACGTAGAAACTCGTGATTTGACGTTGGTAGTGTGACGTCATACCGGTAAACAAAAGTTGACAGGCTTACTAACGTCTGGAAGATATGATATGCCACATTTTCGAAACCTACAAACAGTGTATTGTACATTATTCGAAAATGCAAGGGCGCTTCGCTTCGGCTGCCGCCTCCGCTCGCGCACTTAACTATGTGGATAGTGTTATTCATTATTTAGACTATGTGAAGAGGTGATTGTGGTCTGGTCGGGAGTGCCGAATCATTGTCATTTTGGTGTAAGGGTTGGTAGCCTGTATTTGGTACGATCGGGAGTTTGGAGAGAAGGAACGATCGGGAGTGCCGAGGTAACAAGCGAATAGCAACGCATTGTTCGGAGCGTAAGGGGCGACTTAATCTTATCTTTCGGTTCAGCCTCAAACCTTCCACATGTGACTCACTGCTAAAAACTGTCTGTTGGGAAGAAGATTCCTTGTTGTCCAAAGTGTTTATGTAGATAAAGTGTATTATTATCATAGGTAAACTTACTATATAGGCTATGTACTGAAATTCGATGGCGAGTTTCCAAGTCTTTCAGAACTTTCACACAATGAGTGAGAAAACAGGGAAAAACATGGATACACCAAATATGAGACAAACTCAGATTCCCTGCGTTCCTACTGAGCCAAACTGATAGGACAGATTGTCCAAGACTTGCCTCGGAGGCTGGGCGAGGTTTCCACTGAGCTACCAGATTGCGGACACAACAGAGAGATGAACAAGAATCACATTAACTGAGTACAAAACCAAAGCAAATTCAAACATTTCCCCTGTGTCCTGTGGACAAGAAAAGGTGACACGTACAGTCGGTCAAATAAAAAACGTCGGGACTCGTATGCTGTTAAAATTAAAGTTTTGACGCATTAGTTCACAAGTTTCCTATAAACTACACAAAATACAGATCATTTTCGGAACATATGAGGCCATGCGGCAGGAGGGAAAAAATGAACGCGGAAAGCGCAACACACGATATTCAACTTAATGCATTGTCATAATTCATTTTGCTTTGTCATCGCCACATACAAATGCTAACGTGAGAGAAAGTGTAGTTAGGGCTGTAATTGACCTGCATTTTTCGGTCTCTGAAGCAGCGAGAAGGTTCCATATTTATGAAAGAGCAGCTCAGAGGTGGGAACTTTACTATAATGCGACCGGAAGTTTTCATAGCAAACGTTGATCTGGCCGGACGCGTATTTCGATGCTAAGATTGGTTGCAGAAGTTGAGCGTAAGTTATTGATTTTGCACTAGAAGTACCGGTATTATAAAATAAAATCTAAAAAATATGCTCCTTGAATAAACATATTCCTCGCGAATCTATTAATTATTAATATTATAAAAATTTGCAACCAAGAATATGGCGGATTTGAGGCATATAGCCACAGCCTTCTATACATGTTTGTTTTGGAACAAAACTGACTAAATAATCAAGAAAATACATGGATAGACAAGAGGCGTGTGTGAACCTAACCTTAAGTCTTCCTGTACATGGGCATATGCTCGTTCGTGATACTAAATCAAATACCGCCCGACGTTTTTTATTTGACCGACTGTACATCCTAGAACAAATGTAATCAGTTGTCGTACTGAAGATATAGCCTATGGCTCAGGTGATCGGAGAATGGAAGCTTGAAAACCAAAAAAACACACTATTTCATATTCGAGTTAAGCATTCTCTGGGTATGTCCAAGACTTGCTTTTAACTTAGAACTGCTTTAAGCACAGTAGGCTTGTCTGAAGCCTGCCTTGACGATGGTACAGAATCATGAATGCCACCTTCATTTACACCTTCTTGTAACTTACAATGTATGCCTATCAGTTGGGTCTTAACCGTGTTTGTAGCAGATAAGAAAAACAAACAAGCGTACAAACATCGAATACCGGTAACATAATAATTTCCAAACTTTGCAATTTCTTTAAAATATAAATATGCCAAGTGTATCGATAATTTTGCCATCGGGACTTCCTCTGACTTTTCATCTCCTTGGTTTTTTTTTTTTATATTATTTTATTGTCAGCATGCTCCATTACGGAGTAATATTACATGCTTTATTTACAATTATTATGATTTCTATTTAATGTATACATTGCTTGTGTAAGTAATAATGTTAATTACCCTACTTTGTAACTATGCATTATTTTCATATCATATGCAGATTATATAATAGCATAATCGCTTTTAATAAAAGAAGCTACAGGTACGAAGATATTTCAGTGTTCAGTCCTTGTGAATTTACATAAACAAAATGCATGTAAGTCCAACATTATAATATCAGTGATCAAGAAATCTAATATATAAAATCGAAAGTGTGTATGTATGTTTGTTCCCTTTACAAATCTACATTTCTTTACCAATCTACACGAAATTTTGCACACATACTCAGTTAAGCCCGGGAAGTATAGCTGTCGACATTAAAATTGAAACAAATCAGTCCTTCGCTTGAAAATTATATAATTTCTGAGAATATTATGCAAAAAAATGAAATCCCATTCAGTTGTCAAGACAACAGTGTATTGTTTACACAGTTCACATGGGGCTCTGGACACTACATAATAATTTATTGGACTTTAACAAATTCTGAAGCTAATGTTTTGTGAAAATAATTCTTGAATAAATCCACGAGAATAAAGCACATATGCAGTCACATAACTTTCTCTACCCTCGACACAAGAAATATTTTCTCATTTCACATTTTGATGTAGAATAAGAGGTCGTATTGCTGGGATAACTTAAGTGTGTGAGTATGCTATATCAGAAGTAGGTAAACAATCCTTTCCGCTTATACGTTATCCATAGCTGTATGCTTTGTATTAGTTGAGATATAAGGATGTTTATCATAGGCCCTAAGCATGGGATGGAACATTTTGAGTCCTATGCTCGCAGTATTTTATGTCCCGGGTTTTAGGGGAGGAAAGCATGAAAGTGATACTGCATTTCTCTTATTTCAGAACCAAAACGGTTGTATGGTAACATGAGAATGAGAAATAAAATTTTCCGTCAAGTCAATACAATCTTATTTAATTTATGTTTCTTCTTATTTCAAATCGTCCCAAACATGATGTGTAGAAGCAACGGAATGCAGCTTTCGACATCCTCTATGAGCCATAAAAAGCTATATCTAGCGTTTTCTGATGGAATAGTTTGAGTGTGATAAATCTTTTTCTTCATTTCAAGTTTTACATACATATTATATAAGCACCTAGAGTTTCAAAATCGAAAGCCCTCCAAAAGTTAATTTCAAATTACAAAATACAAAGCCCGGGCGACGCCGGGCCTTTTCAGCTAGTCTTATATAAAACTGACATGACTTCCTCTGCCCGAATAAAACTTAGCCTCTTAGTATAATATATTTATGTATCACATCACATCCCCGAAGGATACATAACTCAAAATAAAATCTCATTAATGTACTCACATAACTTTCTTTACTCTAAGCTGGGCAATACATTTTTCTCACTTCACATTCTAATATAGAATAAGAAGCCGTATTGCAAAGAGCAAGTATTCAGTTCTTTGAATCTAATGAAAAGCTTTATTGTTCACCAGACAAGACAGTTTCTATAAACACTGAGTCGCTTATAACTACCCTTCAGATGATTTAAAAAAAAAACTTTCTATTCAAAAACTTAGCTCTTGGTTCAAGAACCCCATGTACAAAATTTAAAGAAAATCATTATAGCAGTTTTCGAGAAAATCACGAAAACTAAATTTTCTTCATGTAAAGTCCCCTTAAAAATAAGATAACTTGTCGCCAATCTTCGTGTCACATCCTCACGATGTACCTCACCCAAACATAAAATTTTGTTTTCATACGATTTTCAGTTCTGGAGCTAGGCTGTTCACAGTCACACAGTCAAGTTTCCAAAAATAGCATTTTTGGATTCAGAGGACTTCAAAACGTGTATTTATGTTAAAAACGCAATTTCGAATTTGGGGGTTGAACATCCTTCCTCCACCTGCAGTAATAACAAGAAGTCTTAGAATTTAGTAAAAGTGTACAATTATGCTATTATATTCGAGGATTAAAGTAAAGCATTACACGCCACTTCAGGAGCTCCATTTTAATTACGTGGAGAGAAGAGAGGCAGGCTGAAGTTGTTACGGCTCAAAGGGAAGAGATCAATTATTAATACAGCGTGGCAGAAAAGGGGAGAAGTAATTTAGGTTATACAGTGCTGCATCCAGGGATGGCCAAACAGTAAATACCAAATGCTACCTTTGAAGTTTGTGTTGACTGAAAGGGCCAGGTTGCACATTTACCATGACTATTATTAAGTGTGTTCTAAGAATGGGAAAAATTATGACTATCTTGAATGGGTGGAAAGGTACAGTCAAACTGAAAAATTCAATCCCATAGGTGGTATTTGAACCAGGATCTTCGGCTCTCAGTGCCACCGCTCTACCAATTGAGCTAACATGACATGCCGGTACTACATCACTGTCACATATCCCGGTATACCACCCGGCGTACTCAATGTGAGATAACAACCCAGTGGAGTAAATACTTCAAGGCCCGGGCTTCATAGTACGAGATCCTGGCTATGGCATTGAATTTTTCAGTCTAACCATAATGAATAGAGGGAGGAAGTGTGATGACTCGACCGCTCAGCCAATGGTAGGTATAGGGAGCGCGGCGGTCCACCGAAACACTGGCAGCACCTTCGTTTGCGATTCAGCTTCTGAATGCGGCACCATGATAGTTTGGCACCTTATGATTAAACTCGCAACCTTTAATTAACCCTTGGTTGGATTCCTGTGAAATTTGTGCAGAAATAATCTACACACAATAGTCCTTCTGATGGTTAAAACAGAGCCTTAAAAAAGCGGACATAAATGTTTTTATTTCATTTTATAAACATCACCAATTACACCAAATGCATGGATGAAGCGAAATTTGACTATGCGATAATTTTTTTCATTTTTGTGTCCCGTAAAATTTTCAAGCGAGAAAGTTTTAGTGAAACATTTGAATTTTATTACAAACGAAGTACATACCACCTTTATATCTGGAATGGTATACGGGTAATTGAGAGGTAATTACTCCGGGTAATACAGCTGTCTGAATGATATGGGACGCTCGTGAAATGTCGAGGTGAAGCATATTTGACTATGCGACAATTTTTTTTGTTGTGTCCAGAAAATCATTCAAGCGTGAGAGTTTTAGTAAAATATTTGAATCTTATTAAAAATCGGTTATTACCTTTATATCTATAATGTTTATGAGTAATTGAGTGATAATTAGTCCAGGCGCTAAAGCTATCAGAATGGTACTGAGGTATTAGCAAGCATCTTTCCCATTAAATACCAGCAATGACGTAAAAATCTTTAAATAATTTATTAGTGGGCTCAATAATAATACTATATTAACTGACTACTTGTATTCATACTGTAAGATTAACCCGCTGGGGAAAAGGAATGAATCAAGCTTTTTCCTAACTTCGTAAATCTGCACTACTTTTATTTAGACATTTGTTGGATTATTTATTAAATTTTCTTTTCATTTATGTTAGTAATTTTTATGTCTAATTACACTGGTCAACATGATTTTTGTCTCATGAGTATCAATAGTTGTACTTAATGCAGTTTTTTATCATGTTTTCAAATATGTATTCGGAATTTCTCCATCACCCACAGTTTTTTTTTATTTCAATTTCAATTAATGGATTTTAATATATTTTTTTAATAAACGGTCATTTGTCCATTGTAAAATAAAAACTCCTAGAGCATTGTAAATGTGATGGAACCAAATGAGCTAACTCAAATGGTACCGTTGCTACTATTGTGCAAGTTCAGACTGTACAGACAGGCACAAACATGATCATGTATGCATTCATTACAACGATGTCAGTTGTGAGAGAGCAGTGAACCAGTAAACACGTAATTGTGAGTGAATTTTGTCTGGATTATTGCATATTGTATATTACATATTTACAAATTTATTTCTTTTAATTTGTTGTTAGTTACAAAATGCCTAGAGCTTGTTTAAATCATCCTAACAACTTTTGTTATATATGTGGTGAAGTGACGCTCAAGTCCCAAAGGCGAAACCTTACTCCATTAGTAAAAAAGTGTTATGAACTTTATTTTGGGTGTAAAGTGGGGGACCAGACAAGGACCTGGGCCCCATATATCTGTTGTTTATCGTGTAGTAGGCTTCTCACTGCATGAAGAATGGCACACGCCACATGCCATTTGGTATCCCTATGATTTGGAGGGAACCCAAAGATCACTCCTCTGACTGTTATTTCTGCTTAACAAACATTACAGGGATTACGTCAAAATCAAAACATACAGTGGTGTACCCTGACTTGCAATCTGCAATGAGACCAGTTCCACACAGCGAAGAATTGCCCATACCAAAGCCTCCAGAACATGTGACATTAAATGAAGAGAGCTCAGATTCCGATGGAAGGAAGAAGAAGAAACAGATTTTGGTGATACAACTTTTGAACAAAGCTGTTCATCTGAGCCTCATTTATTGACTCAAGAAGATCTTAACGATCTCATACGAGATTTAAAATTATCCAAAAACCAGTCTGAAATGCTTGGTTCCCGGCTAAAAGGATGGAATCTTCTTCAAAAGAATACAAAGATATGTACTTATCGTAGTCGTCATTCTCAATTTAAAGGCTATTTTTCTTAAGAAAATTCCCATCAATACCTGTGGCTCACACTGCTAGTATGAAAGAAACATATGAAAACTTTCAATTTATATTGGCAAAGCTTCAATATGCAGTGTATGAATGGAATATTCGTGGTGATTTGAAGGTAATTGCACTTATTCTTGGTCTGCAGCTTGGTTACACAAAGTACTGTTGCTTTTTGTGTCTTTGGGATAGTAGGGACAGAAAAAACCATTACATCAGAAAAGAATGGCCTAAACGCGAATCATTCATTCCTGGACAGAAAAATGTGAAACATGACGCATTGTGTAATCCTAAAAATGTGTATCTACTTCCCTTACATATCAAACTAGGATTGATGAAGAATTTCGTGAAAGCCATGGGCAATACTCCTGGTTTCATGTACTTAAAACAGAAGTTTCCTAAAATTAGTGAAGCCAAAATTAAAGAAGGGATATTTGTGGGTCCACAAATACGATCACTAATGCGTGATGAGAAGTTTGAGGAACTATTGAATCCACTGGAGAAAGCAGCTTGGCAAGCATTCAAAAAAGTAACTCACAGTTTTTTTGGGAAATCGAAAGGCGGAAAATTACCGTGATATTGTCAATGATCTTATAACATCTTATAAAAATTTGGGCTGTAATATGTCCTTAAAAATTCACTTCCTGCACTCGCACCTAGATTTCTTCCCGGAAAATCTTGATGCAGTGAGCGATGAGCACGGGGAACGCTTTCATCAGGAGATTTCAGCTATAGAAAAGAGATATCAAGGCAAATGGAATCCTAATATGCTGGCCGATTATTGTTGGACCATCAAGAGGGATGCTCCACAGGAGAAATATAGCAGAAAATCGTCATTTCTTACTTTCTAGGTGAGTCCGAATGTTCGGATATTGTGTATTTAAGAATGTAGAAAATATTAAAGTGTTTGAAATTATAAATGCCTGTCTCTCGGAAACCTTGCGTGATGGAGAAAAACCGATATCATATTTGAATTCAGGAGAAGAAATGCTATCAGAATCACATATTTTTCTTTCTGAGACAAAAAAAAGTTTCTTTTTTGTTGCCCAGTGTTATCACAACAAATGCCTTATTAGTTTAATATCTTGCTACGCTTTTTTTCATAATATAATTTAACAACATAAGACGTACATCAGTTACAGCGTGCAGCGAATTGCCGAGGGTTTAAGAGCAAATAGTGGGCTGTAGTTAAGGCAAGAGAATTTTATTTGTTTATGAAAAAATCAGGGGAAATTCCTAGAAATATTGTGTGATATATGTAGAATGCATTGCAATAATTTTGTGTGTATATAAGTGTCCTTATGGGATATTGAGACACCAATTTTAAAGATCCTGCATCCCCTTTTTGTAGTGCTGCTTATGAAATATTCTCTGCCCTGCAATTCACAAACCATCCCCTAGTTTTTACATTATCTCTGTAACATAATTTGTATTCAGATCTACACTTTTTACCGTGTATCACCTAGGTATCTTACCCCATATAGCCAGGGGAAAATTAATATCAATACAAATTAATACTCTATAATATTCTACACAATGTAATATTGATATTAATTTATAAAAATATCCCTTAGCTGTTGTCTACCCTAATTATACGGTGTTATTTCTATACAAATATACATCCTTTAACAAATTTTCATAAAATTATACTGACATACTCTCTACCCTATTTTCTAGGCAACATAATACTAGATCAATAATTCATCCCTTAGCTGTTTTATACCTATATTATATAATTGATCATTGCTTGTGAAGATCTTTGATTTCTTTAAAGATGTGGAATGAAATGTTACTGTCAAGATTCTTGCAATCTGAGAAATTAGGCTACTGTTACACATGGCCACAGCACATCTCTGGCCCTGCATAACGGTTTAGTTATTTATTATTTATTTTATTTATTTATGGAGGTAAGATCTTCCAAGACGTGTAAAGCAGCCCGAAAATGGCGAAAAGTATTCAACAGCTAATTTTAGGTAAGGTGAGTAATTTTGAAGTGGATTAATGTGTTAATTTGTTTAAGAGCTTTTGCAATTTTCCCTATACCGCCCGTAGTAACCTTGCTCCCGCGAATCTCAAACAGAGCAACTGCTACCTAGCGGCGGAACCAGTGAACTACCTCAGTCATCACACTTTCTCCTCTATTCATTACCTTAGCCTACATACAGGGACGGCAAGGAAAGCACTGGAAGTGTGAAATTACCCTCCCTCTCGTCCCTACTACTGTCTTTCAGTCAGAGGTAGAGCTAACAAAACCGGTTCTTTCTGGGACTAGTCGCGTGGCAGATAGAAAGAATAAGGAAGGGGGCGAATGAGGGGTAGATCATTTCGCACATCCAGTGCATTACTTCCCGAGCCTGGACCCTACAACAAGGTCAGTGAGAAAGAATTATCAGAGGTAATCCCACAAGAGTTGACGAATCAATCTGATGCAACTCGTCAACTCGAGTTGGATTTATTAATAGTATTCCATGAATAAAATGTTAACGGATTACATAAATAATAATTACTTTTGTGCTTTGTTCTACAAAAAACAAAACTAACAGCTGCGAGATCACAGCATACTCTGAATCAACCATCCATGAATCGATTTGGTGTAATCAGAGCTACCAGTGGTGCATATAAGACATAGTTAACTTCATTCAGGTAAGCTAACAGCAGAACAGAATAAAAGCACATGGACAGGCTTGTATCGTATCGAAATTGTGTTCTTAATCAATGTACGTTTCTATTATTTCAATTTCCAAACAAGTTATGTTGTATAAAATCCGTTTTCGTGCCGCTTAGTGGCACCATCTGACTATTAATCACTGCACACTGATACTTGCATCTCCAGTAATGAGCAGACAGTTTTTCATGATAAAATATAGTTTTCGCGATCCCTACAAGAATACTGTAAGATAAAGATCGTGATTGGTCTATATCCGAGGAATTGCTAAACGTTATTGGTCAATATCAAACACGCTGCATATGAGTGGAATAGTCATTCCAATATCTTGAATAGATTTCAGTGAAACTTAGTGCACACACTTATAAAGTCCATAGAAAAGACCTTATAGATTTTGGAAAAAATAAATCGACCGCTACCAAAGTAACGTCCAATTGAAAAACACGTGCTTTGTAAAAAGCATATTTTTATTGCACCCATCGATAGAACTGAATATGCTGATCAAACGTTCTGAAGAAACTGTGTTCTAAAACACAACAGTTTCTGAAATATGTCCTGTTAACACAACGGTCACATGCTTATCATCTGAAGTAAAAATTTCAAGTGAAAAAGTTTTCAAAATATTCAAGATATGCACGAATGCAAGGAATTTTGTCTTTGTTTTGGTAGCAGTGCTTGTAGCAATACCCCAGGCAATTAAAGGAAAAATGTAGTGCTGCTAATTTACAGACAAATTTACCTACAGAATTACTCTTTGGTCTGCAGTATGTCTATCGCTGTAAACTGAAAATATAATGGAATAAACATAGGCCCGGTATTATAGCCTATACGTAGTTTAACCTGCAGGTTAGATTAAACCAAATTTCAAGTTTAACTGCATGTGTTAAGTTAAACCATAGTGCAATGGTGTTGGTAGACCTGTTCGCTGAGAAAAGAAGTGGCCTTGGAAATAATAGGAAAATTGATCTGGTAATTCGCTTGAATTTGTTTGTATATTGTGACGAAAATGACTGGTCACAAATATTTCAAAACTTCTCATCCAATGAAATAGAATTGCTAGTCAATTTAGCTTGAAAGTATAGTGAGATCGTAGAACGCAAAAAGACGGATTCTACAACCTGAAAAGAGAAAGAGGTAACATGGGAGAAGTTATGCGATGAATTCAATGATCTTCGTATGAAATACAAAAATCTTAAGAACCGTATACAAGACCGGTGGGGGCAATGCATCATTGGATAAAGGGCACTGGGTTGGAAGCATTGTTCCAGAAATTATGCCTAATTCAACATGGACGAAATGGAATCCAAGTAGGAACCCATTTCAACTCCCCTACTCATTGATTGAAGAAGTAGATATTGATGGCAACACCAGGGCCCTATTTCATAAAAGTTACAAAATTGCCTAAGGCCCGTTATTACCACCTCCAGTAAAATATTTACGGCTACTTTTACGGTTACTTTACTGACAATTCGATTTTGCAATATCTGGTTAGGCGTTAACTGTTGGTAAAAATCTCTTAACTGGCAGTAATCTTTACTGTAGGAAAATGTACAAGTAAACTCATAACCGGAGGATTTTTTGAGGTTATACTTCTCGCGAACTGAAATAAAATGGAGAGATGAAGTTATTTAGCTGCTTTCGTAATGTCACTGGCGACGAAGAACAATGCCAATATATTTAAAAAATATTGATAACTAGATCAAACTATTATAAAAGTTTTGACAATCAATTATTTTACTATTTGCTTCCTCTACCTGTACATCAGATTATATTTGGGTTTTTCATCCTTCGGGGATCGGGTTTCGAAACGTGGTACCTTTATTTTCATTTTTACAACCACTTTACTCGAGGAGGATTGTATTCTTATTTAACAGGAATTGTACAATAAGCGTAATATATAAACTATATAGGCCTATATGTAATGTAATTGCTAAGAGCTAATAATTTAATTTGAAAACAACTCTTAATATATCCTGCAGTTATTAGCTACATATTTCATACACAAAATTATTAGGTTTTAGGTCTTGCCCTTCAATGTCGTTGAATGTTCTCAGGGTGTCTTCAAGTCATGGACTGTAACTCTCAGCAAGGAATACAGAAAGATATGACCAATGAAGATAAGAGAAATCAGATATATTGTTGTAGAACGACCAACAATGACTCCTGGGAGTGTTGACAACAAGTGCCGAGCACAGATTGTAGGGTTTCCTGCCCCTGCGTACGCTAGTAAAATTCCACTTTCTAGGCAAAAGTGTAATGGTCTACAGTCTCTAAAGAAATTCTGCTTAGAAAGCGCTCAAGCTCTACAGATTACTCGTTAACAATGAGTGATTTTAACTTCGCAGGTTTGCGGGCAAAGAGAGTTAAGTCCACTGATCCCAAAAATCGAGATAGGCCTATGTCCACCGAGTTGATCTCTACATTTGTGTTAAGTCCACTAAGTCATAGGCTACTCCAAAAAGCACAGCAGTTATGGATGTGTGTCTCGTGGGTTTATTAATCTCTAAAGTGATGTTGAGTGGGTCAAGTATGATAAGTCACTCTAATGGGACTTAACACTCTTTACACAGGGTTCAAGAACATTATAGTTTTAATGTCGATGAGATAAGTCCTATATAGAAGGGACTGTACATTTTCCTAGAGGTAAATTTTATTTTGACATACCTCTGTACTCATCTGTCAGAAAGAATACAAAGAGCATTAAAAATAAGTAGAGATGGCATATTCTGCAAAGTCAAAAGACAGGCACCAGTGACGACCAACTCCGATGGCAAGCAGCCCTTAGGCCTTCTATAGAAGACTACTTTGGATTTACAATCTAACAGTCCACGATTGTGATGAGGGTCAATGGTTCTGTTTTATGTGGAATGAGGCAATGGCGTCTAAGAGGAGCCAACAAAGTAGCTTCGTTTCTCTACAACTGTCTGGTGAATCTCAATCTCAATCCATCAGATACTTGTTAACTCCGTGGCGCTACATCCCTGGAGGGAATTGGCCTACCACCCGACCGCTGCGTCATCTCCCGTAGGCAGATGGCAGGATTGGGGGGCATGTGGTCAGCATGCCAACACCCATGGCCGTTAATGGTGGTTTTCTTGACCGGAGCCGCTACTTCTCTATCAAGTAGCTCCTCAATTTGGAACACGAGGCTGAGTGCACCCCTACCAGACCTCCCTACCTCAGAAAAATCCGAGGAGGTACCGGGAATCGAACCCGGGCCGACGGATCTGTAGTCAGTGACGCTAACCACAAGACCACGCCGGCGGACACTCAGATACTTGTGGATAACATAAAAAAAAAAGTGCCCTCGTTGCTGCTATATGTATGATGGACAAATCTCCACATATTGACATAATCGGCCACAAGTCTTTGGTCAAGACCAAATGCGTATGAAATGTGATCATCAGGCCCCGGATTCTGATGACCTAAAATTGTTTGAAAAATGACATATAAAATAACCCTAAATTTTAAAGAAAATGACTTATTAATTATAAAAAATGATCTAAAAACTGATATTTTACTTATAAAAAATTATTGATGTACACATGCAGTTATAGACTAGTTTGTACATAATTGTAAAAACTGAAACTAACTGTACCGTTGTGAATGTTCTTTCCTCATGGAAATTTATACTGGAACTGAGGCACTGGCGAATCAAAATTCGACATTTACTTTTGTGGTCTGCCGGATTATATTATTGTTTATTGAGGGTAAACAGTAGTTTACACTCTCAAATCCAAGCAGGTGGCAGATTCTGGTGCCAAGTCAATCTAATAACAACAGTAATATACGGTAATACAATTTTTTGGCAATTCTTTGATTCTAATTTCCGACTGAGACATGACAACACCTCAACACCGAGTGTGTCCTTCTTGCATTAAACAAACAACGCTTCAAAGATAGCACTGCTGGGGACGATGCTAACTGGACGATAAAAAAGTTAACACACTCAATGTAATTACATGAAAATGACTAAATAAGGAAGCAAATGATATGAAAATGACAAAATGACGTAAAATTGAAATAAACCCAAAAAATATAAAATTGCATAAAATGGCGTGATAAAAATGCACTTCTCTTTCTAGAGACCATGAATAGAATTTATCTACAAGTTGGCAATGTCATTAGAATCTGGGCCCTGGTGATCACTGTCCCATCAAGAAGAAGAAAAGGCAATACAGTACACCCATTTACCACCCTCTCGTGACTTGGATCAATTGGTTCACCAGTGTGGTAAGAAGAAACCACTTTTGGTTAAGGACATTTTGGAGTTCCCAGCTCTGTTAAAAAAAGAATTGCAGATGAGGAAGGTTGACGAAGATAGGGGGAAAGTCAAGCAAACGTCACTTCATAAGAATTTTGTTTTCCGCTGTCTTTAAAGGGCAGGAAGAGAATACAACTTGGTAAGTTCAAACCTTCTAGAAATTCTCTAGTCCCAGTTCTGATTCAAAGGAAAAAAGATCTCCTTAAATTTTGGCCCTTCATTTCCAAAAGTTTCTGGAGCTTCTATGAAAATGTTGTGATGAGTGCCAATGTGCTACTGAATACTTTTTTCTGCTTTTCAGTTATTCTGTTTCATTTCCTGGATCAGAAATATGTATTAATAAAATCAGATAAACTGATATAACAAAGTGCCAGAATGCTTAAGTTCAATCAGTTATAGCCTAATTGCAATTAACTTATATGCAGAAAATTAAGTTTTTTTAAATCAATTTCAGAGTTAAGCTCCAGATTGATACATTAAGCAGGACTTATGAAAGAACAAAGGTATAGCTTTTTAAAAAATGTCAGATTAAAATCGTCCAGCATAAACAGAACCATACAGATTTGTGATTTCTTGACATTTGCACTCGCATAAAAATAAAAAAATAAAAATAAAATGTCAAATTGGCTGGCTACGAGATTTGAACCAGGGATTTCCAGAATGCGAATCCAAGATGTCGCTCAGTTTAACAATTGAGTTTGATAAGCTTATGTGAAATAATGGTATTATTTGTCATAGCTAAGAGCCAATCCATGGTGACGGGTGTGACATTTGGACAGATTTCATTACACTTATTTCTTTCTACCTCTGAACCATATTGCAGGAGTGTCATCAAAGTTTTTTGTGTTAACATACCAACCCATTGGAAGTACAAAATATGATCTAATGTTTTTTTCAAGGCTGTATGCTTGAGCTGGAAAATATATTGTGCATGTGACGGGTGTGACCATATTTGGACAAAGGTTTTTTCTTATGTAGGTTTAATTGAAAATTCTGTGAATTGTTTAGCTTCACTATATTTGTTTTATTTTTTCAAGTAAGAGGACTGATAAACATACTGAAATGCATAATTAGATTTTACAAAAATATTTATATAGTTATTGAAAATTTACTTTATCGGTGTGACGGGTGTGACGTGACGGGTGTGACATGTTGGATATAGCAACATCAACTTATAACCGAGACTTTAAACTAGATTTTAATTTGAAAGTAATGTACTTTTGTAATACTGTAACATTAGTTATGGTAAGTGGCAATTATAATATATCAAATAATAACTGTATAAATCAATAACTTATACACTTCAAATCACGAGTATTAGGAACATTCAAGGAGATCACTAGGTAGTAAAATTACATTGGCATAATCTAGTGATAGTGAACAGAACAGTTTGTCTTCAAGTATAGCTACTGAAACTGAAATTGGCCTTTGCTGTTGATTGGAAATGGTGGTACTACCTTCTTAATAAGAGCCAATCCATAGAGACATTCAGACATGTTTTATTGCACTTTGCACCTTCTGACTCTGTACCATTTTGCATGAATTTCATGAAATTTTTTTGTGATAATATACCAACCCTGGGGAATCCCAACACATGATCTCAGCATAAAAAAGAATTCCCTTGTTAGTCTTTTTTCCACTTTGTCCATATTTTTAACAGGCTTGTGTAAAGTTGTGAAGTGAAATGTTCTTCCGGTAAGGGTAGTTGGGCAGTTTTCGTTGTCCACTACTCTAAAATCCTGGACTACTTGGGAGCCTGAGTGCTTCACAAACTTTTACTGAATTGAGGTGGATCTGGTGATTCTTGTCACCAGGACATTTTTTGTGGTCTCTCATACAAAAATAATATTGTGTAGCTATATTGAGATTGGCTGATTGTTTTTCTATCTGTTCTCCTTCATCCATGTAGGCCTACTCATTTCATCGGCTGTTAGAGGTATTGTCTGTCTGAATTTCTTAGCAGTTATAAGATACACAGTTACCAGTACAGAAATCAGGCACAAAATTAATTAGGCTATCACTTCTCACTTCTTTATTGGGGTACAATGTCATGCTGCTGGTTGAGGCACTGTGCTACAAACCTGAAGGGCACAAGTTCAATTCCTGATGAGGTTTTTGAGATTTTTCAATTGGTCTAATTCTTCTGCTGGCACTATGGCCCTGAGGTCAATTCATCCTCTAACAGAAATGGGTACCAGAAGCAATTCTGGGGTAAAGGCGTCCAGTGCATAAGACTGACAACCTTACCACCTTCATGTGCTAGAAGTCTAAAATTGTTGGAGGTTGAACGTTTGAATCCTAAAAGCCTTCATGGCCTGTATAGGGATCATTAGATCTTTACCTCACTTCTTTACCAACATTAAAACATTTGTGACATTTCCACCGGTCATCCATGTCATCCATAGCCAAAGCTGGTAGATCTAGTTTCTTTGTCTTGCAAACTACGAAGTTCTGTTCTGAACCACGGAAGTCCAAGAAGTCCAAGAGCCATTTAAAAGATAGTAATAATGAAAACATATGATTTATTCAACAACTGCATGAAATAATCACTATACAAAAGCTACAAAAGACATTTTCCATAAGTGTCACACCCGTCACACAACATATGTCACACCCGTCACACACATGTGTCACACCCGTCACATCAAAATTAAGCCAAAATAGTAGGTATTTCAAAATTATATTTTAGGTGTGTCTTCTGTATTGAAATATCTTAACTTTTACCAAGTTTCCATTTTATACAATGATTACTTGGCTTTCTACCCAAACTATTACATGTTTTTTGTGACGGGTGTGACAAGGGTACCTTGAAAATTGATTTGATGAATATCTTCACTGAAACTCATCTTAAAATTTGTTTTATGATGACAAAATCTTCACTTATTAGTGCTTTTGTGGGTGGAATTAAAAATTGCAGCAAATCTACTGATTCCATGAGTATAATGCAGTACTAGTCAACATGTTAAATTATAAATTTCAGTCAACGAAAAAAATACACACTTCAGCAGTTATTATTATATAGATACTTTTAATTTAATAGAATTATGAATCTATTTTCAAAATCTACAGTCTTTTCCCTTTACTTTGATATATAACATGTCTATGTCACGTAAAAAAAAGATGTAACCACTTTTGTCCACTTCCACATGGATTGGCTCCTAACTGTATTGCAACTTCCAAAGTCATATATGAACACTGTAAAACAAGATTATGTTGTCATGAGAACTGATTTGCATTTGATAAATTCTTTCTAATAGGCCTATATTACCATAACATAGGCACTAAATTGGGCATTACTCTGGTACTGGTCAACTGATTTGGTCCAATATCAATAGCCTTCTTCCCAACGACATTATAAATGTGTATACCAAGTTTCATGAAAATCCAATAAAGCGCATTTGAGTTATCGCACGTACAGACAGACATTTTCCCGTCCCCCACACAATCTATTAAAGTACCATACTGGCACTTAATAAAGAATGCACTAGGACTAATGTCACGCAATAACAGTGATTTATAACATTCAGCAACGAGTTAAGTCCAAAACACAGTCGGGCATACTGAGGTAAGTTCACATAGGCTATCAACAAAACGGGTTCAACAATTATAATTCTTAGTTCTGTTAAGGTTAATCGCCTTTCAACTCCCACATATTTCTTATTAAATAAGTAATGAACAGTAACACAAACATTTTTAATATTTAGTCAAACACTTAATTGCAGAGTACTCCAGAAACTTTAAATTCAATTTTCTCTTAAACTCTCTTTGCCCGCACACCCACAAATTTAAACTCGACATTACTTTTCACTTAATGTTGCCTTAATTATTAACTAGTTTTGCTTAAAAGGTGAATTAGATTTTCGCTATAATGACTTGATGCTTAGTGGACTTCATATACAAAGACTTCTATTTTTATTACGGTATTAGATAAAGGGGCCTTGCAACAGTTCAAGATATTAGTAACAGTAACACCTGTTAGAAAAACACTTCAAGAGTGTAACTACAAAAAATTATGTCTACATTGTTTGTGTGTTTGATTTTATAGCATTTTTTTACTTTACATTATATTCCTGAAAAAAGTATGAAAGTGGACTTTGATTTGCTTTTCTTCCTGTTTCCTTCATTTATTTTAAGTTTTCTTTCATCTTCTAATAGCACGTTGTATCCAATATTCTGATACAGTCTTATAACTTAATCATGTTTTGGGTCATTCCATGCTAACAGGGAATTTTATCAAAAATTTCAAATATGAATTTTAACATTATTTTTTCTGGAAATTGGTACAAAGGACATCTGAGAATTTGACAATTAAAGAAATACATGATAAATTTAAAGTACTATATTTCTTAGCTAATTTCTTTATTGATATTCAGTTACAGTTTCTGATGTAATGTAAGTACCACGTCTGATGTAACGTAAGTTACCAATATTTATGTTAAATATCCAGAATGTAAATTTATGTGAGGACATTAAAATATGCTCTCAATGTTCTTTACATTTTTATGGTTTATTTTCAATAAAAATTACATCAGTTTTCAAATCAACGGAACAGAGGTCTTTGTAAACACTTAGCAGTGCAATTGACTATTCCTTTTCTTGTAACGTAAGTTACCAACAACAAAACCCTGATTTATTTTTTAACTATGTTATGCTCCTATGCAGTCTGAGTCACAACTTGAAGAATATAGTCTATTCTTCAGTATGTAAGTCATGCAGTTTTTTATTTCCACTCCAAGCAACAGAATCCTAATGAAATTAGTTAGGCCTACTGTATTTCTTCTTCCAAATGTAACGTAAGTTACCATGGAATGACCCTTTTGGCAGACGTTTTAATTAAAACAATCATGTCTTGAACTGCAGGTTAAATAGTAGAAAAGGTCCAGTTAGGTTAAACTTCAGGTTAACTTAGGCTGTTTATAATGTGCAAAAATCTGAAAAACTAAAGTTTAAACTAAAACTGAATGATTATAATACCGACTCTTAATGGAGTCTATAGAAACTAATGAACAACACACCAGCAACCAGCCAGGCTAAGCCATTGTGGGAAGGACCCAATGGGCTGCATAACCCATCTATGTGCTATAGTAGACCCCATGCCACTATCCCATGAGTTCACCATCATAGTCTCAGAGAAAAGAATGTTTCGCTAAACTGGAGAATAAGGTGATGACCGTCCCAGCCGGGCTGTACCGAGTGGGACCCAAGTCTACAATGTAGCCAATATTACAAACATGACTACATGCCGATTGAATTTGGCAGATAAACGAAGGTTGTATTTGCTATTTACTAGAGATGTGGAAGGATAAAAAGCTGTGACAGCTAAATTCTAGGTCAGTGACAGGTTAGGAGCAATATACTGAATAGTGCAAGGTTTATTATGTATCACATTCAATCTCTTCTGCGATGGGAAATTTTAACCTTGCACCAGCTGTTTTCCGTGGCTGGGAGGGGCACGGTTGCAAATGGCTGTGCACACCTCACTGTTTGCTGGCTACTCTATTCTGAAAGAGTTCCGAATGTTTTTAATTATGCCAGTTCCTGAATCCATCGACTGTGACATCGAATAACGTGTATTTTTGATTGAGAATCCCAAAATTATTTACCACAGTCCTTGAAACTTTCAATTCCTGTTTTTGTATCCTACAACACTTTCTATACCATAAGAAAGGTTTTGTTACTGAGCTAGAATCACAAGGGAGAAAACAGCAAAACCTTAGGGTGGAGAGTGTAATCTAATATATAAAATCGAAAGTGTGTATGTATGTATGTTTGTTCCCTATACAAATCTACATTTCTTTACCAATCTACACGAAATTTTGCACACATACTCAGTTAAGCCCGGGAAGTATAGCTGTCGACATTAAAATTGAAACAAATCAGTCCTTCCCTTGAAAATTATATAATTTCTGAGAATATTATGCAAAAAAAATGAAATCCCATTCAGTTGTCAAGACAACAGTGTATTGTTTACACAGTTCACATGGGGCTCTGGACACTACATAATAATTTATTGGACTTTAAAGAATTCTGATGCTAACGTTTTGTGAAAATAATTCTTGAATAAAATCCACGAGAATAAAGCACATTGTAATGCAGTCACATAACTTTCTCTACCCTCGACACAAGAAATATTTCCTCATTTCACATTTTGATGTAGAATAAGAGGTCGTATTGCTGGGATAACTTAAGTGTGTGAGTATGCTTTACCAGAAGTAGGTAAACAATCCTTTCCGCTTATACGTTATCCATAGCTGTATGCTTTGTATTAGTTGAGAAATAGGGATGTTTATCATAGGCCCTAAGCATGGGATGGAACGTTTTGAGTCCTATGCTCGCAGTATTTTATGTCCCGGGTTTTAGGGGAGGAAAGTATGAAAGTGATACTGCATTTCTCTTATTTCAGAACCGAAACGGTTGTATGGTAACATGAGAATGAGAAATAAAATTTTCCGTCAAGTCAATACAATCTTATTTAATTTATGTTTCTTCTTATTTCAAATCCTCCCAACCATGATGTGTAGAAGCAACGGAATGCAGCTTTCGACATCCTCTATGAGCCATAAAAAACTATATCTAGCGTTTTCTGATGGAATAGTTTGAATGTGATAAATCTTTTTCTTCATTTCAAGTTTTACATACATATTATATAAGCACCTAGAGTTTCAAAATCGAAAGCCCTCCAAAAGTTAATTTCAAATTACAAAATACAAAGCCCGGGCGATGCCGGGCCTTTTCAGCTAGTGTGTTAATAACAGCAGGACAAAATATTAAGGCGACAAAATATTAAATTTAATGACTAAGGTGGGGGAAGGTGTTTATTTTGTACTGAAAATAACAATATAAGTTATTCCATGTCACAGTCGAACATTCATAAGAAACTTTCTTAAGCATAAGTTACTTACCTTCAGATACAAACAGAACCTATACCACTTGTGAATGTTATAGAAGAAAAATTTCTCAGATATTGGGATTCGAACCCAAGACCTTTGGCTATCCGTGCCACTGCTCTACCAACTGAGCTAAGCCAGAATTCACTTCACAGCACCAGATGGAACCTCTCTCCTATGACTGATTGGCCTTAATGGTCTACCTCACTGACCTACCATGAAGTACAATTAGTCATAGGAGAGAGGATCCATCTGGCGCTGTGAATCGAACTCCGGCTAGCTCAGTTGGTAGAGCGGTGGCACGGATAACCGAAGGTCCTGGGTTCAAATCCCAGTGTCAGGGAAATTTTCTTCTATAGTAGAAAGTGTGCAACAGAGACAGTAATCTGTGGTTCATGAACGAACATATCCACCTATATCAGTACTCAAAGATTATCAAGCAATACTTTCCTTTAAATCCATGAAGATAATTTACTGGTAGGCTACATTTTTGTGTGTCTAATGAGTCCTTGTTCAGGCCTATAGCCTGGGTTTCTACGCAACTTGTTACAAGAGGTTATGCAGACCCTAGCACACTCCCATTATATACTGGTGAAGATTTGTCTTTTGGCACAGGTTAGCCAACTGCTTGGTATTAAGGTAGGCCTATTACAGAACAAGTGCATGCTATGAAAATGTCTGGTGCTGTATAGCAATGGAGTGTCTGTTGATGCAGATACCATTTATATTCTTCTAAGTGCTAGATGTAGGTTCAAAAATTAGCGTAATCCCAGTGTAGGCCTACTGGTAAGGTACCCCAGTTTGTGATGTGCAGGTTTTCAGGCACAATGTGATTATTATTTTTTTTATAAGTTTAGCAGGGTGACCAACTAGGATTGTTCAACATTGCTTGCCATACTACATCTCCCACTTGCATTGTGGTGTTTAATGACAGGCTAGGTTAGGTTATGAACAGTGATATTAGTTTAGTAGGGCATACTGAATTCTCCCATTTTGTAAATGCGCCATTTATGTCTCCCGCAAAGTTTGTCAACCTGTTTACCCAAATCTTATGTGCTAGATGGTGTGATGTCACACGTCTAACATCCAATCAGAATATCTTCATCAAACGGAGATGGAAATGTGGCGCATATTTCGCTACTTTTGACCGAGTTAATCATGAGGTGTTATTATGATTTAAAAAATACTAGTTTAAAACTTATTTAGTCCTATTTAATGAGTCGTCAACAGATTGTTTCTAGTGGAAAAGTAAAGCTGAAGCAAGATTGGAGTACCACAAGGGTCAGTTCTTGGACCATTCTTGCTTCTTATTACGATAAATGACCTCCCTGTAGACTTAGGAACCCACAACAGTCATAAATGTCAGTGATGAACTAAATAACCTTGAAATAATGATAGTGATGGCGGAAGTACCTTATTGGGTTGATGCTCAATGATAATAAAACACAACAGCTAGATTTCAGATTAAGAGACATGAATAATTAAGTACTCATGATCAAGTTTCTAGGAGTCTTTAACATGGGAACAGCATGCAATGTACATTAGTGGCAGGTTATCTAGGGTCAGTTCATCTTACTTTGCATTCTTCCAAAGTATAGTTCAATATGGCTTAATACTAAGGGGTAATGATATATCTATTTCCGGGCTGTATGGCCATGGTCTGTCCGTTGATACCACTGACGTTTCGCCACGAACTACGCCGGGCATCTTCAGAGCTGGTTACAGCTAGGTGGTCGGCTGCAAACTGCTGACAAGCTCTCAAACCACTGGTATTTATACCTCCTCCTCTCGTCCTGGTTGGTTGGCGCTCGGCTGTCGTGAGCCATCCTCTCTTCCAAAAGGTCTGGGTTTTGTGGGCCTGCATTTGGTTTTAGAAATGACAGTCCAATCCATGTTCTGTGTACTCTTTGCATTTCTTCACAGTTCATTTAAATTACCAATAAATTATGAAAATTTACCTGTAAATATCTTTAAGATAAGAGTACATGACTGGTTAGCCGGAAATCATTTTAAAATTAAATAAAAAACACAATAAAATAATACGTAGTCAGTGGATAAAACTCAAACTCACATTAACTATCGTGACGTTTCCGCCTGAACCTCCAGGCCTTCCTCAGACGACTGAATGCTAGAAGAGGTTTGTGGTATATCCCGCATCCCCTCCTGCTCGTAGATGACGTTGCAGTTGACTATGTTGTTGTTGTTGTTGCTGTTGAGAAAATCGGTGTTCCTATAGTGCTGGTTAATCCATTCACTCGGTATATTATATTCGTTCTCTTCATCCAATACCATGGGAGTTGGAAACTTTATCGTAGATTTCCCCTTAGTTAGCCTTTTTATGACGCCCAACCACTCATCACTTAAATCGCCTTCGTAGTTGTTGAGGCATATTTCCTTATTACTAATAATGTTACAAGCCTCATTAATTTTTCTTCTTAGAGGGTCCCTTATAGGTTTTAGGATCTTGGTTTCACCGATATGGTGTTTATTCTTTACCATGTTCTGGCACAAACCAGTGCTCATCCTATTGTTACTTATATCCTTTTCATGTTCTTTTAATCTTAAAGTAACTGTTCTACCAGTTTCGCCAAAATACACACCAACACAGTCTCTGCAAGCTATTGAATAAACTCCTGGTTGGTCCAAGTTCCCTTTTGTCTTTCCGAGTCTCTTATACTGTGGTCCTTTCCACCCTGAAAGCTGGTGTTAATTCATATTTATTCAGAACTTTACCAATGACGTTGCTAACCCCAGGCTTGAAGTTTATACCAACAAAATTCTGGTTTTGGTTTTTATCCTTTTTTATCCTTTCACTTAAACCAGTTAATTCCATTTTCCTCCAGATTTTCTGCAGAGTTCCCTCCCTATACCCGTTGATTTTGGCCAACTTGAAAATGTGTTGTTTCTCACTAAGTCGGTCAGCTGCATTATTGCACAATCTGAAAGCACGGTAGATGAAGTTTCGCCAGATATTGATCGGCATCACTTCATAGGTTAATATTTACTTAGGCTTTATGCAGTGTTTTCGGGGATAGTTTCCACTGTACTCGATTGGTTAATATTTTTTTTAACACACGAAAAACGGCCAAATTTCATGTAAAATTATTCTCCAAAAGTTTTAAAATCCATATAGGCTATAGGCACATTTTGTTTCTAAGGATATTTTAAATATAGGTAAGATCGGTAAGAAGTTCTCAAAAATTAACCTAAAATGGCGCTCGGAAAGAAAGTCACACACCAGAATCAGCTGCTCAAGACAGCGCAGGTGCATGCTGGGAAGAAGCCAATGGGTCACGTGGTGCTGGAATCAGGGCTGCCAACATGATAAGGGTCTGTGGTGGGTTCAGTTGATATCACTGACTAGAACACCACTGGCCCCGAAACCCTCTTTAAACTTGAGATAACATGCCTAACCTAACCTAACATTTTTTTTATTTCTTGGTGGCTCTGTCCACAAACTCCCTTCTTCAATATAGGACAAATAAAAAACCCGGAAATCCAGTCTGCGTGGGAATTTAAAAGCGCGAACTTAAGGCCCTGTTAACTTAAAATCAAGTGACTCTTAGAATAAAGAGTTTGTTTAGTAAAATACAGCAGTGTTTCTACGATGCTTCGTTCTCGCAAATTCGAAGAATAATTTCAGTGACTTCCAGCGAAGTGACGTCAGCGCACCCTAGCTGCCCACAGCCCGCGCGCCGTCACTTTAGTAAACGAGTTTCCTATGACGAAGCAACTTGTAGCCTATCTTAATATTGTATGCGCGAGTTTGTGTGCTACAGGGTCTTTATTATAAGTTGAGACGGGGCGACCGGTGTTTTCACTCTCCGCTACGGAGTCCGCATTAGCCGCCGGTGACGCGCGCGCAGCTTCCCTGCTTAGAGTGTAGGCTATATAAAGTATTACATATCTTACCTTATAACATATGTTGGAAGTGTCGTCCTTCCTGTGTTATACAGGCATTGTATCTGGAAACCACATTCTGGCTGACGCGAGTGAGTTCTTCCACTGTAATGCCCCTAATTTCATTCGTAATGTTTTCTTTCAGCTCCTCCAATGTGTGAGGATTTGTTCGATAAACCTTATCTTTAAGTTTACCCCACAAGTGATTTATTTCGTGAATGTTCAAGATAAGCGCCAATCTCGTCTAGCTTTTCTTCTGTTAACACTGTTCGTGTGCGCACGTGCTTTTTGTTTTGCATTGAGCCAGTATTTACAAATTTATTAACAATTCTGTAAATTTGTGCTCTTGAAGGTGGCACATCAGCAGGAAATGTCCGAATAAATTCATCACGTACACGTCCAACAGACTCGTACTTAAAATAATGTTTACACACAAAAATACGATGCTGCAGCGAAATGGGTCTCACCATGTTGACACTTTAACAATAACTGCACGTGCCGATGTTGCATCAAGGTCAGACCGGCTGCGCGCGCCTTCCGTCGCCCGGTCTCAAGCCTTCCGTCGTCCCCATCTCAACTTATAATAAAGACCCTGTAGTTAGTCGGAATTGCCTAAATGTTGTGTTTATGGGTGGCTCAAACACTACAAATACAGATTTAGGAGAACGATCACCGGGCAGATTCAAAGCGTGGCTGAATAGAACAAATCGGCGTGATTTCGAGCCTACCCGACATTCCGATGTTTGTTCTGAACATGTCAATGCAGATGACTTTGAAATTATCTCCTGGCTTAAAAATGAACTTCTGGGAATCAAAACAAGTAACCCGATTTTAAAGAAAACAGCAATTCCCTTTATAAAATTGAAACCAGGTGGACATAAGTCACAGAGAGCGTGTAGTGCCTAGGCTATGTAAGGAAGAAAATTGTCAAAGAAGCAGTAGCAGATTCGTCAATAAGTGAGTGTGCTGAATCCTGTGAGACAATGCATGAAGACGCAGGATTCAGCAATATCGAAGAGCAAACTAATACCGGCAATGACAACGTAAATGTACCAATCGAAATAGAAGTGCAGTGCGAGCTAGGTAGGGAAGTTCTTAGGGATATTTTAAATTCTGAAAATGATAAGGATATATCTTTTTGTTAAACAGCTAGTAACAGCAGTAATGATTCTACTGATTCCTTACGATAAGAAGTTTCACAGAAACAACATTCAAAAATAGGCCAGGGTGTCGTATTTTTTGATGTGTGGAAATGTTTGCTGTCTTTATTTACCTTTTGTTGTCAATGCGGCAAAACTGTCACTAATGTGCATCCGAATATTAGAGAGCCTTCACTATCTGTGAAAACTGATTGCATTAATGGTCATAAATTTATATGGCGTTCACAAAATAACAAAGAAACAGTTACCGCTTTCTGTTAAATTAGCAACATCTCTCTGTATTAATGGTTTAAGTTTCAGTGTTTTCAATTCCTTTGCTGAGACTTTTAATTTGTACTTCATGTCTGACCCTTCATTTTATAGAATTGTACACTCCTGTTTCACCTGCAATAAAGAGTCTGCGGTTAGAGCAACGTAACAGGAAATTGCTGCCACACAAAATGAAAAGGCTTGTTTAACAGAGGACAGTCAATTTGACAGCCCAGGATTTTCAGCGAAGTACATAACATATACAATCATGGACGTTAGCACTGACGAAATAATTGATTTTGTTATACTCTAAACGGGGCAGATTACTTGGGATTTGGAAAAGTCAGCATGTGACATTATAATATCGAGATTGCTTGAAAATAGTGTACAGATATTGAACTTTTTCTTTCCGATCGACATCGAGGGGTTCGTAAATTATTGAAAAAAAAAAGTAATTAGCCTATATAATGTAATGCAGTCACATCTCTTATAACACTTTCAGAACAGCAGAAACATTCATTATGAATAGCTGACAAAACACAATCACCACAGTTGCACCAATCAGTAGGCCTACTATTTACATGGTCAGCATTCGCAGTATTTTCGTCTGGCATTATAATTACACTTTTTTTCGACTCGAATTGATACGGCCTGATTCCAGACATGACACGAGAAACTGGTAAATTTATAATAATTTTAACACACGAGATGCCACCAGCAGTGAACTAGCAAACACAGACTGATGTGTCGGTTACATAAGGCATTCCAACGCTTACTCACAGTGGTGAGGGCACAGTGACGTCATATCGCATTATTGACGGAACTTCTCTACTTGGATTGCGAGCGAACGGTTAAACATAGAAAGCTCGGGTTTTCACAAAAACTAATCTCTAAATATCCTCTTTTTAAACCAGCTTTCACCTGAAATAGTATATTGCGATACAAGTGCCGTAAGGCACATTTACGGGTCGAGGAAATAGATTGAAAACCCGAGGCACAGCCTCGGGTTTTTAAGTTTTCAAGACCCGTAAATGCCTTTACGGCCCGTGTGTTGCATGTTATTTTTTGCACGGCGGTTACTTATATCAATTTAATTATATTAATTGTGATATTACCTGAAAATATTATGTAAATACATTCTTGAAAATAGATGTTTATTTCAGAAAATGATTTGCATGTGTTTGTTGTTATGGGAACCGAATATTTGTCCTGGGGGCTTTGGCCATAAAGGCTTGTATTATGAAGTGTATCGTAATGAATTATGACGTATCGCTTGGACCGTAAGTAATTTAACCTCATCGCAACGACCATAGCAACAAGACTGTGTGGGAATGTCAACTTACGATCCATGTAAACAACTTTCGTAAGTAACACTTACTAGCTAAGGAGTGCAAAAATGCATTTTTTAAGTTAACAGGGCCTTTAAAATTGTAGGCAGCACCATATGGAACAGACCAATGACATGCAAGGTCGTTGGCAGCCGATGGGAATGTTGGTCTGCAAACCAGAGCCTGCATACCAATGCCGAACATCGCGTGTGGAAATCCAGTAAACCCATGTTTTTTTATTTTTTTTAAGGAGTGGCCTACTCTAGCTTTGACTTGATAGAACACTGCCAAACTCATCCACATATCTTCACTAATATATAAAATCGAAAGTGTGTATGTATGTTTGTTCCTTATACAAATCTACATTTCTTTACCAATTTGAACGAAATTTTGCACACATACCCAGTTAAGCCCGGGAAGTAACGCGGTCAACATTAAAATTCAAACAAACTTCACCTTCCCTTGAAAATTATATAATTTCTGAGAATATTATGCAAAAAAAAAAATGAAATCCCATTCAGTTGTCATGACAACAGTATCACATAGGGCTTTGCTAACTATATAATACTGAACTTTAATGAATTATGATTCCATCGATGTAATATATTGGCGAAAATAATTACTGAAAAATGAAATCCACGAAAATGAAGCATAGTGTGATGCAGTCACATAACTTTCTCTACCCTCGACATAAATATTTTCTCACTTCACATTTTGATGTAGGCCTAGAATAAGAGGTCGTATTGAGAAATAGGGATGTTTATCACAGGCCCAAAGCATGGGATGGAACATTTTGAGTCCTATGCTCGCAGTATATTATGTCCCGGGTTTTAGGGGAGGAAAGCATGAAAGTGATACTGCATTTCTCTCTTATTTCAGCCCCGAAACGGTTGTATGGTAACATGAGAATGAGAAATAAAATTTTCCGTCAAGTCAATACAATCTTATGTAATTTATGTTTCTTCTTATTTCAACCCCTCCCAATCATGTGTAGAAGCAACGGAATGCAGCATTCGACATCCTCTATGAGTCATAAAAAGCTATTTCTAGCGTTTTCTGATGGAATAGTTTGAGTGTGATAAATCTTTTTCTTCATTTCAAGTTCTACATACATATTATATAAGGACCTAGAGTTTCAAAACCGAAAGTCCTCCATAAGTTAATTTCAAATTACAGAAAAATACAAAGCCCGGGCAATGCCAGGCCTCTTCAGCTAGTTTAGAATAAAAGTGGAATCGCACACAATATTGCATAAGGTTATACGAATTTAAGTCCTCTGAGGTGGATTCAGTTCGTACACATCAATTCTACCCGTAAGCTGCAGTGAAATGCTCAGAGGGTTTCTTGCACCTTTCACCAGAAGACGTTAAATTTAAAATTTCTGAGAGTTGGGCCAGACAGTTTTGAGACTAACCCAGAACTACTACGGGATATTGCTGATCACCCGAGATGTATACGCGCAGAGTCATTTTCACAAGGGCACATATAACTGCAGGACAATTTTCAACACGTCCGACTAGGATAAATTTTATCCACTCATTCTTTTTTCTTTCTTTTATTATGTTTCTTGACTTGGTCTATTGCATGAATGTATATGCGCACAGACAATTAGCGTGAGTTAGCATGGCGGCGGTCACTGCCTCCCTCATAATACATCAGATGGAAGAGGCATATTTTGACTTCCGTAGTGCTCCAGGTAAATTCTACGTCAGTGACAGGTTTTGTTAGGTTAGGAACGTTTATGTTAGTTTAGGAGCAAATAGTTTTAGGTCGTGCTATTCAGTATATTGCTCCTAAACTAAAATAAACATTCCTAACCAAACAAAACCTGTCACTGACCTATCATTACTGAACTAAATGCAGAAGCTTTTTACCACTGCGAAAGTCAAAATATGCCTCCTCCATCTGACGTATTATTAGGGAGGCAGTGACCACCACCATGCTAACTTACGCTAATGTTGAAGATTACCAACTGCAGAAGAGCCAGAGGCAGTATGATATGTGCAGTAACATTAACGCAAATAATTGCAATTTGAATCCAAGAGGAAAGGAATACAACCCCATGGTAATGTTGAATCAGTAACCTTGGCAACATAGGCATGGTTACCACTGCAACGGTGCTGTAGCGGTCACTTGTTTTTCGATCACAGGAAAAAATAGTTTCATGTTGCACACTTGGCTCCTCCCACCAACTCTCTAATGGGGCCCACCTGGGAAGGTGGGGTTTAGGGTTTTGTCACAGAAGAGATTCAATGTGAGACATAATAAACCTCGTGCTATTCAGTATATTGCTCCTAAACTAACATAAACGTTTCTAACATTGGCTGGTGCACAGCATACACCTATCTTTTGCCTAATAATTTGGCATAATCTAGATATGCTTGACCCATTCGCGTGATATGTAGCCTATGTTTGTACGGGCGATGTTTTTTGTTTCTGAGCGATGCAGGGTGACCAACAGGGACAGACCCATATCTGCATTAAGGTAAGTAGGCCTAGTGACAGGTAGATTCTACTCTAGTGGCCGTTATGTTAGGTTAGGTTATGAACAGCAATATTAGTGTAGTGTGTTTGTCAACCTGTTACCCAGAATTCTACCTGCTCTGCTGGTGTGACGACAGAGCTCTGGCGTCCAATCACGAAAATTTGTATCGTTTCGGGGAAGGTAATTTGGCAGAGATTTGACTACTTTTCGCTACATCGTGGTATAAAAGAAAGTGTAACATTTAGGGTGGGTGGGTCGGACCAAATCATTTGCCAAGACATCTCCTCTCCACGTAACTAGCCTATGTATAACAAAATATGTGATATTAGGTGTTTTATGAAGAGAATCTTGGTTTTAAAGAATGGGTAAAGCATATCTGGATTATACCAATAACATTTCTCCTATAAGAAACTGGAAAAATCTTTAAGGGGAACCCCCAGAAAAAAGCACTGTACCGGTAATACACAATATTCCTACAAGGAATAAGTGCTTTGCCGCTAATTACAATAGTCTAACTGATTTAGGTGTACCCTGATTGAAATTAAATACCGGCTTAGTTCTCGTGTAGAATAAATATTTGGGGGAACCTTGCCTTGGGTAAGCAAGTGTTAATGGATTGCAGCCCCCCCCCCTTACACACCCATCCCAGAATTGGATGACTAACCATGACACATTTACAAAAACAATAGCCCAACTAGATCCCATCTCACAAGATTAAGCTAAATAATACACGAACAATTAGGCAAACTGAATCGATATCTGTCTTCGCTTTAAAGGGGAAGGATCTGCCAAAATTGAGATCAACCTATCGCCGGCCATATTTCCAAAAGCGATACAATGTAAATATCACTATAAAAAAACTGTGAAAGCTATGGCATGCGTTCTGACTTACCACACTCTTTGCAAACTGTAGAAGACGAACAGCCTGAATTATCTCAAAATATTCCACACAACAACACAACACTTAGCAATTCTCTATAACCTGCTACTACGCCCGACGCACAACCAATACCAACTGTCCTCCTGTCACTCACAGCTTGCGAATCCTGCCGCCCAACAATATAGGTCGTGTAATGTTCACACCACACAGATATGCATTTGTTTTATGTAAAATAAATGCACGAAATTATTCAATTTAAGGCTAAACCAAAATATTTAAAAATTTATTTTATGTATTTAATATTTTATATATTTCAGTGCGTATGAATACAAATGTACGATGATGTCATCGGCCGGTTTGGCATATGATGAGATCGGATGCACACAGTACACACTGAAAATGAAAGTGGGCGTGGTATTTTGGGTTTGAAAGTACTGGGGGGACATTTTATTTTTTGATCCCGCTGATCCGATCTAGGATGTTTAAAACGGTGATTGTTCGCCCCATTTCTGTCGTTAAGTAACAAGGAAAGGTGTATGCAAATAAAGTAGGCCAATGTCACATGGGACCCCTCCCTCACCCAGTTTATTAAATAATAATAATAATAATAATAATAATAATAATAATAATAATAATAATAATAATAATAATAATAATAATATTTATTCACCATTAGGGATTACAAGAATCCAAAGGCTTCGTCATACTTAAGAACTAAAAAAAAAAAAAAAAAAAAAATTAAACAAAACATACCTATACATACAGTACACACTCATACAAATGCAGACATTAGAACAAAATAATACAGAGTACAATAAGACACGGACATTTAGAATTTCACTTGTGAAATTCTAATGAAATAGTAGAAATTCTATTAAAGTATTAGAAATTCTAATAGTAATAATAATAATAATAATAATAATAATAATAATAATAATAATAATAATAATAGTAATAATAATAATAATAATAATAATAATAATAATAATAATAATAATAATGATAATAATAATAATGATAATAATAATAAATGGTAATAATAATGGTAATAATAATAATAGTAATAGTAATAATAATAATAATAATAATAATAATAATAATAATAATAATAATAATTTATTTCTGTCCAATACAGTGTAGAATACACAAGTGGACTAAGTCAGTCCCTACTAAAACGTATATAGAAAAACATAAAAAATCAACACGTTCCCATGTATACAATTATTCATTTGTCAACATGCAAGTGAAACAAAGTCATACTCTTACTTCCTAAGTTTAAAATAGATACATAACTAAAAGATGGTGTCTTCATTTACTCACACCCAATACATTTAACCATTTTGCAGTTTAATTTATTACTCACATATTGTTCATTTTGCTGTCCGCACACTTGATATCATAGCGAATTTCCTTAATGGTTGTCCTCCAAAAATTCCTCTACGTTATAATACGCTTTCTGTGTTAGGTATTTCATTAGTGTGTTTTTTAATTTTAATTTATTTTGTACTAATGATTTAATAGATTTTGGTAATTTATTAAAAAACTTAGTGCCACTATAGCTGGGTTTTTTCTCAAATAACTTTATTCTATGTCTATCTACTGCTAGGTCACACGTTCTTCTGGTATTGTACCCATGTGTGTCAGAGTTCAATTGTGGTAGTGTATTATTATGAACAAATAGAATGGTTCTAAATATATAGATGCATGAAACTGTTAATAAATTAAGTTTTTTGAATGTTTCCCTACACGTACTATTGTATAGTATTTTGCCTATATATCTGATTGCTCTCTTCTGTAATACTAAGATTTTGTTCAAATTAGTTTTAGAGGTACATCCCCACAACTCAATCCCATATGATATGTGTGAATAGATGAGAGCAAAATACACTCCCTTTGCAACATTCAGGGGTACATATTTAGTAATATTACTCAGTACAAAAAGTGCCCTGCTTATTTTTTGTTCAAGTTCGTATACATGGCCATCCCACGCATAGGCGTACCGAGGGGGGGGGGTTTTGGGGGTTTGAACCCCCCCCCCCATTGATTGAAAAAAGGAAAATTGTATAATTTGTTTAAGTCTGCCCATAAATGACTTAATACAAGTATAAAGCGTGGGAAGCTTAAAACTCGTTATTTTGCATCTTAATTTTTAAAATTTTCCGGGGGAGCACCCCCTGACCCCCCTCTCCCTGGGAGGTATTCCATACCCCCAGACCCCGCGGATGTTATAACCCCCCCATATGGTCGGCCTGGTTACGCCTATGATCCCACGTTAATTTGTCATCTATGGTTAAGCCCAACACTTTTGTTTCGGCTGTAAGTTCTATTAAGTTATCATCTATTCTAAGAGCAGGTTGAAATGGTCCGGTTTTGTAGTTGAAGTAGATAAATTCACTTTTTGTTGGGTTTACATTTAATTTGAGTTCATTAAAATATTGTATCAAAGTATTGCAAATAATGTTTATATCTACTTCCATCAGTTCTAAGTTATTGTTACTGAAACATAAACTTGTATCATCCGCATACATTGTAAGGCCACTATGTATAGGTATGATATTTTTTGTATATCGTATACATATAATATAAACAATAAAGGCCCTAGAATGGATCCTTGGGGTAGGCCAGTAACTATGCTGGCTTTGCTAGATCTATACAAGCCATTCTCATTGATGAATTCCACAAATTGTGTTCTGTTAGTAAAATAAGACTTTATTAGGTTGTGACTGATGCCTCTAATGCCTAGATATTGTAACTTTTCCAGTAAAATATTAATGTCCACACAGTCAAAGGCTTTCATTAAATCTAACAATACACAAGCTGTGTATTTGCCGGCATTAATACTGTTTATAATGTATTCAATGAGATTTGCTGCAGCCGTTATGGTGGATCTGCCTTTCATAAAACCGTGCTGACAGGTTGCAAATAGTTTATATGTATCCAGGAAATGTATAATTCTATTATGAATTACTTTCTCGACAATTTTTAATAACACAGGTAACATGGATATAGGTCTATAATTGTTGATTTCTTCACGGTCTCCTTTTTTGAAAATAGGTGTGATTTTTGCAATTTTCAAAGCGTCCAGGAAAATACCTGTTTCCAACATTGTATTTATAATGGACACTAGTGGACCTGCAATTTCTTTCTTGCTAGATTTTATAACACAAACAGGAATGCCATCATAACCAACACAATGAGTTGGCTTCAAGTTATTAATTATAGTAATAATCTCCATATTCGTAGTGGGCCTCATAAATAAAGTGTTATTTTCTATGTTTTTATTTACCAATGTTGGCTTTGTATTCATAACTTTTGAATTATTAGGACCGACTGAGATGAAGAATTTGTTGAAAGCATTGGCGATTTCATGTGGGTCAAAGGTTATGTTACCATTGTATATTATTTTGGTCGTGATGTTATTGTTGTTGTTTTGTTTTCCCCTTAATTGGTTCACAATGCTCCAACTAGTTTTTGATTTATTGTCAGAATTTATGATTAATTGACTAATGTAATTCCGTTTTGCTGTAATGACTTCATTATCATATTGCTGTTTCAATTTTTTTACTGTTGCTAACTTATATTAGTTTCGCCAAGTCGTAGTTTGTTGTTGGCAATATTGAGTAATATGCGGATCTTTTTTATTTCATCTGTTATCCACTGTCCTTTGATTTTAGTATGCTTATCTCTTTTTATGTGTTTTTTTAATCTTTTGCATATTTTCGGACAACAGGCATCTAAATAGTATTGTAAAGTTGAGTGAAAATTGTTAAATTTGATATTTACGTTATTTTCTGCATATATATCAGACCAGTTTATAAAATTTAGAGTTTTCTTTAAAACTGATAAATTTAACTCATTGGTTAGATTGACAAAGATTTTATTTTTTTGTGTATTATTATTTAGTATTTGGGATTTGTTGAGGTTAGAAATAATTATACACTGTGCAGTGTGATCCGACAAGTATGTGTGAATTACATTTGCCTCAATCGTTACCGTGGAGATATTTGTGAGTATGTAATAATAATCATCATCATAATCATAATAACAACAACAACAACAACAATAATAATAATAATAATAATAATAATAATAATAATAATAATAATAATCATAACAACAACAACAACAACAATAATAATAATAATAATAATAATAATAATAATAATAATAATAATACAAACCTAAAGTTAATAGTGAGTGAATAGAAATACAAAAACAACAGAAAATAGTCCTTTTGTTAAAGGTACAATCTTTTTTAATGCATTAACGGCCCTCAACAAATAAGAGTATTGGAAGGAAATAATTTTAGGAATAATTTGAAGCAATTTTTAGTTAAGAAATGTCTATATAATTTGCAATTGTAAATAAAATCAGGTAAACTGATGTAACAAAGTGCCAGTATGTTTTTGTTTAATCAGTTATGACTCCAATTATGATACGTATGCAGAATATGTTTTTTTTTAAATTGATTTCCAAGTTAAGCTCCAGATTTATTCATTAAGCAGGGCTTACGGAAGAAGAAAGGTCGACCATCTCGGCCACCTGGGTCATTTTAACGGTCTAGTTGGATAAGCGCATGTAAATCAATATTTTTTTTGTCATAGCTACCTGTATTTTAATTTCCAAGGCCTTATAAGATAACAGTAAAACAATAGGCTATGTTGACAAGATAACTGATTTTCATTTTTTTATAAATTCTTTCGAATACGTATATTACCATAAAATAGGCACTAAATTGAGCATTACTCCGAAACAGGTCAACCGATTTTATCCATTATGAATAGACGTCTTCCCATCGACATTATAAATGTGTATACCAAGTTTCATAAAAATCCGGTAAAGCGTATTTGAGTTACCGCGTCTTTAAAATATACACTAAAATGGGTTTAACTCCGGTACCGGTCTACCGATTTGGTCCAATATCAGTAGACGTCTTTCCACGTACATTATAAATGGGTATACAAATTTTCAGGAAAATCCAATAAAGCATATTTGAGTTATCGCGACTTCTTATATATTAACATAAAAACACTAAATTGGGCATTATTCCGGTACTGGCCAACCGATTTGGTCCAATATCAATAAACGTCTTTCCATGGACATTATAAATGCGTATACGAAGTTTCATAAATATCCGATAAAGCGTATTTGAGTTATTGCGTCTTTAAAGTAGACACTAAATTGGGTTTTACTCCGGTACCGGTCAACAGATTAGGTTCAAATTCAATAGGGCACTTCTCATGGACCTCATAAATGGGTATACCAAGTTTCATGGAAATCCGATACAGCATATTTGAGTGATGGCGCCTTTCTATTAGGCACTAGGCACTAGGCACTAAATTGGGCATTACTCCGGTACCGGTGAACCGATTTGGTTCAATATCAATAGGGTTCTTCCCATGGACATTATAAATGTGTTTTCCAAGTTTCATGAAAATCCGAAATAGCGTATTTGAGTTATGGTGCGTACAGACACACGGACAGACATTTTTTCGTCCACCACACAATCTCATAAAGTACCATACTGG
Source organism: Ectobius pallidus (assembly GCA_964059195.1). Classification (NCBI taxonomy): domain Eukaryota; kingdom Metazoa; phylum Arthropoda; class Insecta; order Blattodea; family Ectobiidae; genus Ectobius; species Ectobius pallidus. The sequence continues at coordinate 2,309,537 of CAXKWD010000009.1, read as the reverse complement.
CACTTAATAATGACTTTATACTTACTCTATACAGTCTATATAATATTGTAATGCAATCGTATATTTTATATTTTAAATGTATTGTAATTATGAATATGTCATATTTTAAGTACTACTGACAATGTTTATGCATATAATTACACGTTTCGAGCAATAAATATGAACGAATGAATTAATTAATTAACTTTTATTTATTATTTTGCTTTAGTTTATTGTTATCTCATTGGCAATTAGTAACACTCAGGAGCGTTGCCAGGAATTTTATTAAGGGGGAGGCAAACTTAACATAATTGCAAACACAATGATTATTAATTATTATTATTTATTTTGCTAATTTACACAGTAATCTATGATAATAATAATTACTTAACTATTGTGAACAGTTAGTGGTATTATGACAATAATTTAAATAAGTGTGCTGTGAGCTAATTCTTAATTGAAGTGAATCCATACGAATGATATTCAGTGGCGGACGCAGAATTTTTTTTCGGGGGGGGGGGAGATTTGAATAGGTAGAGAGAATAATAAAAGAAATTAACTTACATATATAATTGGTTTATAAAACTGGCCACTTAGAGTACATATATAGCCTTCTTTTTCAAATTTTGGGGGGATGTATCCCCCTATCCCCCCCCCCCCGAGTCTGCCGCTGATGATATTTTACTATGAGCAACTGAAAATCAATTTCAGACCTCAATAATCAAATGATTAGGCTAAATTCACATAGTTTCTTGGTCCGTAGTTTTTAACCCCAGCTGGATTCGACGAGGCTGCAACTTTTTAAATCAACAGATTACTTTCTTTTGAGAAACAGCTTTAGTGGCGGATCTTTAAACATACACCACGGCACTTATATTGATAATAAGTTAATACTTGCTATACTCATTATAAATTTGAAAAAGTGGACAGTTTTGTGTACCTAGGCTCCCAGATTAACAAATCAAATGACATCAAACAAGAGATAAATAGGAGAATTAAAAATGCCAATAATTGCTACTATGGTATGGTGAAACACTTCAAATCTAAACTCCTCACTCGTGCAACAAAAGTTAGGTTGTACAAAACATTGATAAAGCCAGTGTTGACTTATGGAAGTGAAACCTGGGTCCTAACAGAAGATACTGCCAACCAACTTGGCATTTTTGAAAGAAAGATCCTCAGGAGGATATATGGACCCATCCAGGATGCAGGAGAATGGCGGGTGCGATACAACAAGGAACTGTATAACCTTTACAGGACACCGGATGTCGTTACTGACATCAAAGTGGCTAGACTGAGATGGGCAGGACATGTTCAAAGAATGAGCAGCAATGAAATGGCTAAGAGAGTGATGGAAAATAAACCAGAAGGAAGAAGGAAAGTTGGAAGACCTAAATCCAGGTGGATGGACGGTGTGCTGGAAGATATAAAAAGACTAAAAGTTAAAAATTGGTGGATGGTCGCCAGGAACAGAGAAGCCTGGAAGAAAATTTTAAGGGAGGCCTTGACCCGACCTGGGTTCTTAAGCCAGACATGATGATGATGATACTCATTATAAAATATTTATATTTTTCATTCTCCATGCATCAACTGAAGGTGACAGACAAAAAGTGCCAAAAGACATTCCAGAGGGGGGCATGCCGACACCCATGGCAACACTTCAAACATAATTTTCAGAAATAGTCTGAACCTGTCAAAGACAAATGATTAATATATTAACAATTTTTATCTAATTTTCCTTTCACTGTACCTTTAAACTATAACGTTAACTCAGTTTTACGAAGACAATTTGAAATCTACAAACACACAAAATCACACCCAACATCAGTTTTAAATAACCAACTCAATTTCAGATCACACACACTATTTGACACATTAATACACACAGGCAGTCAAACCAAACCCCCATCACCTACCCCCACCTCCACTACACCCCCACCATAACAGACACCCTCACAAACACCTGCTCCAGAGACCTCAGTTGGCACTCTGCTGATGATGCAGGAACACCACCTGCGAAACGGCCGTCCAGAAGTTTACTAAGGTAAAATAAAGTGTGTTAAAGAAAGTGTTTTTATTCAACTATTTGTAATTACAGTATACAAATTTTTCACAAGAGTAATGTGATTTATAAAATAAGACTCGCTTGCTTTACCCCCAAAACTCCAGTGAGGTTCTTGGAAATGCTTTTTAGTTATTTCTTAATGATCTGAATGTGTATTTGGACTGTCATCATAGACTTACCGTTTAGTCACTATAAACTTTAAAAAAAATCTTCAGCAACTTTATATGATTCTTTTTCGGGGGTAAAATATTAACAATTTAAAATTTTTGGATTTTTCCCATCGGCTACATGCTAAAGGTTGTGGTTTGTCAAATAATTTCAAGTTTCCACTCATCTGGAAGTGGGAAAACAATATTATGTCAGTGAGTTGAGTTAACTATAGTGCCTGGTACAGAGATCTGGGATGTTCGAAGCTCCCAAGCATTTTGATTGGCTCTCGAGGACATCAAATCAGCGGCCAAGCTGCCACAAACCCACAAACATTTTGTTTCTGAATCAAAAATTGAGTTTAAAATTCATAGACTCCATACTGTATGCAGGATTGTATTTTGCGACGTTTGGAGCCCCGTTTAAATACATATTTATTTTATTTTCTTTTAAGTCTACTAAACTAAAATAATTTCATAGTAGACTCTATGAAAAAAAAAACAACATTAAGAACAACAATAAAAGAACAGTATAATAAATCGATTAAAACAACACACACTCAATTACAAAAATTATAAATGAAAAAGTTAGCAAATAGAAGAACAATAATTCCATTGCTTTATGATTCTTTGCTATAAATTTTGCAAATATTTCTATGAAAGACAGTTCTGGATTTAAACAGATTTATATCAAATTTATTACATAGATTATTGTACTCAATGCATAGTCTTAAAAGGGGAGAATTCTTGTAATAGTTTCTAATGTTCTATTACGTCTACAGTTTATGGGAGCAGATGTAATTTTGATATCAACTTACACAGTTCACCAGCTTGGATTAAATTATACAACAATTTTAAACCATTAACGTTTTCCTTTCAACTAGCGAGTCAGTGTCGAAAATTGATAACAACATAGAATAAGGAATACTGCAGTATTTTGTATTTGTTCTGTTGAAGCTTTAATAAAAATTCTCTTTTTATGTAAATTTGGCCGTACCAATGGGATTTGGAAATACAGACAATTCTTAACAATTAAACAAGAAGATAGGCCTACATTAATATAAATAGAAAATTGGTCTATTTATATCTTATGCCTAAGGAATGTTGGATGTGTCACGACAGTAGGCCTAAATGCATGGAAGTGCAAATGGATATCTAATTTACAGAGGATGTACGATTGGTTCACTACAATTAGATAATAGCTGCACCTCTAGGTATATTTCTGTCCGTATAATACAATGCTCATAGTCCATATTAGTTCATCAATATACCGTAGTCAGTCAAATTCATTTGCCCATGTGTTGGCTATTTACATATTATGTGGTCAAGAGATATTTCCTATGTGACTGTAAAGAGCAAACGTCCCATATTCCTGTGCGAAAGCTTCCCATGGGTTTAGTAGTATGCAATATTCTGTACTGTGACTAATTCATGCTATCACAGCAGACTTGTGCTTTGCTCACCTAAAAATAGAGGAATATTAATGACTGGCCCAACAATCTGTAGGTGTACGGAAAAGGAAGGCAAAAGAAAAGTATTGTTTTAGGGCACGGAATTGCTAGTGTGTATAAAGACGCAACAATAATTATGGCACGGGGGCTCCCCCTTAGCTTCAAGACTCACCCCCAGTTTTATCAAAAGTAACCCCTGAATTTTGTATCATCCCAAACAAACAGTGGATTTTTAATGCCAAAAATCAAATGATTTTGATCATTTGAAATACCTTCCATAAGAAACACACAAGCAATTCAATTGTTGTGGAAAACAGTAGTCAATTGTGAAATTAATTCAAGATGGCCTTGCTCGGTTGCTATCTTTATTCATTTTAATCACAGAAATCTGATTTTTTAAAACATATGTGGACAGAAGGGGTGCGGGTATTTTGGGCTAGGGAACTCGAATCTGAGTCTTTTTTTTTCCCAGGTAGCGCATTTTGTTCCTGAAATGCACCTCGAAGTAGGTTTTTAGTTTTTAATTAACAATTGTTATAATAAAATTGTTTATTCATGATGGGGTAAGGTTTATAAATCTGTACTTTGTTTTAATCGTTTCATTTTGAATTTGTATGCCCATATGGCAGCATAAGATTTGTTTTGTTTGTTTGAGACAATACAAATAATAATAACATTATGTAATTCCTCCAATTCATGTGAAAACGATGTCAGTGATTATAAATATAATGTTTTAATTATTTTTCTGTTAAATAAATTATTTAAACAAAACATCTAGCAGTTGAGTAAATAATCACGGGCGAAACCTTCTAGTTATAAATACAGCGATGCAGTTATAATATTATATTTGCTAAACTCATTAAAAATAATTATATTTTGCATTCCCCCTAGGTTGACAAGAACAAATAGTAGGCCTTTCAACAAATTAAGTTAGTGAGGCTCTAAGTTTATTTTTTAGTTTAGTTTAGTTTATTTTAGTTTATTTCATCCTCTGGATCATTACAAAATGATATGGGACACAATTTGATGGAGTTATACAATAAGTGGACAACAAAATACAATACAATACAATGTAAGTGAATAAAATATAGATGATTACAATACAATATAGATATAGATGATAAAATAAAAATAAAATATAGATGATTACAATACAATAGGGGGGGGTAAAGTAGATCGCCTCCACGTGGTGCCCCCTGGATAACGCAAAATGATCTACAACACTGGTCGAGGAGCTCCCAGCAGAGCGAAAAGAGATGCTTCAAACCAATGCAAAATTATGCAATGGAATGCAGGTGGCCTATCAGCTCAAAAGTTCACAGAAATGAAACAAATTTTACACAAACATAATATCCAAGCATTTGTAATAAATGAAGCTAACATAACACCAGAGACAATAAAGTACTATGATATGCCAGGATGGAATCTACATAGCTTATACAAAAAACGACAAGTTGCAAGTGGGATCGTAGTGGGTATAAAAAACAACATCACCTCTAAATTCAGAATAATAAAAGAAATGAACAACACAGACACTTCCGAAATTACAGAACTAATCATATGGTACAACGGAAGAAAGTTTAAAATCTATGGAATCTATAGCCCACCGAAAAATGTTAACTTAAACCTAGATCTAATTGAAATTCATGAAAATACCATCCTCATAGGAGACTTTAATGCTGCCTCACCAAACTGGGACTACAATTACTACAACAAAACAGGAAAAATAGTAGAAGATTTTGTCCATAGTAATAACCTAGAAATAATCTACAATAGAAACGACCCTCCTACATTCATACATCACACAGGTAGCACAACCAACCCAGATCTCATAATAGTATCCACAAACATCCACCAATCTGCTACAAAAGAAGTCATTGAGGACCCTGGAAATGGACATAGAGCCAGCATATTAACACTCAAAATAGGAAAACAACTTCAAACCAAACCAAAACAAAGAACTACCTGGAATTTCCAAAAGGCGAATTGGAAACTATATAAACAGACAATAGAAGAAAAGGTCTCTAAATTAGATTCTAATAAAGATCCTGAAGTTATACTCAAACAGTTTTGCGAAATAATAAAGGATTCGGCAAAACATTACATACCTAGAGGCAAACAGCAAAACTTCAAACCATTCTGGAATGAAAAACTAACAAAACTAAAAATTGATAGAGAACGGGCCAGATTAAAAGCTGAAGAAACAAACCTACCAGAAGATACAATTGAATGGAGAAAGAAAGCAGCTATATTAAAAAAAAAATATAACTTCTTGAGTTTTGTCCATTCTGTAGCGATAATCTTAATGATTTATGTATAGCGTAGAGCTTTATCACTGGTACTCACTACTAAATTGCGGTATTTTGTTACCTGTTGGAGCGCTTTCAACCGCATGGAGCGGCCATCTTCAGCAACTGACTTCCGTGGTGTTGTTGTTGGGAAGACATTTTTGGATAACTGTATCGTACAGCGCGTGCGTGCAGAGATATTTCTCCAACACATAGAACACAACAAAATCCTTCACAACAACAAACACGCACACAAAATAATCTACTGGCACAGATACGTAGATGATATCATCGTACTATACAGAGGCAACACCAGACAATGCACACAACTACTACACCACATCAATAAAATCCACAAAAACATACAATACACAGCAGAATTTGAAATAAACAAAACCCTCAATTTCCTAGATTTCACTATTACAAAAGACAGCACACAGAAACATAAATTCAAAACATACAGAAAACCCACAATGACAGACACACTGATACACAACAGCTCCAATCACCCAACACAACACAAACATGCTGCATTCCGATCCATGCTCCACATACTTGAAAACACACCACTATCCGCTGAAGACCACAAAGAAGAACTTAACACCATAAAACACTTAGCCATTACCAATGGCTACAACCACACAGTCATTGACAACCTACTACACAAAATCAGAACGAAGAAAAATGACCAAAACACAGAAAAGAAAAAAGACAAATACATCACACTCACATACTTCAACACACATACACAGAAAATCGCCCAACAATTCAGAAAACAAGGATACAAAATAGCATTCAGAACAAAGAACAAAACAATCAACAAAATACAACCCACAGACAACAAACAACACACAAACAAATACAATAACCCAGGAGTCTACAAACTAAAATGCAACGACTGCCCAAAATTCTACATAGGACAAACAGGCCGAAGTTTCAAAACACGATACACAGAACACATACGAGCTCTCAAACAAAACACAGACTCCGCCTATGCAAACCATATAATAACCACAGGACACGAATACGCAGACATCAATACAGACATGGAAATCCTACACATTAACCACAAAGGTCACACACTCAACACACTCGAACAATATGAAATATACAGACACACCACACAAGACAACACCAACATCCTAAACGTACAGTTACAATTCAAATCGCACGCGCTGTACGATACAGTTATCCAAAAATGTCTTCCCAACAACAACAACACCACGGAAGTCAGTTGCTGAAGATGGCTGCTCCATGCGGTTGAAAGCGCTCCAACAGGTAACAAAATACCGCAATTTAGTAGTGAGTACCAGTGATAAAGCTCTACGCTATACATAAATCACAAAATATAACACTAGCAAAAAGAGAAGCATGGAACAAGTTTGTCACAGAATTAGACTACACAACCAATCCAACAAAAACATACAAGTTCTTGAACAAAATAAACAATAAATACCAAGGCACTAATATCGAACCATTCAAAATCAGGGGACAAGAAATCACAGAGAATCTTCAAATTGCCAATGAATTCAACACTTATTATGCCAACCAACACAGTCTTTCCAGTGAGAACAAAAAACAAGAGAAAGAAATAAAGATTGCAAACAAACTTAAACCTGAAGACATCATAAAAAATAACAATATTTTCAACGAAGACTTTACACTACCAGAACTTGAAGAAGCTATCAGAAACCTAAAATTAAAAAAACAACCTGGAATCGATAACATCTTCCCAGAAATGGTGAAGAATCTGGGAAAAAGAGCTAAAGAAACAATACTCCTACTCATTTTCAACAAGATATGGAATAACACCAAAAACCTTCCCTCAGACTGGATAAAAGCAACAATAATACCAATACACAAAAAAGGAAAACCGAAAGAGCTACTTTCATCATATCGCCCAATTGCATTAACATCCATTATAGTAAAAATTCAAGAAGACGTGATAAGAAAAAGATTAGCATGGTACTTAGAAACATACAAGATCCTCACACCTGACCAAGCTGGATTCAGAGCTAACAGATCAACTGCCCAACAAACCATGAGGCTCAGCAACGAAATCAAAGCTTTCAATAGTCAAGAAAGTGTTCTAGCAGTATTTATAGACTTCAAAGGGGCATTTGACACAATTTGGAGGTCAAAGTTAATACAGAAACTGAAAAAAATTAATGTAACAGGCAAAATGTTAAGCTGGCTCAAAAGATTCTTAGCACAGAGAATGATCACAACAAAATACAATGATGCAACCTCTAAATTCAAGCAAACAAAAGTAGGCCTCCCTCAAGGCTCAAAAACAAGCCCAACTCTATTTAACATATATATTAATGATCTACCTAAATGCCTACCTAATAATGTCAAATGCTGCATGTTTGCTGATGACATAGTCATATGGACGACAGCCAAAAACAACAAACATCAAAGGAAAACCTCAACAACAATATCGCCACAGCTCTACACTCCATAGAAAAATGGGCAAAAAACAATAATATGGAAATAAACACACAGAAAACAAACTGCCAACTCTTCACAATGCAGCACAAACAACACAGATTCAACCTTAAAATCAATAACAACCAAATACAACAAAGTGAGACCACAAAATACCTAGGAATCTCATTAGACAATAAACTACAATGGGCTAAACATATAGAGGACAAAGTAGAAAAAACAAACCTAAGACTACCACTCCTGAAAAGGCTGGCAGGAGCAAAATGGGGAAGTTCTCAGGACACGCTCAACAAAACTTATAAAGCATACATAAAACTAGGGATGGGTCCTCGATACTTTCGATACCTCGATACTCTCGATACTTGCATGGTATCGGCATCGAACGATACTTCAGAAAACTCGTTCGATACTTTTTCGATACTTCGGTAATTCTGCAATTAACTGAGAATCTAGTATTTTTTAACAAAAACTTGTAAGTGGACTGTTTAAAAAACTAAATTTAGTTTTAATGTAGAGTTTAAAAATAATTATAGGACGCTACTGATGATATTAAATTTTGTCTCATTAAATATGCAGACTTAATTAATTTAGTTGGTATTAAGCAGTTCTCTCAAATTTTAATTTTTAATGTACCTATTTATTGAAACTGGAAATGTTGAAGGTATCGAGTATCGAGGAAAAAATCATGTATCGGTATCGAGTATCGAGAAAATCTGGTATCGACCCATCCCTACATAAAACCAATAATAACTTCCGGTAGTGAAGTAATAATCACAGCAAACAAAACCCAACTCAACAAACTAGATAACGTACAGAGCAAAGCATTAAGGCTCATAACAGGAGGAGTCAAGACAACCCCCATCAAAGCACTACAGATCTATACCAACAATCCCCCTATACCAGAAGAAATACGAAAACAAGCAGCCAGCACCTATTTCCAAGTAGAATCACTGGAAGACCAAACGTGGACCAAAGATAGCTCCACGATACAACCACTAAAAACACAACAAGGCCCTATAAAACAAGTAACCAAATACCTAAAAGCTCTCAATGTACCACTAGAAATAGAAGCAGCAATGCCTCCAACAAACCCGCTATGTTACCAAGAATATAATGTAAAATTAAGTCTGGAAGAAAATGTTAGCAAAAAAGAAGACCCAAAAGAAAAACTGAAGCAAATCACCCTGGAAACAATAAACATTAGATACCCACCAGAACAATGGCTGAGAATATACACAGATGGGTCACTAACGCAGGAAGCAACAGGGGCAGGTGCAGGGGTATACTCAGAACTTTTTAGTCACTATATATCAGTGGGCCAAAACCAGACCGCATACGAAGGTGAACTCCAAGCAATTTTAACTGCCCTAACTCAGCTCATTTACCGGCCAAAGCCATTCACAAAAGCAGTTCTTTTAGTAGACTCAAAAGCAGCAATAGAAGCAATCACATCCAACTCAAAACCTCAGTCAAAAACCACAAATGAAATAAGAAAAACGCTAGATGTACTAAACAACTTACATAAAACCATCAGCTTCCAATGGATACCTTCACATGTGGGAATCCAAGGGAACGAAATTGCTGACCTTCTGGCAAAAAAGGGAACCAGTCTTCATCAAAAAACCAAAACCACTACAAAAAATGAAGCAAAAAGAATCCTCCAACGAAAATGGAGACAGAAATATGAAAGTTCCTGTACTGAGGCTATGAGAAGAAAAGCATGGGATAACATACAAAAAAACTGGACAGTCAACAGTAAAAAACCAAGAAAGGAGGCAGTAGCTCTGTTTCGGCTTGGCCCAACATCTCCACAGAATAGGAATCCTCAACTCAGACAGATGCACACTCTGCAATAGCATGGACCCCATGAATAGGCACCACCTCCTACTCTGCAACAAACTGGACAAGTCTAAACAAGAGAGACAACTAATCTCACATCTCTACTGCAGCAGCGTCGCCAGGAATTTTGTTAAGGGGGGGCAAAATCATTTTCGGACCTCAATTTCAAATGATTAGGCTAAACACATTAATATTCACTTAGTTAACCGGATCGTTATTTTGAACCCAAGCTGAATTCGACGAGGCTACAAAGTTTTTTAAGTTAACAGAATATGCTCTTTAGACCAATGACCTTGGTGAGATATTATTATAAATACGTATTATAGTTATAATTAGCTAATACTTGCTAAACTCATTATAAAGTAATTCTACTTTTTTATTCTCCATGCTACAACTGTAGGTTGACAAAGAGTACCACAAATAAATATATCCATAAGGCAATCCAAGGGGGGGCAGTTGCCCCCCCTTGCCCCCCCATGCCGACGCCCATGCTCTACTGGGACGCCAGATTCCAAATGGGCTAGATGACCCAATGGAAGACCATTGGAAGAAGAAGAAGAAGACAATACAATAGGCCCTACAATACAAATGAATAAAACATAGATGATTACAATAAAAACAAATGAATAAAACATAGAAGATTACAATGAAAATTATTAATTACTACAGGATTTAGCTTGCTTACATCGACTAGTCGAGACTATGAATGGAGTTGTTTTAGTTAAAACATTGAGTCTAAGTAATCTTTAATACTAAGGAACTTGCCATTCAGGAGTATATCTTTTAGTTTTCCCTTGAAAGTTTTGATGTTGGATTTTGTTATTTCTGGTGGCAGTTTATTGTACATGAGAATTCCTGTGTGAGATATGCTAAGTAAGCTTTTGGTAAGTCTATGGCTGTCCAAATGTAAGTTATTAAATGTTCTTGTGTGATGATTATGTATCTCAGAGTTTAGACGAAATTCAGTTCTATTCTTGTGGATGAAGAGTAGGCCTAATGTTTCAAGTATATATAAGCACGGTACAGGTAAGATTCCTATTTTTCCAAGGAGCTCTTTGGTTGGTGTTCTAATGGGTAAGTGGAAAATTGTTTTTAGTATCCGCTTCTGCAATTTGAAAATGCAATCAGCTTTAGGAGACGAGCCCCAAAAGGGGATCCCATATCCAATTAGGGATTCAACACAGGAGTAGTAGACTACTTTCAAGACTTGTGTGGAGCAGGTTTTAGACAGGACACGAAGAGCAAAGGAAAGTTTGCAGAGGCGTTTGCTGAGCTCAGAAATGTGCTTTTCCCAAGATAGATCAGAGTCGATCCAAACTCCTAGAAATTTTGTCTCACTTTTGTTAGCTAAAGGATTATTGTTTATTTGCACAAGTAAGTTATTGTTTTGGGCCTGAGAATTAAAGTGAAGGTATACGCATTTGTCAACATTAATTAATAGCATGTTTTCTTTAAGCCAACGTTCAATGTTGTTATTAACTTCATTGACTTTAATTTGAAGTGAGTTAATATCAGTACAGTTTAGTATTAGGTTTGTGTCGTCTGCAAACATGATGGTTTGTGCAAGGGGGATATTGAATGGAAAATCATTAATGAAAATTAGAAAAAGGATTGGGCCAAGGACTGAGCCTTGGGGAACCCCGTGTTCAGCAATTAGTGTATCTGACTGAGCTGATTCTATTTCCACGAACTGTTTTCTATTGCTCAAATAAGAAATGAACCACTTATTGGCGAGTCCTCTTATTCCTAAACAACTTAGTTTTGTGAGGAGAATTTTGTGATTGACAAGGTCAAAGGCTTTAGTTAGATCCAAAAATAGACCAATTGATTGGTCCCCTTTGTTTTTGGCTTCGAGTATAGGGCCTACTCCTTAAGAAGCCAAATATGGCGTTACTGATGGATTTGCCTTTCCTGAAGCCATATTGAGATTTAGAAAAATAATTGTTTTTTTCAAGGAAGGAAATGAGTCAGTTGTACATGACCTTTTCTAGGACTTTTGAAAATGCTGTGAGAATTGAAATGGGACGATAATTTTCGATTTAGGCATTCTAGAAGGGTAGCCTACATTCAGTGGCGGACGCAGAAATTTTTTTCGGGGGGGTATTTGATTTTCAACTTACATATAAAATTAGTTTATAAAACTGGCCACTTAGAGTACATATATAGCATTTTTTCAAATTTCGAGGGGGGGATGTAACCCCCCTATCCCCCCCCCCTGCGTCCGCCACTGGGTACATTTGCCCCCTTGCCTTGCCCCATGAACTCTTCCAGTGTGGACAGTCCTAAAGTTGCAAAAGCAAGCCATCCACACCATGACAGGTTCGTCATACGACGCTCATTGTAAGCTCCTGTTTGTTAACTTATATATACCAAAGCCTAGTTAACATTATGAATATCCAGGGTTCGAATCAAACATTTTGATGAGGGGGAAATGGATCCAATGTACTAATATATTTAGATTTATCCTCATATAAGAATAAATGTAAAATGTAGACAGCTGAGTGGATGTAATACGATCCGAACATTTTCCTTTACATTTTTGGGGGACGATATGAAAGTTAGCTCAGGCCAAGCTTTATTACTTCACATATGCTCTTTTTATTACAAATTTATTTATGTTATTAACCAACGTTAAGAACATCCACTCTCTGCAAAACACGTACTCGACAGACTACCACTGCACTCATTGACATAGCAAACATTCTATAATTGTATTGTTGCCGGCAAAAATAAACCAACGGAAAGTTTAGTTTATGAAATGTAGAAAAATATATCCCTGGTAAGGGAGGAATTTTTATTTGAAGAGGAAATTCCCTGAGGATTCAAACCCTGTGAATATCATTAGAGATCAGATTACCATAACTACAGTCATGGGCGTACGGTGAAATTTTGTTTGGGAGGGGTTCAATGTAAGGTCGTCTCAGCTCCACATCCTTACGCACACTGCAACTCAATACTTTTTAAATAAAATCAGGTAATCCGACATGACAAAGTGCCAGAAGGCTTTTATTTAATCAGTGATAAGTTAATTGCAATTATGATGTGAACAAAATAAGTTATTTTTGTAATCTATGTCCGAGTTACGCTCCAGATCGATTCATTAAGCAGTACTTGTGGAAAAAAATACTTAACCTTAATTCAAACTCATAGGCCTACTTATACAATGATCTAAGAAATTCTTAAAATACCACATGTCAACATTTCACAAAATACACTGGGGAAGAACTCCACTTAATTTACGTAGGCCTAATTATTTCACACTATACCTTCTGTATATAAACAGTAAATACTGTTTCAACTTTATCAATGAAATAAACATTTGACTACTTTGATAATTAAATGCAAAGGATATGTCATGGCTAACTGTATTGCTAATTCTAAAGCCATATATGATCAGTGTAAAACAATATGTTGTCAGGATAACCGATTTGCATTTGTTAAATTCTAATATATTACCATAAATTAGGCACTAAATTGGGCATTACTCCGATACTGGTCAACGCATTTGGTCAAATGTCAAATATTTCTTCCCATGGATATTATAAATGCATATACCAAGTTTCATTAAAATCCAATAAAGCATATAAAGGACAGACGGATGGACAGACAGACAATTTTCCCATCCCCCACACAATCTCATAAAGTACCATACTGGCACTTACTAACTAAAAAGTTGTATTGTGATCAATAATACACTATAATTCATATGCAGCATAGTCATTGAAACTGTTTTTCTTGAGGTTTCTGTCCATTTCTCCTTAAAGCTAGTGTCTAAATAAAAACTTTCTTTTAACAAAAATTATCATAACACTGTATGATATATGCACACCATGGGTTAGAATCCACACGAACTCTTTATGCCGAGCACTGAAATCGGGTAATATCGAGATCCAAGGTGTGAACCATAAGTAGTGGTGACACTAGCAGGTTTATAAGCTCTAATCAGATTTGAAGTTACACAGGTACCAAGTGTAATGAATCAGTATATCTGTATCGACAAGGAGATTGCAGACGTAGTAATTTCGTAAGTCCATTCCAGAGTAGGTTTATGTATATTCAAATTTTGCAGGAATTAAGGTGAAATGCTATGAAATCCTGATATCCTAACGATCACACCACATGGACCCCCTAAATCCCCCCCATACCGTATGCCCATGACCAAAGTACAGCACATAATCATCATATTGATGACCTGAACATGGGCGTACGGTGAAATTCTGTTTGGAGGGGGTTGAATATAATGTTGTCCCACCTCCATGTCTTTGTGCACATTTAGCGTTGCCACCTGTCCCGAATTTGGCGGGACATCCCGCATTTTAAGAACATTTTCAGCTCCCGAATTATGCCTAAGAGGGACGCATTATATATTTTTTTATTATTTTGCTAGCCTTTTCTTTTCTAATGTTAGTGTTACTGTTACATAGCCTATTCAGTTTTCGCTTTTTAACGAAAATATACCATCTTCCTCTTATTAATAAATTATTCCATGTGCAAATTTAGGTATGAAGATCGGCGATATGCATATATTCGATAAGTGTCCCTCCTTAGCCTCACCAAAAGGTGGCAACCCTATGCACATTGGAACTTAATACACTATTTTTAGTAATTAAAAACTTGTCTTGTGATCATTAGTAGACCTACACTATGCAGCACAGTCTTTGAAACTTTTTGTTTTGTTTAGGTATCAGTTCATTTCTTGTTTTAGATAAAGTCTATAAATAAAACCTTTCTTTTGAGAAATTATCATAGTGCTCGTTCAGCTACTCATTGTGCTGGTTTCTGTAGATGAATCCATTTTAAAAAATTGGTTTTTACGTATTAAAATTTTGAAGAAATTGAACTGATTTCCATTGGACTCTTGAGATCCAACCAATCACACCAAATAGATATCCAGGCCAGCGAATCATTTATAAGAAATTCTGAAGGAAATTTTATTGATCAGTAATGCTTCACATAGTATTAATAAATTATTTAATAACAACAGAACTATGCGTTCCTCTACAGTTTAACGTATTTCAGA
Organism: Ectobius pallidus; assembly: GCA_964059195.1. Classification (NCBI taxonomy): domain Eukaryota; kingdom Metazoa; phylum Arthropoda; class Insecta; order Blattodea; family Ectobiidae; genus Ectobius; species Ectobius pallidus. The sequence goes on along the minus strand of CAXKWD010000009.1, from coordinate 2,294,301 downwards.
TAATTTTCTCATTGAGATTAAGTAGGTGTATTGTTATGCTGAAGAATTACCAACACCATACCGTTTTGCAATTTGAATCTTAAATAAATTTACAAATCTTAGAAAATTTACAAGATGTATTTTAATAATGCTGTGTTATGTAAGAAAATGTAAGAACCAAACCAGTGTTTTTATTTCATAACATGATATTATAATCCTAAAAAATAGCAGATTCTTTTGGGGGTTTTGTAATTTTTAATGTTAATTGACTCTGTCTACACATAATTCATGATGTTCAGGACATTAAATAATAATAGTTTTTACAATATTTGAATACTTGATGCTTATTATTCTGCAATACAAATTTAAGAAATTTGAATTATATATTACAACAGGATGCATTACTTATGGTAGGCCTGTATTTGGGGTATTCTCCAGAAAAGGGCAGATTCATGTCGTAGTTGATTTTCTTGTTGTAAAATAACTACCTAGTTATTTATGGATTATGAATTATTATGATAAGTTCGATTGAATTAAGGTCTATTTGATCCCATATTCCACTTTTTAAACAAAAGTTACAATTTTCTGCAATTTAGGGCAGAGTATGTGAGATCTCACCTCCATGTCATGTCCCAATGTCTGAGTTGTCATTTTCATTCTTTCATAATCCAACAGGCTTTAATTTTTATTCCATTTTAGTGTTATAACAAGAACAAACAGCTCAAAAAATGAGTCATTAATAACTGAAAAGCAAATACATAATTTTGTATAGACAATTTTTTGCACTAAACATGCCTGTCCCATAGTGAGACCTCACCTCCGTGAAACAATATAAAAGTTCAATTATTTCCACAGAGATGGCACTGTAGTCTTTCTATTTTTCTTGGACTCCAACTTTTGGCAGTTTTCTTATCATTTATATAAAACCAAGCTGTCAGTGTGCTTTTAAGTGTTGTTTTGTTTGGGTGAAAGACAAACTGCAATAATTAATTTTAGTTGATGAAGTGCATTACTCACCAGATTCAAGCCTAAAGAAGACTTCTAAAAAAACTTTTAACTGACTACATTTTGAGATCCAAAAACACACTGGCGAGTCGCAGCGGGACCAAACTTTAGGAAACCTACACTTCCTATTATGACATTATTGCAGCCCCAGTGTGGGGGAGCAGCATTGTCTGCTAGCTCTTCAAAACAAATATCTTCAGATAGCAACAAATGCACCGTTGTTTGTTCGAAATCATCAACTACATTCTGAAATGGGAATTCTTTCATTGTAAGAGTATATTCGAATGATCTTAAGATCATGTTTTGATTTGAAGGTGATAATCTATTTTAACAAAGATAAACATAAGTAAAAAGCTGTGTGTTAATCCATTTGTATGGTTATAAATATTATTCTTTTTCATGATAACATTTAATAGAGTAAATTTAATCTAATTCTCACATAACTTCTATATAATTACTATTTCTTACTATTTTCTCAAGAATTTTGAAATATTGGTATCGTAATATAAATTTGGATGAGGATAATGCATTGAAAGAATATATGAAGTATTTAAATGAAGGTAGGAGGCATGATAATTGGGTGGAAAAAATTAAAAGGATACTGGAAGAAGTTGGAAGGGGGGATATTTGGGAAAGAGGAGAAGGTAATAAGATAGGATTTTGGAGGGAAGTAAGAAAAAGAGTAGAGGACATGGAAAGACAAGAGATCTGGGCAAGCTTTGTAAACAAAAGTTCTTTAAGATTATACAGAGTAATTAAAACAGAGTGGGGAAGGGAGAAATATGTCGATTGTTGTGATAAGCAAGGAAGAGAGGGATATGCATGGATGAGAACAGGGGTGATATATCTGAAAGGGTTAAGGAAGGACAGAGAGGAAGGAATATCACACTACTTAACGGAATGTGAAGGGGTAAAGAAGGTGGAGGGAAGAAATCTGGGAGACAAAGTGGGATAAATTTCATAAGGAGATAATAACCATCAAGATGTTGAAATTCAGAGGTGAAGAAAATACTAAGAAAATTGGGGAATATTTAGGAAAAATGAGAGAGAAGTGGATGAGAAAAATTAGGAAATAGATCAAGAGAAAATAATCAAGAAAGGTGTGGTAAGTTAACCAGTGTACATGGACGTACAACTAGAAAACATAATAATACACTTCAAATACACTCATCCCTTAACATAAATTAAGTAAGACAGCTGCCAATTTTGAATTTGTGGGCATCAAACTGTTTAATGTCTTGCCTGAAAATACCATCAACATACCTTTCAAATGTTTTAAATACAAATTAAAAAACTGGCTTACATCTAATCCAATGTAGGTATAAAATAGAAGAATTTTTAAATCTTCACCTCAACTGAATTTAGTATTGGTCGAAAACTTGTAATGACTTAATCAGTGCTATTAATGTAATTCACTTGAATGTACAATGAACTCATAATCTAGGTATTCAAACTGTTAATATTTTTGGAATATGTTGTGCTTTTGTTGTCTAACATGTATTATGTAGGCCCTAATATATTGTACATACATAGTCCCATATCATTTTAATGATCACGAGGACGTAAATAAATCAACAAATAAATAAATAAAAGCATGAATGATTTACATATACAGTACCAGCTAATTCATTAAAACTCTTTCAGAAGGGTGCTTATTATTCTTCAATACAGATTTACAATAAACGTCCAAGAAACATATGAAAAGCAAATGCAAATCTTTCAAAAGATCTCTCAAGGAATTTTTAATTACTCACACCTTCTTAATATGAATGAATATTCCCAGCTTGAATAAGTTTGGCAGCTTACAGTTTTGTATATTGTTGCTATAACATGCATGTTTATTCTGATCTCACTTGTTCTATATCCTTGAGCCTCGCTCAACATAGGAAAGAAATATGCTCTGGGAATTTTCTGTGACTTAGCTAAAGCATTTGACTGCATAAATCATGAAATATTACTTCAAAAATTGGATCATTATGGGTTCGATAATTTAACACTTAAGTGGTTCAAATCATATCTTTCTGATAGAACTCAAAAGGTAATAATAAATGGAAATGAATCTAACCTAGGGGTTGTTAAGAATGGGGTACCTCAGGGATCAAGTTGAAATCAAACATTACATTAAAAATACAGAAACTCAAACTAGATCTTCACCACAAAAAACTGTAAATGGAATCCCACAGGGATCCATACTAGGGCCTTTGCTCTTCTTAATATACATAAACACATTTCCAGAAAATTTTAAAGAAGAGTCCGTCTGTTTAATGTTGGCTGACGACACCACTATTATAACTCCAACCACAATCCAACGCTGGGAACAGACCTTAGAAGAAACACTACATATAGCTACAAACACCTGCACATCATTAGATCTACTCATCAACAAAGAAAAAACAATTAACATAAATTTTGCAGCCACAAAAATAGCTTTTAATACCTTAAATGAAACACCAGACATTTCAACCACAACTTCTACAAAGTTTCTGGGCATAATAATTGATCAAAATCTAAGCTGGCAACCCCACATAGAAACTAAAAAAAAACTATCTGTAGCCTTATACGCACTCAGAAGAATTAGAAATATAACAGATAAAAATACTGCAAAAATTGCTTATTACGCCCTTTTTGAAAGTCATCTGAGATATGGCATAATAGCTTGGGGTGCAGCATCAGAAACCATGATACTGAAGATACTCATACTACAAAAAAAGGCACTCAGAATCATTGAAACATCACATCCTCAAGAGCACTGCAAGCCACTCTTCACAACAAATAGTATTCTTACCGTGACTTCACTCTACATCCTAGAAACTTTAAAATTACTAAAACAAAATCCACCAAAAAAAAGAACAGGCTGTCACAAATATAACTTAAGAAATACCGAAACAGACTACAATCTACATCAACACTGGTTATCAAAAACTAGCAAAATACCACTAATAATGGGCACAAAACTCTATAATGTGTTGCCAAGACATCTGAAAACTATAAATAGCAATACAATTTTCATCACTAAACTTAGAAAATACCTACTTTTAAAGGCTTATTACTCCATAACAGAATTCTTCAATGACCACAATCCTATACAATAAAATTTACATAAATACAAGAAAATTCACTACAGGATAAACTAAATTATAAAAATTGACAATTCCCTAGTCTTAATGACTATGGTGAAGAAAGAGAATGGAATGGAAAACAGCTGTCAAGGAATTTTTAATAACTCACACCTTCTACAATTTGGAGGAATATTTCCAGCTTGCAGTTTCTGTAGGCCTATATTATTGTTATAACATGCATGTATTTTTTGATCTGACGTGTTCTATATCCTTGAGCCCCGCTCAACACAGGATCTACAGGACGAGATATCTACATCTACATCTACAGAATGAGATATCTACATCATCTACATCTACATGCAAACGAGGATCCTAGTTTGAAGCATCAAGTGTTCAAATAGTATAAAAGATTTGTTAACGCAATCAAGAATGGACACCAATACATACACCTAAATAATAATAATAATAATGAATATAAATTATTATTATTATTGTTATTATTATTATTATTATTATACGAAGCATACTACATAGCTATTAAGACACGTTCTTAATATGTTTAAAACATGACTTACAAGAATGGTAGCCCTCAGTTATTAGTTCCCTGCCCATCATATATTATATTTTCGACAACTTGCAACTCGAATACTCCCGCTGAAATCCACCAACCTGTTCGTAAAGTCATCAGTAATCAGCTTATCACAAAATCATAATGACGTAATCATCATTAATCGGATGTTTCCACTGGTTAAATTTACTTATTTACTTTGATTGCGAATGGACGTGCCCTAACCTAATTTTCGATACATCTAACCGAAACAAATTTTAACATATTACATTTGTAATATTATATTATATAGCTGGAGGGTAGACTTACCAAAAGCAAACATAGCTATGCCAACGTGTTCATGTTTCTCTGCCCACAGTGTCAATATTTCTGAACGTGTTCACACGGGAGCCATGTGGCAACAGTGTAGTCGGTCACTTTAGTTTAATATGGCGGGCCGTGGAAAAGTTCGAATATAGTTTGACGTGTGTATTTTTATGAAATACGTGTAAAATGCTATGATAATATTACTCTGATGTGTTCAATACATGTAGGATGTGTCTCCAAAAAATTTCATGTCAGCAAGAAGTTCTGGATATGGTGAGTGGACACAGACTAATAATATTAGGGTTAACAACATGGAAAGTATGTGGATTGTGTATTTAGGGGTGGTGAATTATGTATTGAACCTTTTCCTTCAACAGAATGTTAGGGAAAACCAATGTTTCACGCAGCCCTACAGAGTTAACCGTTAATCACGACCACTCTACTAATAAGAATTTTTCTCGTAGGCCTATAGGCCTAAATACCGTGTCTCGGAGCTCATCATAATACCTTACCAATAATAAGTTTTTATAAATAATTAAATAATTCTTTATTGTTCATTGAGGTTCCACATAGTAGAGTTCCTATTGAACTTTGTCATAGGGAAGTCACAAATAAGTGTTTGGAGAGATACACAATGCAATTCAGAGATTAAATTCAAGTCGATCCCTTGTTCTCACTACAAGAATGGGAAAAAATAGGGGAAAAGATAGTTTTATGCTGCACCCTAGGCTCCTCTCTAATGAGGCCCGCCTGGGAAGGTGGGGTTTAGGGTTTCGTCACAGAAGAAATTCAATGTGAGACATAATAAACCCCGTGCTATTCAGTATATTGCTCCTAAACTAACATAAACGTTCCTAACCTAACAAAACGGCGGAGCTTGGCTGGGGTGCAGCATAAATCTATCGTCTGCCGAAAAGAGTTTTATGCTGCCCGCTAGGCTCCTCCCATGAAAGGCGGGTCCCGTTAGAGAGTTAGGGGTTTATCGCAGAAGAGATTCAATGTGACACATAATAGGCATCGTGCTATTCAGTATGTTGCTCCTAAACCAACATAATATGCTAACCTAACAAAACCTGTCACTGACCTAGAATTTACCTATCATTATTTAACTAAATGCAGAAGCTTTTTACCCTTCCACACCTTTCATAAAACATCGTTAAAACTGTCAAGGAAGCCATGGTACAATAGGTGAGTGCTCGGAAGCGAGGGGAAGGAACCGGCGGGCTATTCAAGTCTAAAACCAAATTCAGAATGCCCTCCTAAATTAATATCACTGTTCATAACCTAACTGCCACTGAACTAGAATTTCGGGAGAATTCAGAATTTCCTACTAAATTAATAAAGTAATTTCACTACGGTACAATTGTAATTTTCGTAATTCTCGTAACTGAGCAAGTACATAGCCGTGATAGGAGATGTAGGGGAAGCAGTAGAGTGCGCATTGGCTCGGAAGCGTGGGTCAGCAGGGGAAACGAGCGGGCGGGCGACAGCAGGTGGAGCTTCGCCGGCGGGCAGCATATATCTATCTTTCGCCACAAGAATTGTATGTCAAATTCATCTATTAAAAACTATTTACAGGGTGTGCATAAAAGTTATTATTATTATTGAAGTATGAAGTTAATAGGGTTAAATTCATTCAAGGAATATTATGCATTAGTTAACTTACTAGTACATGTCGTATAGTTCTACAGAATTTATTTTCAGACAAATTCATCACTCATGGGGAAACTTATTGAATATTTTGATTCCCATAGCAATGGGACTCATTGCTGTTATTTGAAGATTGTGTCTAGTTATTGGTATATTATTTGCTGTTCTTGTCTCATGGTCATGAATAGCCTATCTTTATTTTTGTTGATATTTGGTTCATTTATTTTTATCAGTTTAAGTAATTCGTATAAGTACAGATATTGTAGGCTATTATATCTCTGCCGGTCTGTCACGTGACTATTTCCTGGTAGCAGAAGAGAGAGAGGCTCGATTCTACTAGCGTGCACAAAAACATTTCTTAAATGTAGAATGGGCAGCAGATAGGCCTATGTGCTCGGACAAACACTGACTAGAAAGGGAACTGGATGTCTTTTGTATTGGAATACACGGACTACCTGCTCCCGCACAAGCACTTGTAACAAAATTCCAACGGTCGGCGAGAGGCACAGATATAAAACGACAACTGTACATACCACTCATAGTGAGGATATTATTGTTTTTAAAGATATTTCTGCATGAATGCCTTCTACATAATTTAAACATAATTCGAAGGCTTTTTTTTGTAATTTGAATATGTTTTCGCTTTCGTTTGAATTCCCCCAAAAAGTTATTCCATAATTTAGATGTGAGTAAAAAATTCCGTAGTATATATTAATTAATGATTTAATTGATACTAGGTCTCTAATATTTCTTAACAGGTAGATGGTAGAGCTTAGTTTTTTACTTAAATGTATGCAATGATCTTTCCAGTTTAGATGAGTGTCAATATGGATACCAAGGAATTTGACTGAGCTTTCTAGCGTAATTTCTTCCGTACCTAGATTTAAAGTGGTTTGATGTTGGTTTTTACTATAGTGGGTGTTGAATAATATAGGACTGTCCATTGTTAGTATCAGGACACTTTGGTTGAAATTTAAACTTCATAATTTGAAGTACAGTGTGATATTTGACTTACAGAAAACAATTTTGCTGTATACATCTTGAACACCACTCTTAGTTTCTATTCCCAGTATCTTACTTGGGATTGATGACAAAAATATACTGTTTATTGTTCATTTTTGTTTTGTTAGTATACGGACGAGGAAATAAGGTTAAAAAATTTGAATGAATTATTGTAAAAGTTCCTCCTAATTTACTGCATGTATTCAAATTTTGCTTAAAGCAGTTGAATCATGCACTATTCAAGACTCAGTTGGTATATTTTGTTTTATGGATTTTTAATTTTAATACTTTGTAATACTAGTAATTGTAACTGCATGTGCGTTAGTATCCGGACAGTTAGTATCAGGACAAAATGTCTTTCAAATGGATGAACATATTACAGTCAAATTATAATTGTAACTAATGTCATTATTAAGTGCCAGTATGGTACTTTATGAGATTGTGTGTGGGGGATGGAAAAATGTTGTCCATCTGTCTGCTGTCTGTCTGTCCATGTGTCTGTACGCACCATAATTCAAATACGCTTTATCGGATTTTCATGAAACTTGGTATATGCATTTATAATGTCCATGGGAAGAACCCTATTGATATTGAACGAAATCGGTTCACTGGTACCGGCGTCAAACCCAATTTAGTGTTTTTATTTAAAAGCGCCATAACTCAAATCCGCTTTATTGGATTTTCATGAAACTTGGTATACATATTTATAATGTCCATGGGAAGACGTTTGTTGATATTGGACCAAATCGGTTGGCCGGTACCGGAATAATGCCCAATTTAGTGCATTGTTATGGTATTATATAACAAAAGCCCCATAACTCAAATGTGCTTTATCGGATTTAATAAAACTTGGTATAAGCATTTATAACGTCCATGGCAAGAAGCCTATTAATTTTGGACCTAATCGGTTGACCAGTACCAGAGTAACAACTAATTAAAGGTCACATGTTTTTTAATTCTTGTCTAACGGTATAATTTGACAGTTAACACTATTCCTTCACATACGCTTATCAAACAACACGGTCAAACTGACTGAGTTGACCAAACGTTAACATCTTGGACTCGTATTATGGAGGTCCCCGGATCAAATCCCGGAACCGGTCAATTTGACATGGATATTTTTTTATTTTATTTTTTATTTTTATGTGAGTGTGCGATTGTCAAGGTATCACAAATCTGTAGTTCTGCTGACGCTGGTCGATTTTAATCTGATTAGAAAAACTTATTTTCTGCATATCATAATCGCAATTATAATTGATTCAACATTAACATACTGGCACTTTGTCATATCAGTTTACCTGATTTTATTATTATATAATATTAATTTTTTAAAATAGAACATAACAAGTTGTATTAAATTACATTGAGGCCAACGTTACGAAGTTACAGAATACATGTTTACAATGCAAGTGTATTGTTATTCAGGAAAGGAGCACACTGCTTGTCTTGAATATGAAGCTAAGACAGGAACTCCTTCTATCACAGTGAGAATAGATTTATATGAAATTGTATCAAAGTCATATTTTTACTTTTATTGAGCAGTAGGGTATTCTAAAATTTTAAGCAAGTTTATATATATATATTATATATATGCCACTTTTTCTAGAACTTCATGGCATTGCTTTTTCAGTTCTTTTATAGGCTTTACCAACAGCAGATGGTGAAAGCTTTATCTGCTTGCTTTTTAGTAGCACGGCTTAGTCTTTTTCTTTCTGCCTCCTTTCCTTAATGTTGCTTCTAGTGCTGTTATTTCTTTTTCAGTTTTTTCACTCTGTATAATTCCTTATTATGTTCTTTCTCTTCAATTTAAATTTTTCATCAGTCTTGTGACTTTCCATAAATAACTTCTGCCTTTCACAATTTGTTTTGCCCATGTTGTTGAAAAAAGCATACGTACAGCTTATAATTTCAAGGAAATAAAATATTTTTGGCTTGTAAATATATTCAGAAGTATATCTGTTTGTTGACAGATATGTGCCTCGAGTTTTCTCTCTTGAGATTATATGAATATATTGAAAATATGCACACAAAAGCAGTCCAACAGTGTGCACTTTAGAGTTTCTCTCCAGAAGTCGTTAGTATCAGGACATAATACAAAACATTATAAAAAAATTCTAGATGATTTTTTTTAAATGTGTCTACTGCTATCTATTACCTGGGTCATAAACTAGCAGTTCCTAGCATCTTGTACACATAGCCTCAGTGAAAACATTATAACACAACTTTTTTGTATTTTCTGTTAGTATCAGGACACCAAATACTTGTCATTTTTCAAAGTGGGGTTTTCTGCATTTTGAAAAATCTTATGCTGAAATAAATGTTATTAAACATACCTTAAAAACACAGAGAAACATTCAGCAAATGTTTTTGTCCCATGTCTTGGTAGTTTAATTAAAATATAATTTTTTTTAGTATACAAATTTTGTCAAGTACTTGCTGCAAAATTCAAATGTAAGTTTGGGCTTCAAAAACATGGAGAAATACCCAAAATAACATATTTTAAAATTGAGTTATCAAAAATAGTGTATTATAGCTATCTTTTGGTGTACCAATCAACACTGTATTATTACTTTCAATTTTTGGAGAATGTGGACCTCTTCTCATGGACAGACAATTCTTTGTTTTGCTCTTATTCATTGTTAAATTGTTAGATTGAAACCAGTGGTTCAAGCTTTTTTCAATTTCTATATAGTTGTTTTTTAGTTCAGTCACATTTTGTCCTGTTACAATTATGTTACTATCATCAGCATATATGACAAATTTCCCTTTATTTGTACATGTTGGGACAGGGGCGTATTCAGAGGGGGGCTGAGGGGGCTACAGTCCCCCCCCCGAAACGTTAAGTAATGCTAATATGTTGCAAATAAGAACATTTTAATTTGACAAATAGATCTAGTAGACAGTTTAATTGCACATCCTGACAAAATTCAGCCAAACATCAAATTTTTACCTGAAGTTTGTGAAATATGCTCCGGAAAAATGAGGTATGCTCTATTATTTAAGTAAATTTAATACTGTACTAGACGTGCTGTTGTTGGCTGAATTACATCACGAATTTTAAAAGATAGTATAATGAATATAACGTTGCTTTAATATTATATAATCGGTTAGAAAAAAATATAGTCTATTTACTATCAACAAATTTTATAGTGGGTTTCCAAAACATTCACTTAGCCAAATAGCTTTTCTTTTTAAATTAACAGAGATATGCACAATATTTGACATCTCACATAATATGCTGTTATAAATGTGACAAATTGGTTAAATATGCACAAATATTTTAATATTGAGCAAATATCATATTGCATCATTGCAAAACTAACAAAATATGCAAAATTAAACCATTAATTTCTTAATATTTCTTTGACACCTTGTAATAATTTGCATTATTAAAAAAGTGATTTTCATAAATTTCCGGGCCCTAGTGGTAACAGTGTTAGACTTATATAGCCCCTCCCGAAAAAATATCTTGGATACGTCCCTGTGTTGGGAGGTCATTTATGTATACCAAAAAAAGTAGGGGGCCCGGAATGGATCCCTGGGGTACCCCATACTGCACTACTTTGCTTTCAGAAATGTATTCTTGAGATTTACAGTGTTCTTCTGTGTAAGTTATTTGTACTTGTTGGGTTCTTACTGTTAGGTATGATTTTAAGAGGTCTAGGCAAATTCCTCTTACTCCATAGTCAGTGGCGGACGCAGAATTTCTTTTCGGGGGGGAGGGATTTGAATAAGTTGAAAGAATACTAAAAAAAATTAATTAACTTACATATATAATTAGTTTATAAAACTGGCCACTTAGAGTGCAAGCCTTTTTTTCAAATTTCGGGGGGGGGATCTATCCCCCCAATCCCCCCCTCTGCGTCCGCCACTGTCCATAGTTATCAAGTTTGCTTAAAAGAAGTGAATGACTGACTGTATCAAAGGCTTTAGTTAGATCGCAGCAGATACCCATTACTTTTTTTTTACTCTCTAATGCAGTTAAAACAGTGTTTGTGAAGTCGTTTACGGCTGTTACTGTAGACCTATTTTGTCTGAACCCATGTTGATTGGGGCGCAGGATGTTGTACTTGTTAAAGAAATTGATTAACCTGTTATAGGCCTATATTAATTTCTCAAGGATTTTAGAAAAGGTGGGTAGTAGCGAGATTGGTCTATAATTATCCACTTGCTTGACATCTCCCTTTTCTTAATAGCTCTGACCCTGGCAATTTTGAGTTGTTGAGGGAAAATGCCCTGTATGAAGACTTCATTAAACAGATGACATAAGATTTTGGTAAGTCATTTAATAAGAAAAATGGAAGATACAACATTAACCTAATTTTTTTATAACCCTATAACTAATTTACGCTGTACAATATGTGCACTGGGAAAATGGAAGAACAGGTTGCCAACAATGAGAGACATCTATGTGGCAACGATGAAACTACTAGCAGCATTTCGAAGATTGGAAAAATTTTAAATTTTTTTCCCCTTTCTCTTCTCTTCTTCTCTTTCTCTTTCTCCTCTTTCCTTCACACTACCAACTTATTTGGGACCTATTCCTATCCTATAAATTTTGGACCTAAGGGGATTCGAACACGGGGCCACTAGCATCATAGCCAGTCATTTACCACTATGCCACTCGAGTGATCGTTGTGGTGTGAAGCGATAATAATTAATCTATTTATGTTTAGGGAGCCATTTTGGTTCAAGGGGATGCCTTGTGTTATAGTAATTAGTGCATAAGCTTTGGTTCAAGGGGCTGAAGTGGGGAAGCTTTCCAGCGGGGTGAGTGGAGCTTAAGTGGCGACCTGTTCTTCCATTTTGCCCGTGCATTTTGTGAAGTGTCTTTTGACATACAGTAACTTACATAATTTTTCTGTTTGAATTTTGTTTCCTAAACATTATTTTATGAATGAATGAATGAATGAAGCCAATTGGATCCCATGAAGGGCAATGGCCTCCTATAAGGGAAAGCCTCATGTGGTGAGCTAATCCACATGAACTGTAAATTTATGGCTTATGAGCCCTATTTTTCATTGCTACACTGTACATAAATTGTTGGTTGCGAGTTAGATTCTTCCATTCACCATGGCTGCTTGCTGTTGTGGACCAATGCACTCCCACGGACTTCTTAAATGTGTCGGCCCATGCGGTGGCTGGTCTGCCTCGGTATCTCTTTCCGATGCACAGGTCCCACATAGTTGCGATTTGTGCCCATCTGCTGTTTTGCAGTTGAGCTAGGTGTCTGCCCCATTTCCACTTTAGTATGGTTGCTCGTTGGGCTACATCCTCTGTGGTCGCCAGTGTTCTTAACCTGGTATTTGGGATCCTGTCTAGAAGGGATACTCCTAGGATCTTTCGCTCCATCTTCCTTCGGCAGACTTGTGGGCTTCAGTCAAGTTCCATGTTTGGGAACCATACAATAAAGTTGGTAAGGTGCAGGATTCAAATTTGAGCTTGAGGTTTATGTTCTTGTTTAAGAGGATGAACTTTTGAGACCAGAATGCTTTCCATGCTATGGCAATCCTTTTTAGTTCCTTGTCCATGGTGTGCTGAAAAACAACTAATGGCTGCTTCAATGAAATGAATCATACATTAATATAATTGGCAGTGCATTGTGTGAAATCTTCGCATATATGTAAGCATGTCTTATGTCAGTGTATTCGAGTGGGTAGCCTATGAATTAGCTGTCTGTGTTAACCATGCATAGCCCATAGCCCTGGCTGATAAGTAGGCCTTCTAATTTCAGTTAAAATATAAGTTTACATACAGAAATAATACAAGTATAATTATAGCTAATATATGAATATAATTTTTTACAAAAGTTTGTAAATGTAGGCTACAGTACTGTAAATAAAATATTTTATGCCAACAAAGTGCAATAACGGTATCATTTGTGTCATAGTTTAGTGTCTGAGTAGACTCACTACATCCCCCAATGGAACGTCATTTAAAAAATAATCATTTGAACATTATGAATCTAGCTAAATTTTACTTAGCACAAATTGCTAGTTATATAAATACATAAATAAATATACAAAAACAATTTGTTCCTAAAAGTATTCAAAATGAAAACTCATACAGAATGGTCACTGGCATTCTCTTCAAGCTTCCTCCTACTAGGTGACCGGGACCCAATTGGCCGCTGACGCAGTGTGATTGTGCCGGGGACCAGAATTGAATGCTAGTGACCGCTCTGTATTTCCTAAAATGATGTAACTTTTACTGGTTCTTCACAAAATCCGACAGGTGGTCATAACATTGGAAGGGGGCAAGGAAATGGTGTGCAGAATCGATCTCATCAGGAAGCAATGTAGGAAACAGGGGTGTTGGCTGGGGGCAAACTAAACATACCGGTAATTCCAAGCACAATTATGCTTACTTAGCAATATTAAGAACTAGATGTAGATGTAGATATCTCGTCCTGTAGATCCTGTGTTGAGCGGGGCTCAAGGATATAGAACACGTCAGATCAAAAAATACATGCATGTTATAACAATAATATACAGAAACTGCAAGCTGCCAAATTTATCCAAGCTGGAAATATTCCTCCAAATTGTAGAAGGTGTGAGTTATTAAAAATTCCTTGACAGCTGTTTTGAAAGGTTTGCTCTTTCTTTGAATACATAATAATTTAATGTTGTTTGGAAGCTTGTTATATATCTGTACTGCAGAATAATAAGCACCCTTCTGAAAGAGTTTTAACGAGTTATTTGGTCTGTGTAGATCATTCATGTGCCCGCGATAATTATTTCAAAAATTAAAAATTAAAAATCAAGAGCATAATAGTTAAATCTTATATTTATTAAAATCTACATCACGTGGGCTACATACCATGATTAGATAGCGTCGCCTGGTAAAAGCGACCTCACATTCGAGTACCCTAGCCCAGAAAACCCCTGTGTAGTGAGTTTCGTCCAAATCGAACAGCGTTTGACCATATTTAGGCCTATATTGATTATCCCTCTTCTGTGTAAATTGAAAATTTCATAACTTAAGTGTGCGGGCCTGGTCATTCTAAACAAATGATCGTCCTGGATGAACTCACAAAATCATGCGATCGCCCGCGATAATTATTTTAAAAATTAAAAATTAAGAGCATAATAGTTAAATCATTATATTTATTAACACCTAAACCACGATTAGATAGCATCGCCTGGTAAAAGCGATCTCAGATTCGAGTTCCTTGGCCCAGAAAACCCCTGCATAGTGAGTTTTGTCCAAGTCGAACAATGTTTGACCATAGTTAGGCCTATATTGAATATCTCTCTTCTGTGTAGGTTGAAAATTTCATACGTCTGTGGGCCTTGATATTCTAAACAAATGAATCGTCCAGTATGAACTCACAAAATCAAGCGATTGCCCGTGATAAAGATTTAAAAAATTAAAAATCAAGAGCATAATAGTTAAATCAATATATTTATTAAAAACACCTAAATCACGTGAATTACATACCACCATTAGATAGCATCGCCTGGTAAAAGCGACCTCACATTCGAGGTCCTTGGCCCAGAAAACCCCTGTAGAGTGAGTTTCGTCCAAATCGAACAACGTTTGACCATATTTAGGCCTATATTGATTATCCCTCTTATAATAATAATAATATTAATAATCCTCTTTGCTGTAGGTTGAAAATTTCATATGTCTGCGTGCCTTGACATTCTAAACAAATGAATCGACCAGCGTGAGCTACAACATTCAAGCGATCGTGAAAGTTTCATTTCCAAGGTAAAACAAAAATAGCCAAAGCCAACTGTAATTGATTTGACATTAAAATAAATTACTGAAAACTGATGCTTCGAAAACGCAAAAAAATGCACGTTTTCTGCCCGGTTTTCACTCATAACTAGCGAAGGAAAGGTAAAATTAAAATTCCGGCTTCGACATGCACTTTCCGACCCTTTAGTCCATCTATGTTTAAAATTTCAGATCTCTGCGTTCAGTAGATTTCGCTGGGCATCGCGGACAGTCAGACAATCAGACAGACAGACAGACAGACAGATGGAGGAAGACAGACACTTCCTTTTATTAATATAGATGTGGCAGGAATCACTCAAATAACTAAATACAATAATATTCACATAGTTTCCTGATCCCAGCTTTGAACCCCAGCTGAATTTGACGAGGCTGCAAACTTTTTAAATGAACCTTGGTAAACGTTATTATAAATACAATAATGCGGTTATAATTGTATAGGCCTACTTGCTCCCTGCAACAACTGCCTGTTGACAGAGACAAAGAGTAGATCTACCAAAAAATCAATGCCTCCTTCCGATGCACATGGTAGCAAACTCGATGATGGCTATGGTGTTGCTGCATGTCAGTAACCTTACGCTTGTTGTCTTGGCATGTATTGTGTGCAGAAACTAATGTGTCACAGGAGACTTGAAGTCAGTGGCGAAGCGTCCGATGAAGCGCTGGAAGCGCCGCTTCCCCTAAATTTCCAAGAGAAATATTATTATTTAAATCGTCTTGGATTTAAATTAAGCTATACGTTCATACAGAACCATTTGAATTGGATGTCAAACTGGATGTCAACGGTAACGCTGCACGGAGATGAGTGACTGCGCATTATTTACTGAGCAGAGTGGTGGGGTGAAAGCAGGTGGGCAGGCCAACGATAGCCGGCTGATCGGAAACACTCGGAATTCCTCGGTAAGCTGTGCAATATTTAGTCACTCGCAGAAAATTGTGTTTATAGAGAAAAGAGATCATTTTTATTTAGTTTACCATAAAAAAAGGAACTGTAAGTATATTTTTAAGTAATGAATTATCTTATCTTGTATGGACTAGTATTTAGAATATAGAAATGGGCTTATCTTGTTAGTTTTAATCATCAGCGAAGATGAATGTAGTTCATAACTAACTTGTCCGCTTCTAGGGTTACGAAGTGTAGGGGCGAGTGCCAGCTCCGAGAGATTTTGGGACGTCCTAAGACCATGGCCAGTCCTGATGCTTGCAGTCACACTACCGGCAATCCAGTGCAAGAAGGACCTACGTGTGACTGTGAAATTGAAAGGCTTTTGAAAAGTAGATTCAGCTTATTCCCTTATGAGGAGAAACTGTCTGTTATTAAGAGTGGCAAACCTAAGAAACTGCTTAATAATGACATCGGTATGCAGAGTAAAGGGGTTAAGGCGTTTATGCGTAATTTCAACGAAAACATGTATGACACTGTTCCTTGGTTATGTGGATGTCATAGACTGCGAAAATTATTCTGTTGGCCATGCTTGTTATTTTCGCAGGAAAGAAGTGCTTGGAATCACAGTGGTTTTGATGACTTAAATAATTTGCACAAATCTGTAAAAAGGCATCAGGTCACACAAAACCATATAATGTGCCTAAAACAGTTTACACAGTTAACACGCATTGAATCCTGTTTAAGTCAACGATTCCGGCTGTCAATAGACAAACATAATGAGGATGTTTAAAGGAACAGAAGAATACTTTGTCAAATGATAAAGGTAGTGTCCTTCTATGATGACGTGATTGACATATTTGCCAAGAAAAACAGAAGAGTTGAACTGTTATACAAACAATAACGTATGATCATACTTAATTTAGTAACTCATTATTTATGTACACTCATATCAATAATATTATCTTTCGGCTACTTGCCTTAATTTAGGCTTAATTGTTTATCGTGTTTCGGAGGCTTATGCCAAAGCGTCCTTGTCACTATGCCTTCTTCAGAATTTATACAAGATAAAAATACATTGGAGCTTCCCTTACTTCAATGGTCACGCTTCGCCACTGCTTGAAGTGTACAGTAATATAAATATAGCATATTTTATACCAGTTACAAGATTCGGCTGCTACATCTTTATATGGGTGATTCTGCAAATATGGGAAAATTTGTGTAGCAGAGTGATATTTCCCTTCAAATTCAACTTTAAAAAAAATATGTAATAAAAGGTTTTTCTACTACTTCCATACCACAACTATGGCCTTGAAATGTCACTAACTTTAAATTCTGATATTCCAAAACCAAATTTAATTCAATTAAATGTCATCCACATGCCTTGTCCCATACTCCGGTTTTGTATATTCTGATGCATTTATCCACAAAACAAAATGCTCTTTCTTTTTCAACTTTTTCCCTGCCATTGAGTATGTATGTGTGAAGGATATTAACCAGTAAAAAATAAAACAAAATAAAATTGTCACCCCACCTAATAAACATGAACTATGTCCCAAGGGTTTTTCGTCATCCACAAGGCTGAAAAGAATGGAATTTTTTCTACAGGAATGAGAAATTTATATAACTGGCAAAGCCAACAGGGCAGCTTGTGGTTGAATTGTAATGTTGAATTTTGCTTGCTTACAAACAGTTTGGGATTAACAAAGGACTTTGCATCATTTTCAAGGAAAGCGTTTTTATTCCCCGTCATTAACATGACTTCTAGAAAGTAGGAAGAAAGTTAATGTTAATTAATTTTGATTATACACTATGTTAAACTTTCCAATTCAAAGTACTTGACTGAAGTTGAGTCCAGAAAGGTTTAGGAATGGTTTGCTGAGACCACTTGAACTCCTTTTTGCCATCAACATGCCTCATGAAGGGGGCTGTTGTGTTTGTGGTGTCTTTGACCTGAAATTAACCCTGCAGTGCTCGCGCGCTATTTTAGGACATAGAAGCTCGCGCGGCGTCTGACAGACGCCGTTCGTGTTTTACGTTGTTTGTATTGTTTTATGTTGTTTTGAGTGTTTATTTTGTTTATTGAGGGTTGTCATAGCTTACTTAATATTATTGAACATGTTTTGCATACATTGCTTACTTAAAAATATGTGTATTAAGTCAATTTATTGAAAATGAGCATTTAACTAATCATATTGGACACAAAGCAATATTAGCACATTATGACTTCAATTAATTAACAATAAAACAATGTTGTTAAGGATGTAACCATTTTTAAATAATTTTAAATTATTATTGTCCTAAGACTGCGTAGGTATAACAACTTTTACTACTAGTTACTGATCTCTTCTTATTCCATTTAGAAACTTTGTCCCGCCCTACGAAATATTTAGGCCTATCACATTCGCTATAATCATTATCATCATCTGCTTCTTGTTCAGTGTCCGTAGACTCACTTCTAGAATCCGCAATGTCTTCTTTAGGATCACTATCGCAATCAAGTTCTTTCTTCTTCTTCTAGCAACTTTTCACTATCTTCCAATCATTTGGATCAGAAAGATTATGATATTTTTTCTCCTTTCCACTCATTGCCAAGCCTAAAGATAAATAATTTCCACCAGAAAAGATTGGTATTGTAGGTTTATGATCACTAGTTTCTGCAAGAAATTTGTTTTAAACCAGTAACTTACCTTGTAACAGTAAAGCTCGCGCGGCATCTCACAGACGCCATCTACATTTTCGGAACAATAACGTCACTCCACTCTTGATAGGCGAAAACTGGAGGGTTGCCGTTTGGATATGTTATTTAAGAGTAGTTGACTGAAAGGTAGATGGCAGATCAGCACAATGGCCTAATAGGTATTCGAGATATGGCGAAATGAATGTAGATGTAGATGTAGATGTAGTTATCTCGTTCTGTAGATCCTGTGTTGAGTGGGACTCAAGGATATAGAACACGTCAGATTACAATATACAAGCAAGTAATAAATAATGATATATAATATACTACACTATAAACTTATTCAAACTGGAAATACTCATCCATATTGTAGAAGGTGTGAGTCATTAAAAATTTCTTGAGAGATCCTTTGAAGGATTTGCTTTTTCTTTGAATACATAATAATTTAATGTTGTTTGGAAGCTTCTTGTATATCTGTATTGCGGAGTAATAAGCGCCATTCTGAAAAAGTTTTAATGCATTAACCGGTCTATGTAAATCATTCCTGTTTCTAGTAATATGTTCATGAACACTGCTATTAGTTTGGAATCTCTCAATATTGTCTACCATATAACACATAACAGAGTATATATACTCCCCTGTGAGAGTGAGGACTTTTAATTTTTCAAAGAGCGGTTTGCATGATTCTCTCCTTTTCTTTCCACACATTATTCTAATTGCTTGCTTTTGTAGCTTAAATATTTTATCCCTATGGGTCGAGTTACCCCAGAATATGATTCCATACTTCATTATCGAGTGGAAATTTGCAAAATACACCATGCGTAAGGCATCCTGTTTTAAAACCTGATTCAGGACTCTTAAGGTAAAGCCTGCTGAACTTAGTTTTGGAATTATCATTTCAATATGTGACTTCCAGTCGAGATGTTGATCAATTTGTAATCCTAAAAATTTGATATTACTAATTTCTTCTATGCTTTGTGTTTGGTAATTAATTACAAGGTTTTGGGTACATCTTTGTTTTGTTCTGAATCGAATAAAGTAGGTTTTTTCGATATTAAGCGTCATTTTATTGGCTTGGAACCATATATTTAATTCGTGAAAAGCCTTTGTAGCTACTCTTGCCAGTTGTTCCTGGGATTTTCCTGTTACAAAAACACTAGTGTCATCCGCGAAAAGCAAAACCTTTGTTTCGTCACTTAAGTTATGTGGCAAGTCATTGATGAAAATTAAAAATAGCAAAGGTCCTAGTATTGATCCCTGTGGTACTCCACTTCTAACTACTCCTAGATTAGATTTGTTTCCATTTATTACCACATTTTGAGTTCTTTCAGACAGGTATGATTTGAACCAATTCAGTGTTAAATTATCTATTCCATAATGTTCCAATTTTTCAATTAATAGTTCATGATTTATACAGTCGAATGCTTTAGCTAAGTCACAGAAAATTCCCAACGTATATTTCTTTTTATCTAGCGCTTCCAGTATTTCTGTGGTGAGTTTAAATGTAGCATTTTCAGTAGACATGCCACTTCTAAAACCAAATTGTGATGGTGTAAGTATATTATTCAAATTAAGATAGTAAACTATGCGGTTATATACAACTTTTTCAAATACTTTTGAAAATGAAGTTAAGAGCGATATAGGCCTGTAATTTGATGGTAAATTTTTGTCTCCTTTTTTAAACAGGGGCTTGACAATTGCATGTTTCATTCTTTCAGGAAATATTCCAGTTTCTAGTGAACAGTTAAATATATGGCTAAGGGGTTTACTAAGTTCCGAACAGCAACTTTTTAATAGCTTATTACTTATGTCGTCCCATCCAGATGAGCTTTTACTTTTAAGCAATTTTATTATATTTTCAATTTCTACAGAGGAAGTCAGTGTGATTTCAAATTTATGGTTACAAATTGTAGATTTTGTCAGAAGGTCTATTGCCTTGACACTGGTATTGTTAGTGGGAACACAATTCTCTGCAATATTTATGAAGTGGTTATTAAATGCATTTGTAATATCTGATAGATTGTCTAGTTTCTTATTTTTGTATATTAATGACGTACAATCACTTTTTTCCTTTGCTTTCCCTGTTTCATTTTTTACTATATTCCATATAGTCTTAACTTTGTTGTTTGATTTATTAATTATTTGTGAAAAATACCTGCTCTTTGCTTCTTTAATAACCTTTTTAAGCACATTGCAATATCTTTTATAATACACTTTCTGAGTTTGATTGTTACTGGTTCTGAATTGTAAATAGAGCTCTCTTTTTTTAGCACATGATATTTTAATACCAGGGGTTAGCCATGCTTTATTATTTAAATTAGGTATTTTAGTAGTTGTCTTTTTTGGAAAGTTGGCCTCAAAGTGTCGCAACACGATATTTAGAAATTCATTTAATTTACTATCAACAGTGTTATAGGTAAATATAGTTTCCCAATTTTCATTTGCAAGATCTTGTTTGAAACTTAAAATTGAAACATCATTCATTACTCTGATAATATTACTACGGGCATGTTTGAATCTTGTCTGGCGTCTGTCAGACGCCACGCGAGCACTGCAGGGTTAAAATCTTAAATCTGATTAAATTAATTTCTCCTTGATCCCCCCCCCCCCAAAGAACATAGCCTACAGCAGATGGTTAAAATGTCTAGAATAAAAAAGGAGCAGAATTGGGATGAAAAAAATTGTGGACGCAGTAACACCCTGCACCCTATGGCCGCATCCAACAGAAGTAGTCGAGATTAAGGAAAAACAGGATGGTTGGAATTACAAAGTCAGCATCTACACAGATGGGAGCAAAGGGGACTCAGGAGTGGGGTCAGGTATCGCAATATATTTAGACCATGAAATCACATATCAACTACAATACAGACTACATGAGAAATGCTCCAACAACCAAGCTGAGCAGTTTGCTATACTTAAAGCAAGCACTGGAACATCTGGAATCGCTTCAAGAAATACAGTCAACTCAGAAAAATGCAGCAATCCACATTGACAGCAGAATTACTCTTGAATCTTTACGCAATTCCAACAACCACCTCCACCTAATAGAAAGAATCAGACAACAGATCAGGAAGTTGGAGCCTTCATTTCATATGGGTCAAGGCGCAAATCGGGAACGAGGGAAATGAACTCGCCGATTGCTTAGCTAAGCAATTACCAGTGAGCTACAGTAGGATACCGGCCAGTGTCATTCTACAGGAGCTTCAAGTGGAAAGTGTCTCAAATTGGGAAAGTGAATGGATCCAGTCTACAAAAGGTGCAGTGACAAAATCCTTTTTCCCCTCTGTGAAAGTTAGACTGAAATTAAATACCAACAGCAACATTTCTAACTGGCCATGGCAAACTATGTTCTTATTATTACAAATTCAAAATAAAAGACAATCCTTCCTGCTCGTGTGGAGCCAAAGTGCAACAGTGGACCACATTCTATTTGAGTGTTCAAAACTAGAAACTGAGAGAGCAGAGTTTATAAGTGATATGCTAAGCAAAAAAGGAAAATGGACTTTTACAAAAACTAAACTAACGCTTGAACGTACTAAAAGTTTCATAGACTTCCTAAATGCCATAAATCTAGAGACAATATAAGGAAATACAGATGTGTATTAGACAAATTGTTATCGTACATAAAAAGTAGAGATTAAACCACCTAGATTAACATAAAAAGCCAAAAGCCATAGTAAAAAAAAGAGAGAAAAAAACAGTGTGATCGTAATAAGGGTTTATAATAGAGAGAAAAGCATGTAGTATTACATTTATTGTAATGGTGCCGTCTATTAAAAAAAAATAGCCTAGTTATAATTACATTGATTCTGGAGTTTGCACACAAATTTGCAAACAGTCTTTCTTTCTTTCTTTCTTGTCCTAGAGAAAATTGGTAGAAAAAAGAAACTGACACAAGATGAAACAAAAGAAAGGCAAAAACTAAGAAAAAGGGAAAGAAGGAAGAGGATAACAGAATGATCCACAGAAATACGAAGAACATTTATTAAAAGAGAAACAGAGATACCGGTACATAAAAGATAAAGAAAAGGGTGTAATTAAGGTAGTAAAAGACGTGACCAAGAGGGAATTAAGACAGAAACATAAGAATTGGAGAGAAAACACATCTGCCTACAGGATGAAAAATAAATTTGTTCAAGAAACATTGGACAATTCCCCTCCAGAGAGTGAAACAGATGAAACTCATCAGAAAGATCAAGAGACAAGCACGCCTGCGAGTTCAAGAATGCTGTGATACCCCACTTTCTGCAATGTTTCAACTGCCACTGACGAACTAGGCCTTCTATGAGTGAGACAAGTTTTAAGGCAGAAGATGCAAAAACAGACAGCTGTGCAATGTGACATGGCTTCCTTCAAACAGGCTGGAATATAGGAGACGTGGCAACATCGAGTCGTTGGCCCTCTCGCAGAGCGGCCGGCGTGGTTTGAGCTTGCAAGAGATGGTGTTGTATTGTCGAGTTTGAATGTTTCAAATTATTGACAACATGAAATTAATAACTTCTTAATCATATGATAATATTAAATAATACCTCCATACCATACTTTGCCAATATTTTGTTAACAAACTATACCAAATTGAAAAATGAACATTGTACCTCAGCCAGAGTATGTAAAAAAAAGAAAGCTTACCACTTTAGTGTGATTTTGTGAAATGTACAGTCAAGTCTTTTTATAATAAATTTGATGATACTGAGTTTAAGCCTATTTATTCAATTGAGAATACAAAAATTAAATAAACATCAAATCACTTGCTTTCTTAAATAGGCCTACATTAATTTTAAGTGCCTGTTTGATGATATAAAGAAAAAATCCAATCTAAGAGCAGAAATTGTTTAAAGCAAAATAGCAACAAAATACGGTTTAAAAGGGATTTATTAGCGTGATGACAAAACAATATAATAATCTACCTCAGGATATCAAAAAAGCTAACAAATTAACTGTTTTAAAAAACAGGTTAAAGCCCACCTGCTTAATGAATATTTCAATAACTTTCTATAACTCTGATAACTTCATCTAAATTTTTTTAACATCTCTAAAGAATAATTTCAGTAGCGATTGTAATAAAAAAATAAATAAAAATGTATTATATAACTTTCTGTGAAGAAAAATTGTTTGTGACTCATTGTACTCTTTTAGTATGAAGTAAATTGTTTAATGGTTTAAACTTCTGTTTAGCAAATAGATTATATTTAAATTTTAATTAATCTAATTTTACTTAATTAAATTTCTTTATCTTAATTGTTCTTCTCCCTTGTATTATATTCTATACCTTATTATGTGTATTACGTGTATTCTTAAATTAATTTGTCCTAATTTTAGTCTATTAATAAGTATTGAACTCTGGTTCTATTCTATAATTACTACTCTCCTTTGTCTTTCTATGTATTTTTGACAGGTATTTTGTTTGTTTTGTATATATATATATATATATTTTTTTTTTGACAGATATTTTGTTTGTTTTGTATATATATTTTTTCTTATAATCTGTGCAGTCTCTATTCTATTACTTAGTAAAGTCTGCCTATGATGTACTTTTGACTGTCCCTTTATGCGAGCCATATGTGCTCTTTGGGACCTTTAAGAAATAAATAAATAAATAAATCTTATTTATAGTTATAAATGTGAATAGGTTTGAAGAAGAATGAAAAGCAAATCATTTTTTTTCCCTAAAGAAGTCTAGGCAAGATGAAAGTTTTCTCGGGGAATTCAACCAAGCTTTTAATTCTTTGTCTATTTCGTATGGAAAATGCCTCTAGAGTTTGAAATGTTAATGATTTTTTCAAAAAAATTGGTCGCGATACACTGATTTTAAGCCTAGGTTAGATCAAATGTAATATTTTTATCATTTACAAAGGTAGAAGTTTGTTTTCTATTAGGTTGTATAAGTGATTGTATCTCCGAGTTTCATAATTAATACATTTGTAAACTTCAGAATATTGAAATATACAGAAGAAAGTAATGAGAGTAAAGAAAACATCACGATTTAATATGTAATTCCACCTTCCATAATAGCTGTGGGCCGGCCAGCCGGCCAACGAGACCCAGCTGATGCGCTGTTGCCAGCTTGTATATTCCAGCCTGTTTGAAGGAAGCCATGAATGTGATCAAAGTACGATTTACCATGAAAACATCAGACTGCGAAATGAAAATGCTAAACTGAAGTAGAAACTCAAGGCACATTGTAAGAGAGACTATCGTAAAAAGTGATTGGCTGATTTTAAAAAGTGCAAAAATTCTGAAGACTAGAAAAGACAAGATAAGATAAGATTTATTACTGTTCTGCATAATGTCAAGACATTTCAGAACATTGTCAAAATTGTGTTTTTACAAACATACATATGAACTTTCAGAGCTGAAACACAATAACAGAAGTTACAGAATACCATGCAACATTCACACACTCATCCTATATACAAAAATCTGCCATATCATAATGATCCACATTTTGGGAAACTGGATAACACCGGAAATCAGAAAACTTAGAACTGCACTAACTATTGCTACCCATAAAGCAAACAAGAATAGAGACGCACCCTACTATGAAAAGGTAAAGAAGCTTAAAAATCTCTATCAAAATAACTGGAGGACAATGAAGATTAACATAATAATGCATAGTGTCATAAAAGATGTTTAGTTTATTTTCTGGTGTCTCAGCATTTGCTATTTCATTCCATTTTTCCAGCGACAGGGCATTTTTTAATTGTACTAAATTGAAGTCACAAAAATCATTTCTCATTTCGATGGGTTGTGTTAATTGAGTGTTTTTTGCTGCCTTAGATATACTATTTAACAGGATACACTGTGCTGTATGGTCTGATAAACAGGAGGTTATGACTAGAGACAGGCAAAATATGAAATTTCATATTCTAAAATATGGCTACTAGCGCTCTGAAAACTCGGATCTTTACAAATCACAAAGTTTAGATGGCAATGCAAGCAAGAAAAAAGTTCATATTTCATAATATTTTGGTAAAATCTTCATATTTTGTGAAAATCTTCATAAAGCTTCATATTTTGTATGATTTGCAAATTTTTCCTTCGTTAATACTTCTATGACAAATGAATCGAGTTTTTCACATTATTGAAATGTTTTGAAAAGTTTTCCGGGAATTGCATCTCAAATCCCTATACAGCAAACTCCAGAAAGCTAAGAAATTTGGCAACACTTTCTAAGTGTTAAGAGGTACCCAACACAATTCCACTCTAATAATAGCCTACTTCCACTATGAACGGGAATGGGATTTCTACGTATTGTTTGGAAGTAGTCACATTCCTTGCATTCCAAAAGATAACTCGACAGCAAGGGCAGGGGTAGGGAATGTTTATAGTTAAAGGAACCAGCTCACTAGCAGGGAGGAGGGAATATTAATTTATGTGTTGTTTGCGATTCGTGGTGATTTTGATCGTGTGCCTAAATCTGGAATGCGCAATTGGTGACAGAGTTAAACTGTTTTAAAACAGATGGAATGATTGTTATGTGCACATTTTGTAACAAAAGTGTTAAGTATGGAATATAGTCCTTTTTATTACCTGTGTAATATTATCTAAAGACAAATTTGTACTAACATTCAAATTATGTTTACGCTACATTTGATATCTTGGGAAAGAACAAATATAAGGTGCATCTTCGCATGAGACATATCCCGGCCAGCCCTCCCCCAGTGAAGCAATTCATTTTATGCCGTGATCTAGCGAATTCTTTGAGGATGAATAGGCTGACAAACCATTGGGTACAAAGTACATATTCTCGCATTTAATATTTGGTACAAGGGGCGCTCTAGAATTTTTAATATTTGGTACAAGGGGTGCTCTAGAATTTTTAATATTCGGTACAAGGGGCACTCCAGCAGTTTTAATATTTGTTACAAGGGGGACTCTTGCATTTTTAATATTTGGTACTGTCGGGAGTGTCGGCGACAATATACAAGGATAGTTTGTCACCTGCTTCCCTGAGAAACAAAATGTGAATTTTGAGTGATCGAGTGGGCGGAGCTTAAAGTGCACTTAATATTTGGCTTTTGCCGTTATCTTTATTCTGAACAAATGGGTGACTTTATTACCAACCGCCCTGATCTAAATAGCTTAAACAACAAACAATTTAGGTCTAAAATTAGAAAATTTATATAATTATTACTTCTGTTATCGACTATTACTGTTATAACATTTTTCATATTAAACTTTAAAATTTGGATAGATCTTAATTTCTTTGTTTTTTACTAAAATTTGAACAAATAAATTGTTATGTATTATTGTTGTATTACCTCGTACCTTTGTATTGTAAATAGAATAGAATAGAATAGAATAGAATAGATTTATTAGTCCGACGGAACATATTCATGTTTTGGGACACGTCAAAATGGTTACAATTAGAATATAACAGAATGTTACAACAGCTTGGGATAGTAATATACAGACTATACAAAGTGTACAGGCCTTAGAATCGAGACCTAATATTAATACATTTCCTTATTTACACACCAAACTAACATATATACATGGAAGTCAATGTTATTTCCACCAGTTAACACTGGGCTCTGCACGTGGCCACATTGGTCCATTTGCTTCACATTGTCGTTACTACTTAATTAATTTCAACACTTCACTTTTTCACTTTCTCCTTGGTCAGCAGTTAGTTTTCTCCCCGGAATACAGAGAAAAATTCATCCAATGAATAAAAACAATGATCCTGTAAAAGTGAACTAATCTGTTTTTTGAATTTAGCTAGAGCAGGTATCTCCTTTATGTACTGGGGTAATGTATTATATAATTTGAGACCAGTGTATGTGAAACTCTTTTCATAAAGACTAGTACTGTGTGGAATAGAAGCCAAATTATTTCTATTCCTTGTGTTGTAAGAGTGTGCACTCGAGTTCTTTTGGAACCCACTAAGGTTGCCTTTTACATATGTAAGTGTCTCTAAAATGTAGATACTTGGTAAGGGTAAAATCCTTAATTCCTTGAAGAAATTCCTGCAGCTTGCTCGATTATTTGCATGCATGATTATTCGTAATGCCCTTTTCTGGAGTTTAAATATAAGTTTACTGTTAGATGAATTTCCCCAGAAAATTATACCGTATGTTATAAGGGAATGAAAATTAGCGTAATAAAGGGTACGAGCAGAGTTCCTGTTTGATAATCTTTCTATTGACCGCAGTGCAAAGCATGTTTTGCTCAATTTCTTTGATAGTATGTCTATGTGTTTATGCCAGTTCAGATGTTGATCTACCCAAACCCCTAGAAATTTGGTTTCATTTACATAATTAATTGAACTATCCTGGTATGGGATTCTGGGGAAGTCCGTACTTTTGCTGTGAACTAGTTTAAAGGGGACTGCTACAGTTTTTTCCTTGTTAACAATTAGTCTATTTGTATCAAACCATTCAATTAATTTGTCAATTGCCTCTTTTATGTTTCGTTCTGTGGCAGTGATGTTTTCTCCTGTTACAAAGATACTCGTATCATCAGCAAATAGAGTTGACTTTATATGAGTGGAGTGCATTTTTAGGTCATTGATATAAAGCAGGAATAAAACTGGTCCAAGAATAGACCCCTGTGGGACACCATATTTTATGCTTTTTTCACTAGATAATTTACTGTTCATTATATTATTTTCTTTATCTATGTATGTGATTTCGACTACTTGTTTACGGTGTTGCAGATAAGATTTGAACCAATTTAAGGCTATACCACGTATGCCAGACGCTTCTAGTTTTTCAAATAGTATATTGTGGTCTATTACGTCGAATGCTTTTGATAAATCTAGAAACAACCCTATATTTACTTCCTTTCTGTCAAGTGAGTCATATATGTGTTTAAGAAAATTTGAGATTGCTGTGTTTGTAGATTTTCCTTTACAAAATCCATGTTGAGTGTCTGTTAGAATATTGTATTTCCTCATGAATGTTGTAAGCCTGGAGTTCATAACTTTCTCCAGTATTTTTGAGAAACCGGACAATAAGGACACTGGCCTATAATTTTCTACTTCTTCGTCTGACCCTTTTTTATATAGTGGCTTTACCTTTGCAGTTTTTAGTGCATCAGGAAAAATTCCTGTGCTAAGCGATAAATTTGCTATCCAGGATAATGGTTGAACGATATGTTCACAACAATTTTTGATTACATGATCCGAAACTTCATCTAACCCCGATGATTTTTTATTCTTTAATTTTCTAATAATAGAGGTAATTTCAACTACTGTTACTGGTTCCAGGTATATACTACTACTCTGTCTTGTGTGGGTGCCTAGACTACCTGCTTGTTTTGACAGATTGCTATCTAACAGGTTGTGTGCTACGTTTGCATAGTAATTATTGAATAATTCTGATATTTCCTTAGGATCTGTTATGGAGTTCCCACTATTATTTATTTTGTAGTCCCTAATGGATTCTCCTTCTTTACCTATTTCCTTTTTAATAACACTCCACATTGCTTTTGATTTGTTACTTGAATGCATTATATATTTGTCATTATGTAGTTTTTTAGCTTCATTTATTACTTTACTGTATATTTTCTTATACTGTTTATAATATTCTTTAAAATATTCTGGTATGTCTCCCCCTTCCTTTATGATCCTATTAATAAACTTCAGTCTCTTGCTGGATACTTTTATACCTAATGTTATCCATGTATTCTTTTCTTTCCTTATTTTAGTTTTGATTTTAGGTATTGCAGTTTGATAGTAGTATTGGAAAGTGTCTAGGAAATTTTTACAGGCTAATTCAGCTGATGTCTGATTAAATATATTTTCCCAAGATTCTTTGCTCAGCAAGTAACAAAGATACTTAAGGTTATTTTTGGTACAAGGCCTACTAAACCTATACAAGATTTCTGTTTTTTTCTCTTTCCTATTCTCCCAATCCTTTGAATGAATTTCCAGCACTTGGGCAAAGTGATCAGAAAATCCTGTATTAATAATCTCTACACCGTACTTCCAAATGTGTTTGTTTAATATAACCTGATCGATGGCTGTACACGACCCATTTGCCACTCTAGTTGGAGAATCTACTACTGCCTGTAGTCCATGGGAGTTCAGCATTGTTTGTATTTGGCTGTTCCCTTTTCCATTTAGGAAATCAATGTTTAGGTCACCAATAATAACTAACCTGTTGTATTTTTCTTGTATTGAACTGATTATGTTATCTAATTTTTCTGTTAGTATCTGTATGTCACTACTTGGGGATCTATAAATGCAGATTATAATTGTTTTCAGGTCAAGTAATTCTACTACACTAGTCTCAAAATGCTCCTCAACATTAAAGGTATTGAATTTTGGTAGCTCTTTGGCTGCTATGTTGTTTTTAACATGAATACAGGACCCACCCCCCTTTTTTTCTGTTTTGCAGAATTTAGAAATTAATGAGAAATCTGGAAAGTTAAAGAAATCTGTTTCATGTTTTTCAAGCCAATGTTCCGAGATGCACAATATGTCTAAATCTTTAAGTTGGTGAGCTAACATAACCTCAATGTTAATTTTCTTATTTCTTAGGCTCTGAACATTCTGATGAAATACTTTTATGGGCTTACATATCCCCAGTACATCTTTGGTGATACCCGATTGACATTTATTTATAAAAAATTACTGCTTAGCTTTTGTGGTGGTTTTCTGGTCCTGGTAGATGTTCGAAGTCCTACTTGCTCTGTTGTGTTGGTAGACCTAGTTCCATCGTCTAACCCTGTATCCCCTGCCGTAGGTGGTTCCTCTTCCTGGTCTGCTGGCCTAGCTCCGTTGTCCATTTCTGTATCCTCTTCTTGGGCTCCATTGTCTATTTCTGCACCCTCTGACGTAGGTGGTTCCTCTTCTTGGTCTACTGGCATGTTTCCCCTAGTAGGCCTACAGGAGTAAATTGCATTACTAAGTAGCCTTCCTAATTTATAAGACCCTCTCCTGTTAAGGTGTACCCCATCTTTTGCCATGTCTTCTCTTCTTATCCAGCAGTTTCCATCCACTAGTAGACAGTTTCTGACTGAGCACATCCAATCCAGTTCAATGTTTATTCTCCTAATTCGACTATCATTCACTTCCATTCTGTTTAGTACTCCACTGACTATTATTTTCGTGTGTGGGCTTTCTTTCTTGATATGGTCCACTATGTCCAAGGTATTGCCCATAATGTCTTCAGCCATTACTCCTCTGGTGATGTCATTTGTACCAACATGCAGGGCTACAACATCAGGTTGCAACTTCTTTAAATCCATGTCTTGTATCTTGTGTTTCAATTCTTCCGTTTTTATGCCAGGGAAACACTTTACTTCATGCCCATTCTGGCGGCACACATCTCCCGAAAATTTGAGTAGGGAGTCTCCTAGAACAATGACTTTGCTCCCTGGGCCTACCTGTTCTTTGTTATGGAGTAGGTTATGTGGCTGGATTTGCTTGTTTTTCCCGGTTGTATTAGGCCTTTGATGTTCATTTTCTACCTCGTTTAGGGCTTGGAATCTGTTTGAGATAGGGATTGACGTCTGTGGTCTTGGCCATAAGCTGCTGTTTGCTGTTTGGCGTGGGTAGGTGGATCTAACCTCCGTAGGCTTCGGTGCTCCTTTCTTTACAACCGTAGCATACTTCCCTTCATCATCTTTTATTCTTGCTAAAAGTTCACCGTTCTCAATTTTTAAATTGGTGATCTCTGATTGCGCCATCTTTAGGTCCTTGTTTAACATGTCTATTACCAATTGAAGGGACGCGATGGTTTCAGATTCGCGCGTCATCACTCTAGATATGTTTTCGGTACCAACGACTTTACCTGCAGACTTGCCTTTATTTTCTGAATTAGAACTGTTTGTAGGGCTCACTTTGTATATATTTCCACAATGATTTGACACTTTATTACCTTGATTTTCGTTTGAAACTGACCCGTGTGATATACTTTCTTCTGCTATCGGCGCCATCTTGCCACTTGGCAAGATGGATAGAACATGTTCTAACTTTTCATACATAACATTTTGTCATATTCTCCAAATTATGCATTGTTTTATGTAATTGTTTAGTATAAGTTTTTCTATTATATAACTGAACCACCCCCGAACACAAGCTCTGCTTCTTCGGGGGGTGTATCAACTTTTGTATATATTTTTCGTGTACTTTGGAACAATAAATTGTAAATTGTAACTAAGAAAGGATTTTGAAAAATTTTGATTGTAAATGCCAAAAATCAAATGTTTTCGAGGATACTTAATACCTTTTTACACAGAATTGTCAAATCCAAATCACATTCCATGACAACTGTGTATTCTTGGCAGTGGTCACAGGTAGCTTTGGAAACAAATGAAACAAACTTTGACAAATTAGAGAAGCAATCGATGTAATTGATTGGTGTAAATAAAAATTGAAGAATGAAATCCACGAAAATAATGCACATTGCAGTTACATAACTTTCTCTGCCATGGACAAAGAGAATACCATACAAGGTATGGTAATATGTATATTATTATATTGCACTATTTTTGTGAGGGAAGTATGAAAGTGATTTTGAATTTCTTTTAATTTCATTCCCAAAACGGTTATATGGTAACACGAGATTAAGAAAAAAAAAATTCTGCAAAGATAATACAATTTTATGTTACCGGAATTTCTGTTTCTTCTTATTAGAACCCTTACCATTCTTGGTGTGTAGAAGCGATGGGATGCAAAATTCTACATCCTCTATGAGCCTTAAAAAGCTAAATC
The DNA here is from genome assembly GCA_964059195.1 of Ectobius pallidus. Taxonomy (NCBI): domain Eukaryota; kingdom Metazoa; phylum Arthropoda; class Insecta; order Blattodea; family Ectobiidae; genus Ectobius; species Ectobius pallidus. Next base: position 2,261,766 of record CAXKWD010000009.1, on the reverse strand, counting down.
ATGCATTTTCTGAGGGAACAGTTAGAGTGTGATAAACTTAAGTCATTCTTCTTCATTTAAAATTCTAAATAAGGACCTAGAATTTGAAAATCGAAAGTTCTTCATAAGTTAATTTCGAATTACAAAATACAAAACCTGGACAAAGCTGAGTCTTTTAAGCTAGTTGCCTATATGACAAGAAATACCTAATTGGGCATTGGTGGTGTGATATCACACACATGGGATTCAATAGAATGTACAGGGTATATCTTGATGACATCATAGAATCCTGTACCCATAACTTCTATGTGGATTATAATGGAATGTTATTCATATTGAAATAATATTTTAAAACAAAATGTTACACATAAATTAATATAGGGGAATATACAAGCTCATACCTGGGTCTTTTGTTTTCCTTTTTAAGAAAAACTGCAAAATTTCACATAAATTGTAATGTAATGCAATGTAGATGTGGTTATCTCGTTCTGTAGATCCTGTGTTGAGTGGAACTCAAGGATGTAGAACACGTCAGATTACAACATACAAGCAAGTAATAAATAATAATATATAATATACTACACTATAAACTTATTCAAACTGGAAATACTCATCCATATTTTAGAAGGTGTGAGTCATTAAAAATTTCTTGAAAGATCCTTTGAAGGATTTGCTTTTTTTTCGAATACATAATAATTTAATGTTGTTTGGAAGCTTCTTGTATATCTGTATTGCAGAGTAATAAGCGCCATTCTGAAAAAAAGTTTTAATGCATTAACCGGTATAGACCGGTACATAGGTAAATCATTCCTGTTCCTAGTAGTATGTTCATGAACACTGCTATTAATTTGGAATCTCTCAATATTATCTATCTATCTATCTATATTAATAAAAGGAAGTGTCTGTCTTCCTCCGTCTGTCTATCTGTCCGCGATGCCCAGCGAAATCTACTGAACGCAGAGATCTGAAATTTTAAACATAGATGGACTAAAGGGTCGGAAAGTGCACCTCGAAGCCGGAATTTTAATTTTAGCTTTCCTTCGCGAGTTATGAGTGAAAAACGGGCAGAAAACGTGCATTTTTTGCGTTTTCGAAGCATTTGTTTTCAGTAATACATTTCAATTGCAGAAGGCTTTGTCTACTTTTGTCATGATTTGGAAATAAATGAATCGCTTCATTTCCTAAGCCCGCCCTTTGTTTAGAATGTCAAGGCCCGTAAACATGAAATTTTCAACCTACACGGAAGAGGGATAATCAGTATAGGCTTAAATATGGTCAAACATCGTTCGATTTGGACGAAACTCACTATACAGGGGTTTTCTGGGCCAATTAACTCGAATATGAAGTCGCCTTTATTAGACGACGCTAATAATCGTGATATGTAGTCCACGTGATTTAGGTGTCAATAAATATAATTATTTAACTACAGTAGAACCCTGATAATTCGAGCTAATTGGGGCTGAGGTTACCTTGAATTATAAAAAGCTCGGATTATACGGAAATATCACTGAATCAATGGGTAAATCATAAATAAATGACTAATGTGGTCAATAATGGTTTAAAAATACATAAACAAACAATATAATAGGCCTACATAGGCAAACCTGTGTTACGCCCGTATGTACATTGGCAAACCTTTAAAATAATGTCTGTGTATTATGAACGAAACCCTAAGTGGGACAGTTTTACCTGCATTTTTGTACATGGAAAAATTGAAAGAAAGTTCAAAATGTAACACATTCGGAAGTGCCTAAAACTCACATGCGGACACCGTATAAAAACGGGATTTTACTCCAGTTTTATGGAAAATTTTAATTTTCTTAAGACCAGCTCGAATTACACGGAACCTCGAAATAAAGGGGCTCGAATTACCGAGGATCTACTGTATTATGCTCTTAATTTTTAATTTTTTAAATAATTATCGCGGGCACATGCTAGTAAATATATAAAAGGCTTTGTCCTGACTGACTGATAGGAATCAACGTAGAGCCTAAACTATAACAGGTAGAGACTTGGAATTTTGACAGTACCTTCGTTTCATAATGTAGGTGCTCACTAGGAAAGGATTTTGAAAAATTCTGATTTTAAATGCGAAAAATCAAATGTTTTTGAGAATACTTAATCCCTTTTTACACAGAATTATCAAATCCAAATTACAGTTGGCATGGCAACATATTGTATCCAGAGAGTCTCAGATGGGTTTGGAAATAATTGAAGTGGGACTTTCACGAAACTATTGATTTAATTCATTGCTGTAATTAAATATTGAAGACGAAATGTATATTATTGTGTCGCAGGTATTTTTTGGGGGGAAGTATAAAATTGAAATTGATTTACTTTTTTATTTCATCCCCGAAACGGTTGTATGGTAAATTGAGAGTGAGAAATAAAATATTCCGTAAAGACAATACTATTTTATGTTACCGGAATTTCTGTGTACTGTACAAGCGACGGGATACAAAATTCGACATAAAAAGCTATATTGAGCCATAAAAAGCTATATCAAGCACTTTCAGCGGTATAGTTTGAGTGAGATATGTCGTTCTTCTACATTTCAAATTTTCAATACGTATATAAGGACCTAGAATTTGAATGTCGAAAGTCCTTCATAAGTTAATTGAGGCACTCAGCAGCAAAGTGATATACGTGACAAATTTGAAAAAAAGTGATATAAGTGCATATTCCAAATACATAACATCACTTCTGTTCAGAGACAAATTAATACAAGTGTAGGTCCAGTCAATGCTGCTGTCTATTGTCCTAACTCTTATACTACTATGACCCTAGCTTTTTTTCCTGAGAGGTAAAGTAATATAAGTGCACATTGTGCGCATTCCCTACATTAAAGTAATATAAGTGCATTGTTGTGGATCTTGTTGCTGTTAAACTGCTTGTATTTGATTTATTTGCAACACTGGAGAATAGTAAGACTTTCTCAATTTATTTTGACTCGTGTATTAAAGTGAACGCTGCTTAATGTAATCGCGGAAAATGTCATCAGTCGGGTAATGTTATCACTTTTATGAAGTCCCATACGGATTAATACTGATACATTTATCAGAGAAGATCCAAAGATTCGGTTTATGTTATCACATTTTACTTTTTCGGCTTTATTTCCAACTGTATTGCGTTGTGCTGGCAATATTGTTCCCAGCTCACAGGACGACCAGTTCGAGGGGTGGCATTACCCAACTTTCTCTTTTAAGCAATAAAACATGTGTCACCCCATAGTTAAGCTGCAGCTTTTGATTTATGAAGATAACAGTGTTGACATGCAGTGGTGGCTAGTGTAAAATGAAAAGACTTGAACAGACAGGCGTTAGATGTTCACCACAGATCAGTATAGACTTCCAAAAACACTCGTAACTGAGTATGGAGTATTGGTTAATGGACCCCTAAAGGAAAGTAAAACAATTGAAAACTTTATTACTGGTTGAAAAAATAGTTGCTTGCATTTTATTACTGTATTTTCCTATGAGTGGTTCAGTGATTCACAGTTACTTATTATTTTACGAATAAACAGCTTTTAATTCTGTTTTGTAGTGTATTACCTTATATATGCATAAATAACCTTCAATTAATTTCTTCGGCTACTGTTATCAATCGGTTAATATTATCAGATTAGCTGCGTCCCGAAGTGATCACAATAAGCGGCGTGCACTGTATATAAGTAAATGCATGATATTAGAGGTGCCTAGATATTGTTCAGAAAGAGAAACGTTTCAATGTTCGTTGTTTTGAATAACATTTTTAAACAGAACTGCACTTATATCACTTCAGCTCTAAAAGATTTTGATCGCACAGTAATACAAGTGATTTAAGGCCTTTAGGTATCCTGGAAGCATTTAATTTTATTGTATGGGAAGTACAATTAATTTTATTGTATGAAGGCGACTTTAAGATAGGCTATATAAATATACAAGGCTTAGGAAGGAAGACTCAGATTCTAACGAATTTGCAAATGAGAATATGTATGATGTTGTATGTATAAGTGAACACTGGAGTTCACTAAATGAATTATGTTTTAACAAGCTGGATAATTTTCACTTAGTCAATAGTTACAGTCGGGAACATCATATTCATGGGGGGGTTGCAATTTATGTTACCCGATCTATGATGCATAACTGTTATAAATTAAGTCTTGATCTAGCTAGTGAAATGCACTTTGAAGTAACAGGTTTAATTATAAAAAATCTTAAATTGATTATTGTGGTACTTTATCGATCCCCATCTGGAGATACTTCAATTTTTCTTGAAAACTTAGAAAAGCTGTTTAATTACTTTATGAAACCTGAATATGGGAGATTTAACATAGTGATAGGTGGAGATATAAACTCACACTTTGATGTAACAGGTAATAAACAAAGCGTAAATGAATTTAAAAATCTGCTTAGGCAATTTAATTACAATATTAGTAACTACAAAAATACTAGAGGTGTAGCCTGCTTAGACAATATATTTACGAATATTGATAGAACACTTTTATATTCTGATGTAATTACTTTCCCATTCTCCGATCATGACTCAGTATTTCTTAATATTACAAATTTTAAAGCAGGACTGAACGAGTTAGGCTCGGAGGAAAATAAAGTTGTAATTTCGAGACCCATTAACACGGAGAAAATGGAAAATTTTAGATCATCTTTACTAAATTTTAACTGGATAGATTTTTATAGCAAAACTCATCATTGGTCTGCAGATCTTACACTTGAAAGATTTTTATATATTGTTTTAAATATCTTCGAGATGAATATTCCTAAGAGAATGTGTAAGATTAACCCGAAGTCTTGTAAAACTAAGGGTAAAGATCAGATAAAAATGTGGTACGGACCGAAGTTGGTTCAATTAAAAAAAAGGGTATTACTACATTTAGATCTTTATAGAAAATATAAAACAGATATAACTCGGTTAATCTACTTAAATACTCGCAAGGAATATCAAATTGCCATAAATGATGCAAAAAAACAATATAACATTTCACGTATTGATAAGTCAAGTAATAAATGTAAGGAGGCATGGAAAGTGATTAACTCTGTTGTCGGAAGGGATAATAAAGAACTCGTTAAAATATCTCCTAACGATTTCAATAATTTCTGTGTACAATCGGTACAGGAAATTTCAAATAGTATCATTAAGCCCATAGAAACTGCTTCAGAGCTCATCAAAAACTATGTTAGGGTCTCCGATAGAAGTTTTGTTCTTTCAGAAGTAACTTCACATGAGATTGTGAATGCTGTGAAGAATTTTAAACGCTCAGACAGCACTGACTTATATGATTTTAGCACCAATTTATTAAAAAAATGTAACGATCTCTTGGCTGAACCACTAACTTATGTAGTGAATAAATGCTTAAGAGAAGGAATCTTTCCTAATGCACTAAAAATATCCAGGGTTGTGCCTATTTACAAGAAGGGAGAACGACTAAACGTTGACAGCTATAGACCAATCTCTCTAACTCCTATCTTCTCGAAAGTTTTGGAATCTGTCATATATGCACAGACATGTCGGTATTTGAACCAGTATAATATAATTTGTAGCGAGCAATTCGGCTTTAGGAAAAAAAAGTCTACAGTCAATGCCATGGATTCTTTAGTTAAAGAGGTACTCTGTGTCTTTGAATCCAAGGGGTTTGCTCAAGCCACATTTTGTGACTTGAGTAAGGCGTTTGAGTGTGTTGATCATGCTATACTTTTAGAAAAATTAGCTTATTACGGTATCACCAACACTAGTTATGATATTTTTAAGTCTTTTTTGGAGAAACATAAACAGATAGTCTGTATTGGCCAAGAGAAATCTGATGTTGTGGAGATTAAATGTGGTGTTCCACAGGGGTCGGTGTTGGGACCGTTGTTGTTTTTACTTATGATTAACGATTTACCGTCATTTTTAAATACTCACACAATAATGTATGCAGACGATACTACTTTCTTTAATTCAAACTCCGATTTTCACACTCTTCAAAATTTAACTTATAATACAATGGCTCAAGCATCAATCTGGTTTAGAGCAAACGGACTCATGCTTAATAACAGTAAAACACAACAAATGTACTTTACTTTGAGAGATCTACCTTTAGAGTGCGATACAACTAATATTAAATTCTTAGGTATCTTTATTGACAATAAATTATCATGGGAGCCACACGTTAAGTATATTTCATCAAAACTTTCTAGAGTCATCTACTTGTTAAGAAGTTTAAAAAATCATGTTTCGGACAGCTATATCAGATCAGGATATTTTGCATTCTTCCAGAGCATTATATCATATGGGATATTACTATGGGGAAATAGTAACTATGTAAACGAAATACTATTACTCCAAAAAAAAGTAATAAGGTTATTTACGGACTCTCACTATTTAGAACATTGTAAACCATTATTTATAAAACTGCAATGTATGACGGTCATTAACCTGTATATCTTTAATGTACTTCTGCACATAAAAAACAATATATCAGAACTAAATCTTAGAAAGGACATACATCCACATAACACAAGGATCAGTAATAGAATAGATATACCATACCAACGGTTGACCAAGTCTTTAAACAGCTATGAAATGTTGGGTATGAGAATGTATAATAAGTTACCATTGCAGTTAACTGAGTTACCAATAAATAGGTTCAAGAGTAAGCTTTGTAATATATTAGTTAATAACCCATTTTATTCTGTTAAAGAGTTTTTTGAGTGTGATATTACCATGATGTATCTGTTAAATTTCGGTTGACTCTTACTATTTTTTAAGTATGTGTATAATTTATTAAGAACTATTGTATAAAATTATCTGTATAATTCTCTAGTTTTAGAATATGACTTTGTCCATTGCTGTAAAGCTCAACGACAAGAAAATAAAATTATTATTATTATTATTATTATTACAGGTTCCAGTGTACGCCACTGTAAAGTTACAACACCATAGCACTGCAATTTATTTTTTTAGTGCTATTTGAACTTCAAAGTACTTTATCTTGAAAGTAACTAAATGTCACTTTTATCACTTTGCTTCTCAGGCCCTCAATTTTGAATTACAAAATAAAAAAACCCGGGCGACGCCGGGCCTTTTAAGCTAGTCTACCATATAACACATCTGTATCTGCATCTGGTACCCTATGATCCCCAGGGGCGGTATTCTGTAACTTTCGTCACCAACGCATTGGTGTTGTTGAGAGCTCAACAACCGACAGCAAGATACCAACGGCCAGAGCGTGAGCGATTCTGTAACTCCCTGTTGGTATCTGGAGAACCGTTGTTGAGGCCCACCAATAACTTTGTGAATTTTCGTGAATGTTGGCAATGAAAGTAGCTATGAGAAATCTGTCTTAACAAACTGCAATGAATATCATTGGCTGATGGAGTGCGGGAATGTGATTTCATAATTTCCAAACTGGGCGGGAGTTTAATTTCATGTATATATTTTGAAAGTGGGCGTTTATATTACACGTACTGTCATGTTGCAAGACGCTTATAGGGGGAAAAGGCGGATTTATAATAATAGGAGAAATTCGCAAAATGACAATGGTTTTTAGTATTGTTTACTGTCATATAGGCCTATATATAATAAGGAGGGTATCTCGGGGAATCCAATTAGCAAATTCCGCAATAGTTTGCCAATGTCTGATTTAAATTATGATTATAAAAAAATATGCAATCTCGAAGTAGTTATATATTTCCATTGCAACTCACCTTGTTTGTGTGAAAGTATTCATTTTAACGATTAACAGAAAGTAAGATGTAGCCCTTTTCAGAATACTCATTTTAACAAAATGTTGCTGGATTCATACTCAGTGAAAGGAATGAACTTTCCAATCTCTGTTCAAATAAAAGTTAGTCTCTCAGTATAATATAATTATTGTGTATGACGTTCTTGTAATGTAAATTGGTTGTATAAATAAAGAGAATGTCCTTAACACATCACATCCCCGAAGGATACACAACCCAAATAAAATATATTTATTGTACTCTCATAACTTTCTTTACTTTAAGCATGCACAATACATTTTTCTCACTTCACATTCTGATAAAGACTACACTTTAGAGATTTTCTTCGAAAAAATATTTCAAATAAAACTTTTAGCACGTATTCAGAGTGGGTGGCTTATAACTACCCTAAAGAGAATTTCTCCGAAAAAAGTTTCAAATAAAGTTTTAAGTCCAAGTAACTTATAAGCAACCCATGTGCAAAATTTAAACAAATCGATAAAATCGCAAAAACGAACATTTTTTCATGTAAAGTCCCTTTAAAAATAAGAGAAACTTGTCGCCAATCCTTGTGTCACATCTTCAGAAGGTACCCAACCCAAATACAAAAAAAAAATTCTTACGATTTTCCATTCTGGAGCTAGGCTGTTGACACACTTCCACACAGACATGTTTCCGAAAATAGTATTTGGGGATTCAGAATACCTCAAAATGTGTATTTGGGCTAAAAACTCAACTTCAAAGTTGGGGTCGAAAACAATACTTCCTTTATCTGTATTACCTATGGTACAGGCAGAGAAAGTAAAAAAAAATATTCAGTAGGAGTTTTTACTTAATTTATAGAATACAAGCCAATTATAAAATTATTTTTATATAGATAAAGCAAATAGTAAAGTTTAAGCAAATAAGAGTATCTTATCTTGCCTACTGCTTTTATGACATTTTTAAAACCCTTGAAATAAATTAATTGCGTTTTAGGTTAACTTAAAATGAATTCATTAGTATTTAATTTACAAAGTACTTTGAAACATTACAATTGGCCTCATAGTTGTTCATAATTATATATTAATTTAAATAACACCATAATATCACTGAAAAAGTGTCTTAAGGGGCTCATACACCAAGAGACCATGCCCAAGCAGGCATTGCAGTAACTGTTCGATATCTTCAACACTATTTGCAATAATAAAATGAAATTTTGGACATTAGAAGTATACATTTGGGGGTTGAAATGAGCACAAAAATTATTACAGTGTCACAAATATGAAGGTTGATATTAGAAAATTATTTTATTTTTATTTTTCAGCATGCGATAAAGCCTAAGTAACATGATTTCATGCAAAAGTCAATCTGATTGGTGTAATATTTTTTTTTATTCACAGCTGACACTATAATCTCGAGGATAAACCATCAATTTATACTGTGGTATGCCTGATACAATTTTCAGGCATTTTAAAATTTCAATATAAAATTATTACGAATTTTTTCACATCATGTTCACAAGTGAAATAATCTTGTGTTGCAAATACATCAGATTATTTAGGTTTATCCTCTAGAACACACAAAAAACTATGGGTGTGCAAAGTTTCATGCAATTTGGACCATTACTTTAAGAGATATTGTGTTGAAAATATCAAGTTATGGGAAAATGGCTCTGAAAATTCAACATGCATTTCAACTTACATAGTATAAGCCACACCCACTTGACGGAAAATCACGAGATACAATATAGCTCATATTATTATAAAAGGAATTAGAGGGAATAAAATAGATGGTTTAAATTAGACAAAAAATTGGTAAAGCCAATATTGTAGCTAGATTTAAATAATATTTTCAATTACAATAGGCTACATTGGCAGGGAGGCATATTTTTTGTGCAGTTAAAAACAGATGCTTCTCTACAAGTGTGAAAAGTTTTATAAATTAGTAAACGCTATATAGGCTACCAGTATATTTAAAAGTAAGGACAATGTACATCATATTTTGCTGAGTGATATAGTACACACACACTTACAAAGTAAACTTTGGTACAAAAAAACTATTATATGTATCATGAGTTCATGGCACTTTGCTCAGTTCTAATAAGCACAGTCTTCGTCATTATTTCCTGAAAATTACAAAAAGCCAACAACATCTCACTACTTGAAGCATTGCTTGAGTGGGATGTTTTTCTCAATTGCAAATGACCTACTTGTGCACTGTTCTTTCGAATGAACTGAACAAAATTTTACACTACATTAAAAAATTTAGGCCTACATAGAGGTGACACCCATAAGTGTTCGTTAAGCTTATTATTGGTGCATATTATGTTGTCCACTCTTTAATGCAGATCACATGGATTACAATTCCAAATCTGAAACAAGATAAAGTAAAATAATTAATATTATGTGCAATTATGCAAACATAACCTCAAACATGCTTGTTGCAAAATAAAATTATGTATTTAGTTTTTATATTGATAAAAACATATTAACAAATACTAAGAATCTATTCATTAATGGATATATACTGTACCTTCTCTGTTATTACGAAAATATAGCTATTGACACCATCACGAAGTCGCCCAATTAGGATATAAGCGGCCATTGTATCACAAATATGTCGATATTTCTGCAAATTTTGCGATATTTTGGTACTTTCGAGTTGTTGTTGAGCTCACCGAGGGGTTTGGAGCCGTCGGTGTGTCACCAATATTTCCAGCAATATATTGGTGTGATTTCAAGATCGATACTTGACACCAATAGTTACAGAATAACTTTTTCTAGTTACATTGGTGTAATCGTAGTTGAGAGCGTTGGTGGAGTTACAGAATACGGCCCCAGGTGGGGCGAAGGGGCCTCCAAGTGGAGGCTTCATTACCTATAGAGCTCTGCGCTTTTAAGATGGCCGCCGAGAATGAGGTATTAACCACTTCCGGTTATCTCAGAGGCCTGTGTTTACAATACAGTTCTTTGCTTGTGTCTTGTTTTGGAAGTAATTATGCCGATTAACTGCTATGTTTTCGGCTGTTCAGCCGTTGCAAACAAAAATTTAGGACTTAGTTTTCCAAAAGAAAGGGCTGTTTTTCAAGAGTGGATGGTAAAATTACGCCATGGAAAAACACCTTCCCAGTACTCTCGTGTTTGCAGCTGTCACTTCACAGAAGATGATTTTAATGTTCCTTTTGAGCAGTTTTGGCGAGTATTTCATGTTTTTTTAGAGTAATTAAGATATTTTTGATATAGGAGATGTTGAGAAAAATATATAAGCCTATGAAATAATAAGTATACCTGACCAACTTAACCTCGTTTAGGCTCATAATCAAGTTTCATTTCCATGTTAAATTAGTATTTCATCTTTTCAGTGTAATTTTTTATGCCAATTTATTTGGTCATTTATTTTGACATTTAAGAATGTCAATGTCAATCGAAATTTCTCCCGTAACCGATAAAATGGTCATTCTGTATTGTAATTGAGTAAAAAACAAACTACATACAAATTTTTAGGAAAACATGGGTCCGGGCTTGATGATTTTTTAGAGTAGAATGTGGGCCTAAGGGTAGCTTAAATGTATCTGAAAATGTACAGATTTGTTGTATGCCTGTAATAAAAACTCTTGTAACAAGTAGATCAAAACCATAGGCGTACCGAGGGGGGGGGGGGTTTTGGGGGTTTGAACCCCCCCCCCCCCCATTGATTAAAAAAAGGAAAATTGTATAATTTTTTTAAGTCTGCCCACAAATTACTTAATACAAGTATAAAGCGTGGGAAGCTTAAAACTCGTTATTTTGCGTCTTGATTTTTAAAATTTTCCGGGGAGCAACCCCCGGAAGCTTAAAACTCGTTATTTTGCATCTTAATTTTTAAAATTTTCCGGGGGAGGAATACCCCACGGATGTTATAACCCCTCCCCATATGGTCGGCCTGGTTACGCCTATGATCAAAACCTAATAAAGAAAAATGTAATCATAATAGGCCTATAGTTAATTATAACACTAATTTTGTAAATGTCATATTTCTTAACATTCAAGGTTTTTTAATTAAATCAGATATGTTATGTATTATGTCATCAGACAATAATTTGGAGGTAATTGGGATGGCGGAACACTGGCAGAGCCCGGAAAATATAAATTTGTCAAATACTCAAAATTTTAAAGTAGCCTCTTATTTTTGTCGTAGTCATAAATGGCATTGTGGTTCAGCTATTTTTATTTAAAACAAATCAAAAGAGAATAGCAACTGTACAACTAATCATTATTATTGGTATTTTGCAGAAGAGGCAAAAATACTGTTTGGTAATAAACATTTACATTATGAAGTAGCCCCTCAGAAAATGCTTTGTTAAATTTTGTGTGTTGAATAATGATGCCCTTCTTAGTCCAAATAACAAAGTCACACCTGTGAATATCATTCAGTAACATCTTAGCCTGTACTTGTGCATAATGTTTGTTATTCACTAACTTGAACTTGATGAATTTTCTAATTGCTAGAGTCCGGCCAGCTTTCATACTGCTGCCTGCCCTACGCTTTTCGGACCAAGTGGTTATGGAGTCTTCGTCAAAAAGTTAAACCGTTCTTTCTTGAATTAATTTATCTTGAAGAAATTTGTCGAAGGAAAGTCGTGGGTACTTTCTGATTCTATAACTTCAACTTCGATTAATGCAAAGTTCCTATCCGGATTTTTCTCTCGCCTGAGCAACCTGCAACCAAAACAAACAGCGTCGTATATTAGACTGTGTGCTCAATAAGTTATGATACGAAGAAGTCCATGCATATTTGTAAAAAAACATTAAAATAAATCGTGCAACAGTATACAAAAATATTTGAGACCGCAGGCATATTGCACCATATTAGAACAGTTAGCGAACGTTTCAGAAGACAGGTAGCTTTGATTTCTCACCTTGCAATCAACTCTTGCTTTGTTAACTATGAAATATTTGTTGTGCCATCTTCGGATAACATCCTTTTTAATTCCTTCACTGTAAAATTGGCGAACCGTCCCGAACTCATATTGAAAACACACAAGAATGAGGAAACCGAAAGTTGACAATACCTGAATGTGGAGAGCAGCGCGCTCCAGTGGCAGGAGGAAAAACTACAAAAGCCCAGAGCTCTATACTAATTTTGATATGCTTATTTTCCGAGAGAGGGTAGAGGGACAGGTGGTAAGCCCATCGCCTCGCAACCCCCCTCTGGAAACTAAGTATTTCTTGGACGTGAAAGGGCCGAGAAATTTTGTCCAGAGGCTCTAATTTAGGCTTGGAGTTCTTTTACGTGCCGTAAATCTACGACACGGGACCTCCAGCTTAAAGTCCCTCCCGGAGGACTCCGTGCCCAGGATTTTTACGTCGACCGCGGCCGGGTTTGATCCCGCGCCCTGCGGATCTAGAGGCAGGCACGCTACCTCTAGACCACATAACAGAGCGAGAGTGAGGACTTTTAATTTTTCAAAGAGCGGTTTACATGATTCTCTCTTTTTCTTTCCACACATTATTCTAATTTTTTGCTTTTGTAACTTGAATATTTTTTCCTTATGGGTCACGTTACCCCAGAATATGATTCCATACTTCATTACCGAGTGGAAATTTGCAAAATACACCATGCGTAAGGCATCCTGTTTTAAAACCTGATTCAGGACTCTTAAGGTCATGCTGAACTTAGTTTTGGAATTATCATTTCAATATGTGACTTCCAGTCGAGATGTTGATCAATTTGTAATCCTAAAAATTTGATATTACTAATTTCTTCTATGCTTTGTGTTTGGTAATTAATTACAAGGTTTCGGGTACATCTTTGTTTTGTTCTGAATTGAATAAAGTGAATAAAGTGAGTCATTTTGTTAGCTTGGAACCATATATTTAATTCGTGAAACGCCTTCGTAGCTACTCTTGCCAATTGTTCCCGGGATTTTCCTGTTACAAATACACTAGTGTCATCCGCAAAAAGCAATACCTTTGTTTCGTCACTTAAGTTATGTGGCAAGTCATTGATGAAAATTAAAAATAGCAAAGGTCCTAGTATTGATCCCTGTGGTACTCCACTTCTAACTACTCCTAGATTAGATTTGTTTCCATTTATTACAACATTTTGAGTTCTATCAGACAGGTATGATTTGAACCAATTCAGTGTTAAATTATCTATTCCATAGTGTTCCCATTTTTCAATTAATAGCTAATGATTTATACAGTCGAATGCTTTAGCTAAGTCACAGAAAATTCCCAACGTATATTTCTTCCAGTATTTCTGTGGTGAGTTTAAATGAAGCATTTTCAGTAGACATGCCACTTCTAAAACCAAATTGTGATGGTGTAAGAATATTATTCAAATTAAGATAGTAAACTATGCGGTTATATACAACTTTTTCGAATACTTTTGAAAATGAAGTTAAAAGCGATATAGGCCTGTAATTTGATGGTAAATTGTTGTCTCTTTTTTTAAACAGGGACTTGACAATTGCATGTTTCATTCTTTCAGGAAATATTCCAGTTTCTAGTGAACAGTTAAATATATGGCTAAGGGGTTTACTAAGTTCAGAACAGCAGCTTTTTAATAGCTTATTACTTATGTCATCCCATCCTGATAAGTTTTTACTTTTAAGCAACTTTATTATATTTTCAATTTCTATAGAGGAAGTCAGTGTGATTTAAAATTTATGGTTACAAATTGTAGATTTTGTCATTAGGTCTATTGCCTTACAGGGGCGGATCCACGGGGGAGGAAATGGGGGAAATTTCCTCCCCCAAAATTTGTAACATTAAGCGCAGATTATTCAAACGGTCAGCCATCTAATAAATTTTGTAAAGACAACATAACCCAAATACTTAAATTAAAGCAACGACATTCATTATTTTGAAATACATTTGCAATAAAATGCTGAAATGTTCATTTTGTTTTCAAATGTGTACCGGGAATAATTAATTTTTATGAGTAAAAACTTCCCTCTCTATTTTGGTTCCCCCCCCCCAAAATGTCTCTCTGGATCCGCCTCTGTTGCCTTAACATTGGTAGGTTAGTGGGACCACAATTCTCTGCAATATTTATGAAGTGGTTATTAAATGCATTTGTAATATTTGATAGATTGTGTAGTTTCTTATTTTTGTATATTAATGACTTACAATCACTTTTTTCCTTTGCTTTCCCTGTTTAATTTTTTATTATGTTCCATATAGTCTTAACTTTGTTGTTTGATTTATTAATTATTTGTGAAAAATACCGGCTCTTTGCTTCTTTAATAACATTTTTAAGCATATTGCAATACCTTTTATAATACACTTTCTGAGTTTGATTGTTACTGGTTCTATATTGTAAATAGAGCTCTCTTTTTTGGCACATGATATTTTAATACCAGCGGTTAGCCATGCTTTATTCTTTAAATTATATATTTTAGCAGTTGTCTTTTTTGGAAAGTTGGCCTCAAAGTGTCGCAACACAATATTTAGGAATTCATTTAATTTGCTATCAACGGTGATATAGGTAGGCCTAAATATAGTTTCCCAATTTTCATTTGCAAGATCTTGTTTGAAACTTAAAATCGAAACATCATTCATTACTCTAATAATATTACTACGGGCAGTGGCGTAGCAAGCTTAGGTGGTACCCGGTGCGGAAAATTTCTTGTCACCCCCCATTTAAGTTTTTAAAAGAAATAACAGTTCCAAGTGTTATTTTTTGGATAGTCAAAGGTAATCCCACGAGAGTTTAAGAGTTTATCAACGGATGCAGCTGCAACGAATTTATCTGACGTAACTCGTAAACTCAACGGATTATGCAAAAGTAGTAATAATTACTTTGTTATATAGAAACAAAACTAAGCTCCGAAATCATGGTAGGCCTACACTATGAATCAACCATCTTTGATTCGATTCGAGTTACCGTATTGTGGCCAGTGCTACCAGTGGTGCAAATAAGACATAGTTAACCTAATTCAGCCAATTTTGTTAGAAGAGAAGACATACATATCAAGCATATTATGCAGTACACTGTACTGTTAAACGACAATAAATGCTATTATTATTATTATTATTATTATTATTATTAGTATTATTAATCTAAAGTACGTTATAGACGGACAGATATATATTGTTTTCATAAGCGACAGACTGTAGGTGTTACCGTTAATAAAGCGAACATCTAGGCCAAAATACACTCCCGAAATTGTGCAAACTTTTAATTTTCCAGTGATTTTTTTTATATTTTGTTTTCCAAGCGAAATCTTGAATTTTGGAAAGATGAATTTTGATAAAAGGAAAAAAAATTGTATTTATGTCAGATACCTTTCAAGATGTGAGCCGAAGATTGGAGACAAGTTTTCCTTATTTTTATATAAAGAAAGTTTTCTCGAAAACGGCTCTAACGATTTTCTTTAAATTTTCCATGTGGGTTGCTTATAGAGCAAAAACTTTTATTTTAAACACTTTTTCGAAATAATTCTCTGAAGGGTAGTTATAAGCCACCCACTCTGAATACGAGCTCTTTGCAATACGGCCCCTTGCAACGGAAAATCGTACGAAAACAAAATTTTGTATTTGGGTTAGGCACCTTTTGGGGATGTGACACGAAGATTGGCGACAACTTTCTCTTATTTTTAAGGGGAGGCTAACTTTTATTTGGTCAGAGGAAGTTATGTGAATTATACATAATTTTTTAGGATGTTCCTAATAAATTTCATAAACAAGTAATGTAACTATTTTACGGAACTGTATTATTAATAATTTATTCTTAAATATGCGCACATCCCAGTTCAAAATCTAGATTGAAGGAGACTTCGGAGTCAACTCACATTCGAAGTTTATTTTCGTCAAAGTCATGACTGCCGCCGCGGGTAGAATTGGTTGCGGCTTAAGTGATATAAGGCTCTTTTCACACTGGGTCACTTGTGACGGTCACCGGTGATTGCAGTGAACACACGCCGGTCACTTGTGACGGTCACCCCTAGTATTGCCAATAGTAGCTACATGAAACACAATTTGTAATAGCTTTTGACAACCCAAATGGTAGGTCGACATTTCACTTCATTTATAAAATCTAAAGTATTAATCAAATCTAAACTCAAGACTGGATAACTAGTTTCGCTGAGCTCAATTGAACAAAATGATCTAAGTAGCTATAGAACAAGCAGAATATACTCAGTAGAAAATATCAATTATCTTAATTACTTACTCGCAAAAGAGACATGGGAAGATGTTTTTTCCAAATCTGAAGTTAATGAATCATATCTTGAATTTTTCCATATCTTTAAATATTGTCTAGATACAGCTATTCCAATTAAGAGAATTAAAATCAAAGAAAATAAAAGTCAATGGGTTACACAAGGCATAAAGGTTTCGGGGAAAAAGTTCAGGTATCTTAGGAGTTTAGCAAAGGGAGGGAATATGTCTGAATCATTCTTAAATTATTTTCACCTATACAAAAGAATCTACAAAAGAGTGATAGTTGAAGCTAAGAGGATGTGTAACGATAATAGAATAAAAAGCTCCAATAACAGATACAAAACCATGTGGGATTTAATTAAACATGAACTGGGAATAAAAAAACAAACAGATAAAAATATACAACTAAATAATAAGGGTATGAACATAACGGATCCAAAAGAAATAGCCAATCTGTTCAACAAGCACTATACAAGCATAGCAGATAGTTTATTAAAAAATGCCCCACCGACAAAGAGTACTAATTTGGAGTCACTTGAGATATTACAATGCAACAGTATGTTCATAAGACCGGTTTCAGCAACAGAAGTTTTAGATATCATTTCAAAATTAAAAAACACATGGTCAACAGGTCTGGATGACATTCCTGTAAATGTAATAAAAAAATGTCACATACACTTAGTTCATCCTTTAATTTACATAATAAATTTATCACTAGCCTCAGGAGTTTTTCCAGATGTTTTAAAAATGGCCAAAGTTATACCATTATTTAAAAAAGGATCAGAAAAAGATATTCAAAATTACAGACCAGTATCGCTTTTATCAGTTTTCTCTAAAATTATTGAAAGGGTGGTACAAAATAGACTTTCAAAATTTTTAAATAAATACAATAAGTTAACTGCTAACCAGCATGGCTTCTGCAAAGGGAAATCTACAACTACTGCCTTGACACATTTTATAAAAAGAGTCTATGAATCTTTAGACAATAAAGAAACTAATATTGGTTTATTTATGGATTTATCAAAAGCTTTTGACCTGGTTGATCATAATATTTTACTCGGTAAACTTTCAGCTATTGGAATACGTGGTGTGGTTCATGACTGGTTCAAATCGTATTTAAAAGATTGGGAACAGTTAGTTCAGATAAACTATAAACAGGAACATAGCAATGAAATAACTAAATTTTTATCATATAATGATTATGTTAAATACGGAGTCCCACAAGGCTCAATACTTGGACCTACTCTATTCTTAATATACATTAACGATCTAGATTCTACAGTTACAAGTGGAAAGCCAACACTCTTTGCTGATGACACAAGTGTAATTATATATCAGGTCAGGACATCAGAAGAGTGCAATCAGATATAACAGAAACTACTCATAATCTTCTGGAATGGTTTGAAAAGAATAGGTTAGTAATAAACAAAGAAAAAACAATTGCTTTATCATTCCATCATGTTCAAAACAGGAATCCACAGTTTCCAATTATAAAATTAGACAATACGATAATAAGTTATTCAGACTATACTAAATTCTTAGGGATGTGGTTAGATAAAAATTTGAGGGGTTTGCATATACAAGAAATCTCAAAAAAATTAAGTAAAGCCTGTTTTGCGATAAAGATGATAAATAATATAACCAATTTCGAAACAGTAAAAGCGTTATATTATGCTTATTTTCATTCGATCCTTACTTATGGAATTATTTTTTGGGGAAATTCTTCACATGCTAAAACAGTCTTCAAACTACAAAAGAAAGTGATTAGAATTATGATGAAAGTTAGCAGAACAACTAGTTGTAGGCTATTCTTCAAAAAGTTAAACATATTACCTCTACCAAGTATCTACATATATGAAACCTTAATTTTTATGAAAAATAACTTGCATACATATTCAACCAATTCGGATGTACACTCATACAATACTAGAAATAAGCATGATCTCTTTACTCCATTACATAACACTAATGCCTATCAGAAAAGTTTCCTTTACACCGGCCTCTACTTATTAAATAAATTACCATCGTACATTAAGGGAATACCTTCATGCCAGAAATTTAAAGTAATATTAAGGGGATTTCTATTGAATTGCTGTCCATATGACATTAACGAGTTTATTGAAATGTGTAATTAATATAAAATCTTAATGTATCTGTTTGTCTTTAGTTATAGTATTTGTCCATTTGTAAATTTTGAGGTATTATTCTTATTCTTATTTGTTTCTTATTTAGATTCTAAGGTTCTTTTTTTTTTTTTTTTAGTTTGCAGAGCTGTGTGATTTGTACATATCTCATCTTAATTTGTGCTTTTTTTTGGTGTATATTTGAGACGTATCCAATGTCATGTATAATGATGTTACTGGATGAATAAAAATACTTACTTACTTACTTACTTACAATTATACAACTGAATTATGTATATACAACTTGCATGGTTGGTAATCATTAAATGCGGTGACCGTCTCAAGTGACCCAGTGTGAAAAGAGCCTAAAATATCACCGATTGTTGAAGTCTCATTTAAATTAATAAAACTGCACAGACAAGCATCGACAGAAATAAACAACCCTCCCTTAACCATAATAATATTATTGTTCGTATCAACACAGCGGCCAGTTCAGCCGCGTCTTATTACCTTCGTTTCCAGAATTTAAAACTAAAAGAAGTTTCAATACCAGTGGCGGCTCGCACATATTCAACAACCAGTGCCAATACCGGAGATAAAAATACTACTGTTACTACTGACTACTACTACTGACTATTACTACTGAGACTATAGAAACTATAAAAACAACTACATAATTACAAAATTAATAATAATAATAATAATAATAATAATAATAATAATAATAATAATAAAAGGAACAATTCACCAAAAGACCATAAACGCAACCAGTGTACACCCTGCTGATGAGACTAATATTTTCGATAGATAAAATCTATTCGCCGATCCTTCTCACTTGAAAACATATCAATAACTTTTTTTGTTGAAATTGTCTATTTTACAAACGAAAGTTTTTTCACACGACAGCATTCCTAAAGCCGTTAATCTGTCTTCTTTCATAGTGTTCCTAAGAAACGTTTTAATCCGTTTCAACATGGAAAAACACCTCTCTGCTTCTGATGTTGACATAGGCATTGTTATCAGCATTTTCAAAAGTGTTGCTGTTTCAGGGAAAAGATCACATAGCTGATTGTCCAAAATGAAGTTTAAAAGTGGTACTGCACCAGAAACCGCCCTTAACTCTGGTCTTGTGTAGCACAATTCCAACTCACTTTTCAATCTCTTTCCGTCTAAAGATGGGCACATTTTAATAGTTTGGCTAAGATAACTGTCTGGAAACTGGATTCTGTAATTTTCAAATTGTTCAACGTCAAATAATTTGGTAGCTGTAAGGTGGTCGGTAAACTGAAATCGGAACTTTATATCTACGATAATTGCGTCACAAATTTCTACTGCTTGCCTTTTTTTATCATCAGAAAAAACATCAGCACGCCTTCTTTTAAACGATGTTGCATCATCTATGTTCGTGGTTTCACTTTCAACTTCAGTAATAATGTCTTCAATTTCTTCCCTAACTAATTGTATACATTCCTCGAAATTACGTATGTTTTGCCGAACTTCGACGGGATCATTACTTCTCTTCTGTAGCTGATTGAAAATTATTTCTACATGGGGCATTATTTTGTGGAAAAAGGTTAACCAGAAGACAAAATGTTTATCATTCAACAATAATTTGTATGCACTGGCTTGGCGCAGGGTAGAATCTAAAGTTATATCATCACAGGTCTCAATTGTTTCCATCACATCAATTAATTCATTTCCAAATTAAAAAATTCTGTTTACGCCACGAGATTGAAACCTCCATCTAGTATTTGAAGCTCGAGGTAATCTTCTTTGAACAATTTCATCTAATATTTGCGTTCTTTGGGAGGAATTAGAAAAAAAAGAACAAATTCCAGACAAATTTGAGAAAAATATTCGGGCTTGTCGGTTAATCGATGCTGCTTTGGACATTATTAGGTTAACCTGATGTGCATAACAGTGTATGTAATTAGCATTTTGGTATTTGTCTTTTATTAATTTTTTAACACCACTCAAACCCCCGCTCATTACGGAAGCACCGTCATAACTCTGGGCGTTTAGTTTATTTGGATTACTACTTAGTAATGGCTCAAGTTCAGTTAAAATGCACTTGGAAATGGCATGTGCATCATGACCTTCAGGATTTAAGAATTTCCAGAATCTTTCCACAGGCTTTGCGCCAACAATGTAACGTAATAGTAAAACTAATTGAAACTGACAAGAGACATCAGTCGTATCATTGGCAATAATAGAAATATAGTTTGCACTGTCCAACTCTTTTTTGACTTCTTTATGATACACTTTTAATATGCAGTCAAGCAAGTCATTTTGGATAGTTTTTTAGTCCCCTTAAAAGCTGATGACTTGCTTAAGTGTTCCTTTAAATCTTTATCTAACTCGGAGCTGAAGTTAATTAATTCACGAAAGATACCCTTATTTTGTGAATTCTCAGATTCGTCGTGTCCCCTTAAAGCTAATTCTAGTGCACCACAAAACCTTATATAATTTATTATTAAATTTAATACATATCTGTTTTTATCAACTTGCTCGTTGTGTTTTGCAATCGCGTGCAAATTGTGTGCAATTGTGTGAATGCAATTGATTTTCAATATTAGTTTTGCCCAACATAGACAAACTGAATATATTGTTCATATGAATCTTTGATTTTTGATGTGATTTCATTTTATCCTACAAGTGCACTAAATCCGTAATCATGGCCGTCCGCAGTAATTTTGTCAAGGGGGGGCAAACGAGCAAATGAGAAAATTACTTCCACCACTATGCTACTATAATGTGCAAATACTTTATTATTAATATTATTGTTGTCATTGTTATTATTATTGTTTTCGTTATTATTATTATTATTATTATTATTATTATTACAATCCACATCCTTGATTTACTGTAACTGGACCTATGAAACTGGATAGGCCTACAAAGAAAAAATATGATGTAGAACACACACATGACTTTTCTACCCCCTTACAATTTCCCACCTACAATTCAAATAAAGTGCGATAATTTTATTACCTTACTTTCATTACGATAAAATGTTTGGCTAGAAATGATTTCAGGTTTAGTGAAGTAATTATTTCTACATATTCATATGCAAGGTAGTCACTGCTACAGCTCGTTCTCGCCATGACATCATGAATGTGAAAAATATAGTCTCGCCAATCTTCAGACTATTTTTGTCAATATCTAGGTAGTAGCCTATTTACAGTTATCAAAATATAAATATATAGCATGCAATGCTCTGAAAACGGTCGAGATAGGCCTATGTATTTTAGTGAGCTTTAAAATAATTATGTCATGACCTATCTCTGATGGTATCCCAGTTTATAGGCTATTCTTAGAAAATTCAATACAATGTATATTTTACTTGTCATAATGTGTAGGCCTAGAGAAAATAATTACATGAAATGTCTTCAGGATTTCAAATTCAGATAATTATTTATCATCTTCAAAACCTGTAATATTACCTAATAAAGACTGAATTGTTCGTGCAAGGATAGGAAATACAAAATAATGTATTAGGTACTCTGTTAATTCTTCAGTGACGCATAGAATTTAAATGCCATACTTCAACGTGAATGGAGGATACCGGTATTTAAACATCCAGCAGCCAGTTATTAACATACATAGTTATACATAGTTATAAAATGGTTAAAAACGAATGGCTTTAGATAGAATTCTGACTGAAACGTAAACCTGAGGATTGTAGTATAATCCTGGATGATCTTAAAGCTAAATTTTACACATACAGCATTCGGTTAATTATTGCCATGCTAACAAAAGAAGGAGTAAATAACACAAAAATGTACACTTTGGAAACTCCTTCACAAACTCCTCTTCCATCCCACCCTCTAGACTGTAACACAAACAACCTCCTGGTCAATGGTTTATGAATGTTGAAGTGTGACTTCTTCTTCAAAAATTTACAACGTGCACAGTACTTATTAAAATTTTCTTAACGTAAAAAATATAAGTTTGTGTAATGGATAAATATAACAGAAGCTCTTATTTTTTATAGAAAAACTATGAAATAAAATAATTTAATTACTCTCACATACCGCAGTAAAGCAGGGACCAACATCACATTACTGGCACCAGTAAACATATATATTTTCTTATCGTATTCGTGCACTTAACAGCCTCTTGTGGGGATTGGAATTTTTAAAACTTTGTGGTGTGACTTTCCTAATAAAGCACCTCTCCATTAGCTGTGGCACCCCCTAACTGATCTAACATAGTACAGGAAATTTTTAGCTGACTAAACATTTACTAAATTTGCTTTCAAGAACGCGGTGCAAACTGATTTCTTTTTGCCTTATGGGACTTGTTTTCAAATGAATACCCAAGGTTTCTTACAAAAATTTATGACATATCCATATAGTATTCGTTACAACTGCAAAAATAAAGTTTGACATAATACGGTGCCAAAACTTTAACTTTTTTAAAACCATGGTGTAATATATTAAAACTAAATTAGATGTGTCCACAAATGCATATCCTGAAAGAGTGAAATTTCTTCTACAGCCTATTATACTTTTACTTTTCGTGACTTAAAAACGTTACTCGCGAGAAAAAAATATATATATTTAGCACTATACGGGTCTTGGCATATGTAGGATGGAACTAACGGGTTAAATATAATTATTTGATGAAAACGGTACCTTAATCTTTAAAGAGGAACTGCAGCCTTCTTGACGACTGCCTGGCGAATGCTGAAATAACTTCTTGAATAAATTCTTCCTTTTCCTTGAAGATTTTCTCCCGATGCAAACTCATCATGCAGAGACCGTCCAGTCTTTCATCAGTCATTGTTGCACGTAACCACGTTTTCACACGGCGTAGGGCACTGAAGGATCTCTCCACAGTGCAAGTTGTTGTAGGGAGAGTCATTGCAATCTTTACTGCTGTAGACACGGCCGGGAAAAAGAGTTTTGTTTCTTGGAGAATATCGATGTATTGCATTGTGCTTGTATCGCCAGCTGAACCACTACTCACTCTGTTTTTCCACAGTTCATACCAGCTTTTAGCTTCATACACAAAATTATCAATGGTATAAAGCCTTTGAATGTTTTGAATAATCTCATCAAATGAAGAAGGGCACATAGATTTTATATTTTCGGGGTGCAGCTGCAGAAGACTATAAACGGCACTGCTTTCCTCTGAGAAACGTAATTCTAGACAGTGGCGCCAACTTATATGGGCCCATGGGGCTCGAGCCCACCCAATAATTTCCCGAGTATTATTTTCATAATTTTCTATTAATATTATTATTATTATCAATACTACTACTACTACCAGAAATAGGTGGTTTCGTTGTTGAATAAGTGAAAAACGAAAATCGAGCTATTCTTTGAAGCGTAACATGATCTCATCTTGTCTCAAAGCAGAAGCTTCTAGTTCTGGCCAGTTTCTAGTTAATGAGACAGAGGGTCCAGAGGGCTGTCTTTAAGTAAATGGGAGAATGAGGGGAGAGTTGTATCTGTGTTGTTTTAAGTTGACAGTTTAGGTTGCAGACAGGGACAATTTTATTATTAGTCCATGTTACAGAATCTGGTGCCACCCAAGTAGTGGTTAAGTGCTTTAAAATGTTCTCTTTCCTTTTGAAAACGAAAACATATTATACTCTTATGTAGTTGTTAGTTTTCTCATGTTTCAGTCCATAAATTAACTCACAGCCGTCTGTTTTCTGAAACAAAATTTCCTCCTTTCGATTATTGCATCTTAAGGGTGGAAATTGTCTATTATAACATGGCAAAATCATCTTTAACGACACTTCGACTTATATACAAAATCCCCAAAAATTCAGACAGTCAGATCTTAGTGGCAACACTGTTCACAGCCCCGGGAGGAATCAGTTGAAACTAATTTCAGAAGACGTGAACATTGTTCTAGTGTCTGTTGTTCTTTTTACGTGTTATCGATCATGGATAAATTTCTGATCAAACGACCGGGGATAGAAAATACCCACGATCAGTACCCGGATATTGTTTATAAAAATTCGGTTCGGAAATCTATCACTGATAAACCAAGCTTGTCGAATAATTCGGGAGTTTGTGATAATATACGAACAAGTGAAAGTGAAACAAAAAGTGCTGCTACAGGTAGAACTTTTCAAAATTCGTGGCAAAGTAAGCATCCGTGGATTTTGTATGAAGAAAACAAAAAGGTAGTATTGTGTAAAGTATGCAAGGAAGCACATGATAAAAAACTGTCAAGTTTTTCCAGCAAAGAGGACCCTTGTTTTATTTCTTCTGGCTTTTCCAACTGGAAGCATGCATTAAGAAAATTTAGTTCCCACGAAACCTCACAGTGTCACAAAGAATCGTGTACCAAAGTTATGGCAGTGCAGAGTGGAGTGAATGTTGCATCTAGTCTGAATCTTTCAAAGTTGCAAGATCTTAAAAATTCCCGAATAGCTTTATATAAATTATTTTCATCATTGTTATACTTAGCAAAGCAGGGAGTGGCAATCAGGGGGCATACGGACAAAACAAGTAATTTTTACCAGCTTCTGAAACTGAGATGTGAAGATTCGCCGGAACTTAGGCGGTATATTGAGAGAGAATCATTTAAGTGGGTGTCACACGAAGCAGTAAACGAAATGCCTGAAATCATGGCAATGGAACTTCTTCGTACAATGGCGATTGAAATTCAAGATGCGGGTTATTATGGCCTGCTTATGGATGAAACTACTGATGCGGCAAAGAAAGAACAGGTATCAATATGTTTGCGCGTTGTTTCTAAGGAACTTGAGACACAAGAGCATTTCATTGGGTTCTACGAAACGTCAGCAACAGATGCAGCCAGTCTCTTCAATATTGTCAGTGACGTTTTAATAAGATTAGGGTTAAATTTCCAGAATTGCCGCGGACAGTGCTATGATGGTGCTGCGAATGTAAGCGGAAAATACAAGGGGGTGCAGGCAAGGATTTCACAAGTTAATGAAAAAGCAAGATATTTACACTGTTTCATGCACTCATTAAATTTAGTAGCACAAGACAGTGTGCGGCACATTACAACTTGCAGAAATGTGTTAAATATTACTAAAGATTTGATCAATATGATAAGGGAGTCTCCGAAAAGGGTGAACTGGTTTAATGCTATAAGAGATACCAACACATTAGATGAACATAATTTAAGGCCCTTTTGCCCAACGCGATTCACTGTAAGGGCCCTCAGTTTAAAATCTCTGATTGACAACTACCAGCATGTTCTTTCATTCCTTTCGGATTTCTCTGAAAACGATAAAGGTGACGCTGGTACTAAAGCCGCTGGTTACTTATCACTGCTCGAGTCATTTGAACATTTTGCTTATTTAAATATGTTGACATTCATTTTTACCCCCATGGATGCAACGAATGTAAAACTACAAAGTGTAAACCTTAACTTTCATAAAGCAAACGGTCTCATTCAGGATTTGATACAAATATTCCAGGGAATTCGTAATAACTTTGACGTGTTCTGGGAAAAAACGACGAAAAAAGCATGTGAGCTGGACCTGTCAGAACCAAGGGCCCCCAAACAGAGGAAGGTGTCTCGTCGCCTAGATGATCGTCATCATACACAATACGAATTTACTGATGTAAGAAAGTATTTTGAGTGTAAATTTTACGAACTTGTAGATTGTGTGAATGTATCACTTAAAGAGCGCTTCCAGGAAAGTGGAATTCTAAATAAAATTGAAAATTTTATCGGAAAGAAGACGACGTAAAGTGCGTTTTCAGCGATGACATTTGTGACTATGAAGTATTACGTTCGCAGAGGAATGTGGTGGTTGACAGTGCAGCAATGGTGGGTGCAGAATTGAGTAATTTTAATGATGTGGTAACATTTCTGAAGTCCAATGTTGTCAGCGAAATTGTTCCGGAATTTATTAAATTTATACGTCTTACTCTGACAATGCCAGTTTCCACAGCCACCGCCGAAAGATCTTTTTCCGCATTGAAGAGACTAAAGACATTTTTGCCTTCAACAATGTCCCAGAAAAGGTTGAACCACATTGCTCTTCTAAGCATACATAAGGATAGCACAGAAAAGTTGGATCTTGATGACGCTTGTGACGAATTTATAGGCAGAAGTGCAGTCAGGAGAAACACGTTTGCAACACGCCGTGGTACATAATGGTGAGTCTATGTTTTACTTTATTTTAATAGTTATCTAAGATCAAAAAAAAATATATATATATATATACGACTATGAACTTTAAAGGATTTCCGTTAATTAGGCTACACGATCTATTTTTTGACAGTTGAATTACTAAGTATAAATGATTGTTATTAATTAACACTGAAATCGTTTCTAATACAATTCTATAATAATTTTTTTTTAAGTTTTTGAGCCCACCCAATGTTTTTCAAAAGTTGGCGCCTCTGATTCTAGAGAAGTTATTAGTGAATCCAAATAAGGTATGTACAGGGAAACACGATAGTACTCCTCTGGAACTACTGTTTTGATATTTGTTCTATACGTCTGTCGAAGGGTTTGCCTGGGAACAGATATTTCAACATTCACACGTGACGCAGTTTCACACACAGTATTCATAAGCTCCTGAAATTGTGAATCTGCTTCACATCTGTGCTTCTGAAACAATGAAATGAGTTCTCGTATATGAGCGCGCACTGCACCGATGTCCACTGACACACCCTGTAGAATGTTAGTGACTGGCTCAAGCACGGCACTGTACTTTGCTATGATGTGAAGAGCTATAATAAAGGTGGCAGCTGTGGCGGCATGAAGAAGCTGATGTGCCCGTTGTTTTGTGTTCGAGTTACCATTTACTGCTAGCTCTTCTAGGGCTGTGACGATCTGTGTGTAATTTTCCGCAAAGATTCTTATGCTTTTATGCTTAGCAGACCATCTAGTTTCGCAAAATAATGGAATTTTGGGAACGAGTTTTCTTCGAGTAGTGCTTTCTCGAAAGAAAACAATAATTTCTTTTATTGTGCTGCAGGTATTCCTTATTTCCTGCACTCCGTTTAGATCATTTACTACAAGATTTAGTCTATGAGATGCACAATGAAGGTAGAGTGCCTTTGGGTATTTGTCCTGAACAAGTTTTGCAACACCTCCCACTTTTCCTGCCATTACAGAACAGCCGTCATAGCCCTGACCTACCATTTTTGACATATCGAAACCACTGGCCAATAAATAATTTAAAATACTGTTAGCCAATGATTCCGCATTGAGCTGATCAAGGGGAACAAACCCTATGAATTCTTCGCGTACATTGGTTTCCTGTGCCTTTTCATCAACGAAGCGAATACCTAAAGACAATTGCTCTGTTCCTGCAATGTCAGCCGTTTCATCCGCTAACACTGAGAAGGCATATGCATTATTTATTTCCTTGACCAATTGGTCTTTTAGAACTTGCCCACAAACTTCTCTTATTTCGTTCTGTGTACGAACTGAAGTGTACTTGGCATTTCCAGCAGCCGTTTCAAAATGATCTTTAAGAGCAGTATCTCCTGCCTCTACACGGAAATGTAATAAATCATGCAGCACACCAGTGTTTGAGTCATTTCCACGCAAAGGAAGATCATGTGTAGCACAAAATATTATGGAAGAAACAATCGGCACTAGTTTTTCCCTGTTTAGTCTAATTTTGTTTTGCAGTGCGGAATCTATTTGTTCATTTACACTAATATTTTTGTTGTTCATGGTGCGGATGAAATTGTTTGAGCGCTCGGTTGCATCTTTATGCCATTCAGATTTTATATGCTTTTGACAAAAACTATGCATATCCTTGTACTTTGTGAATGGTGTAATTATAAACGCACCTTGTATGCCCCGTCGAACCGTGGGTCTGAAAAGTACACAATGACGACACAAAGCACCTTTCACTTCCTTTGAATACACTAGCCATGATTTGTATTCTAGCTGATCTACGCCGGGTTTCCGAAACGTAAGATATCTACTAGATGGCATTATTCAATCCGTAAGCGTTTCTGAAACGATCGATGGCGGCTAATCGTTCTATAAAACGCCCGACAAACTATCGCACCATAAATCACTAGATATCTGGCGAAACGGTAGATTAACACGCAACATGGCGGAAATGCGAAATATTTATGTTGATGTATGTTTCGTTATTATGTTAGCATTTAATCTTACATTATGTTACTAGCTTGTTATGGTATTAAAATTAAAAGTAGTAATGAAGCTGGCATTGGTTATTAATTTGTGTGTGAAATAATTCATAATACTGTACTAGAAAAATTGTATATTATCGGTTAGATGAACTTTGTTATAGCCTAGGCTATTAATGTATCCATCGTTTATTTGTATTAATTTCATTTTCTGTTGTAAGTTAATACTTTAAGAAAACATCGCGAATATTAATTCACATCATATTTTCTTGCTGGTCATCTTCAATGCCAGATCGTATAAGGCCTAGGTCTATACAGAAGTAAATATTCCCTGAAAGAAATACAGCAATCCTTTCAAGAAGTAGCCTACGATGATATTCAGATTCGGAAAAAATGTAGCTTAAGTATATTAATTTTATTTTCTGATGCAACACTTTATGAAGAAAATATTGCCATTTTACAGCACGAATATTAATACATAATCATCATCTTTCTCGTCATCTTCATCTTGAGGCAATAATTGGGCCTAGAGATGTGTAAAGCAAAAGTATTCCCTGGAAGAATTAGATGTTTGACGATATTAAGTTTCGGAAAGAATCAGGCTGTCAAAGCAATGACCTATGGACAGACAGGCCATCTTATTAAATAAGGAAGCATGCCTTTTTCAGCGTTAAATAGCCCATCATTAGAAATGAGAACAAATCGCAGCATTCCTTTCTCAGTGGTAAATCAGCTATAACTTAATTAATGTGTTACGTTTTATGCATTACGTTGTCAGATTGTAATGGGTGACATTTTCGCCAATGCACAAGTCTAGCAGTCGAAATTGCCGAAGTTTCTCTCATATTTCACATTCGTTTTACCAGAGAAACAGCTCACAAGAAAGCAGAAAGAAAATTCAGCCATTTTGAATACATAGCAAGAAGCGCTCCGATTGGTTGCTAGTCAGTCACGGCCAACTTGATATTAGAGTAAGCACCGTGTCTCCATCTATTGACGAATTGCTCAACTCATTTATCTGACGTATCGCTATTTGCCGATCGTATTTGCTTTCGGAAACGGAAGGTGTTTATAGAGTGTATAAAATCTATAGAGCCATTAGCTGTCTAGAAGATATCTGGAGCTTTTATGCAACCGGGCCCTAGCCACTTATGCAAAAAGGCCCGCTTTTGTCCTTTTTCTAAATCACCCTTAAAATTATAAGTGGAACTAGGCACCCAAGGCTCGCTAATTAACTTAAACGTGTCATTGTCTGAAAGCGAACTTTGAACTGTTAGGTGCAAGTATCGTCCAACATCTTGATCACTACTAGCTACAGAAACTTTATCTTGTTCACTGTATGTTGTGGAACTGCAACTGTTGATTATTTCAGCTGAAGCTCGTTCCAACTGATCGACACTAACACGAATTTCACTATCACCTGGTCCCAAAAATATTTCATTCTCTGTTATTGCAAGTTCGCGTCCCGTATCAATATTGCAACAATTATCTATTTTTTGACGTTTAAAGAAATTTCTTATATCCATTTCATAAAACACACAGTAAAAAACACCAACAAAACGTTTGAAGAATGCGATTATCTGCGCGATTTTTCATACACTAGTTTTGATTATTTATTCTCGAGAGTTATCGCGGTCTTAATGATTTTTCAAAGAACCTCCCCACATTTCCTATTGGGCATCTCCGTAATGATGTAGGATGGACAATGCTATGATTGGTTTTAAGTATTAAGTGCGAAACCTGCTTGCATAACTTCATTTAAGAAAGCGAGCTTTCTCTAGCGTGATTTATCTGTAATATAATTTTATTGGACCATCCACCGCCTGACAGGACGTAACCTAACGGACCTACCGTTATATTGATATCGGCTCCTTTCTGTGGGCCATCTGCAAAAAATCTCTCCCAACTTTGTGGGTAAAAATACTTTGTTTATTGTCCTTGGGACTTGGTGAAAACTGTTATATATTGTTGTATGTGACCTCGCTATTGCAAGCCCTCAATGATTTCGTAAAACATCTGCCGTACCTGAACCATTTATAACTGTATCTTTACTTGGATTGTGTTAGTTATTTAATAAAAGCCTAACTATAATTTCACTATATGTGACTATCTTAAATAGTATTTAATTTTGTGCAAATACCTTGATCTTATTCAAAATAATTATTATAATTGCAATAATAATACATATCACAAAATTTTGTTTCAAGATAAATACAATGCTATTAAGATTCTCAAAATTTCCAGGGGGGGGGCCGCGGCCCTACCCTGCCCCCCCTTCCGGACGGCCATGTTCGTAATACCCCCTTTTGTCCAGCTGGTATCACCTCCGAAGAGAATGCAGGGGAAGCAGAATAGCGCATTTTTTTCCTCGCACCCACACAAAGAGTTGTTCTTTAGGTAAATATCTGGGTTGAATTTACGAGACCTGTTCACTTTAGCACTTTCCTGTTTCTGATTGATATTTAAGAACGGCGTGGGTCTGCCTAATTCTTTAATTCGTAACTTATTTTCATACGATAAGGCTGAAAATGGTGTCTTTAATAAAGCGCCTACAGAATTCATTGTTGCACAGCACTTGACACTACGTAAGAAACTGATACAACTTCACATAACAGATTTTACACAAAGACTGAACTAGTGGATGAAAACAGGGAGGGATTTTATGATCTTAGTGACCTTGTTTCTTCAAAGATTCACCCTGCTTTCTCTTTTAAGGAAACACAGGCCTTCACGCGGAATTGCATATTTTTTGTGTGCGGTCTTTCTTCTAAGTGTTACTCTCGGCAAATCGACCATGTAGCCAGTGTTTCTTTTCTGGTGCCGGGCACGGCTTTCTATTAGAATTTTAAGAGGAATAACCAATACATTGCGCGCGCATCCCATTATTTTCCTTATGGGAGGTAGTGCCGGGCACTACCTACAGCAGACGGTTTCTGAATCTTTCAGTAGCAGTGCTCTGTCAACCTGGTGGCAACTTTACGAAGCATTTCCATGCGTTATTTCGTTTCTCACCAGTTGCGGCGCGGAAAATATGAATTCTTCTCTTCTTGTTTTGTGTTGGTAGTGCCATGGCACGGCGGCACTACCTCTTAGGCCGCCACTGTTCAATACGCATGTTGACCTGTAGAAAGTTGTTAAGCTTATTTAATTGTTTTAAATAATATTACTATTTTTTTTAAATTCCCTTGAGCGATTTTTTACTTACAAAGACACAATTTTATTTTGTCACCCCCCGGGTGATGGCACCCGGGGCGGCCCGCACCCCCCGCACCCCCCTTCCTACGCCACTGACTACGGGTATGTTTGCTAGTCGGATATGCTTCATTTACTATCTGAGCATCATGGTCTGATAACCCATTTATTATTGGGATTACATCAAACTTCAAGTTTTTTTTTCTTTATTTAAAAATATATTATCTATTGTTGTTTGAGAGGGGTAATCCATACCCCCCAGATCCCCCTGATATTATAGCCACACCCCCATATGGTCGGCCTGGTTACGCCTATGTAATATATGTGTTGTAATTTATGTATGTAATCTTTGTACTCATGACTTTGTCTGTTACCTAAATGGTTTAATGACAAGAAAATAAAATTATTATTATTATTATTATTATTATTATGGTGTTTTCCGTTATGTTTTGGCTTGCCATGGGAACCTTTTGCGTGCAGTTAAAATTTTGTCCACCAGAGCGCAGCAGGGTCTGAGGAGGTCCTGCCATCTCATTCTGCCATATACTTATGCGTATCAATAGATGTGAATAATGTTGGCTTTCCTATAAAAACTGGCGATTAATAACGTTTAAGTTATATTCCAGAAATCAGATACCTATATTCTGCCTAGGAGAGTGTGAGATCGCCCAGAAAAAGTATTGATTTGTTAAAAGAATTAAATAATTAATGTCTGTCTGAAGTAATAATTGGTTGTAATTATTAAGTCGAAAAGAACCTTTGGGGTGTGTCAGCAAAAACAGGAACAATAATTATTTTGCAGTGGCAGAGACATGTGTAGCTTAGTGACAAATAATTCAAAATATTAAAATTATTCCTGTATATCGCGATGACATTTGTATTCGTTAAATGGTGTAGAAATATTTCAAATTTTATGAAACATTTAAAACTTGTTGTACAGTACTTCACAAAGAAAACATCCCATCTTCTTTAGATTTATAACCATAGTCGTAAATATGTTAAAAAAATTATTTATACTGTAAGTCATTTTTAAAAAGTAATTTAGGTTCATGGTTGTTTGCTTTCACAATATTCTGTATATATTTCAGCTTTCGGTTATGGATTTACTGTGTGGTAAACAGATGCTAATATTTGATTAATATAACACAGTAGTTATAGAAAGTAAAGAACTTGGATACAAATGTGTAAATATTTTGTTCCTATTATCATTAATATTTTATAAATAAATTTAGGTTACGTTTGCTTGCTTCTAAATAATATCCTTTAAAGGCTTACGAATAAGACATGCTCCAGAATTATAGCTGTCATTAAGTTTTTGTGTGGAAAACGAATGAAAATAAAAGCATTTGAATAGTGTATCATATTAGTAATAGAATGTTCTTTTCATGAAGTCAACGTAATTTGAAAGAAGCTGGAATGTCAAAATAAGGTAATAAGGAAATGATTTTCGTGTGATTATTACTATAGGCCTAAATGCGTAATATTTTTAACGTCAACGCCCATCCATAATATAGGTTCATACTTTTTGTTTTAGAATTATATTGCATAAGTTTCAGAATTATGGCTCGCAGGTAATTGTTGTTCATTGTACTGGGTTCTCATATGCTAATAATTCAAAATACTACGTTCTCTTCGATTCGAGTTAAAATATCTACGTGCATCGGTAATTCCAGTTCTAATATAGTGTTTTAATATAATTAATGTGCATTATAAAAGTGAGTTGTATATAATAACAGTGTAGTTGATTTATTTATCTTTTTATTTTTTATTTTTTGTATTTAGAGGGAAAAAATAGCCAGTGCCAATTGCCAGTATAGAAAGGAAAAATATGCTTTGACGTTTTCTTTAATATATATATATATATATTTTTAATCTTCAATTTACAATAACAACCAATGTCTGTAAGAATAATTCAGTTTTGAAATTGTTTCAATTTTACGATTTGTTTTAATGTTTGCAATGAAAAAACTTACGAATTTAAACAAAATATTAATAATTTTATTATACAAATTATAAAAAATGTGAACCAGAAATATGTGAATTTTTGTTAGGAAGTTGATAAATTAATTAAGTTGTATTTATCAAATACTGTCCATAGAAGTAATTTTGTATCATAGTTTGAAAGAGAATAAATGGTTGAGTTTCCTGCTGGGCGAACTTTCTGTTTAAAGCAACAGAACATAAGTGAATCTTGTCCATTTGATGAAGATATTTGAAACATGGCCTTCTGTTGTAGATAATGAGAATATTACTTCTTGTTAAGTGTTATTCTTTGTAAAAATGATTAAGATAGTGAGTCAATTCTGAGGATTTGAGAGTGTTGATCGAGGAGATTTGAATGAAATCATAGACTATTAACTATTAGCATCCGTTTAATCTTCCTTATATTTTATAACCATATATTTCGTAAAGCATATGTGTACACCTCTGTTTTACACAGAGGATCGCCACAACATGTTTTCTGGCATTCTGATTGATGTTTAAATAGTCTGTTCCATTATGTTCAATGGGCAGCAGACGACATGCTTGGACCTCTTTTGACCCTGCTGCCACCTATCGGGAGTCGCTGACAGAAAGGTTCCCATTGGTTTGGCCGTTTCACTGCTTCCTGGATGAACATTGAATGTGGGCCTCACAGATACAGCCCGTAAAATAAACTAGAGAGAGACGCAGACTGCTTTCCTGGGAGCATAGGTCCGAGAGCCATTAATTTTATCCCGTTCCATTGAAGAAATAACACCTTGTGAAAAAACAGTTGCCTTTGAGTGAAATACAGAATGGAACCTTCAGTGAAGTCTGAGGATATTAAGATTGAAATTAAGGAAGAGATTTCTCTAATACAACCAAAGTGTGAAACCGTGCCCATTACGTTTGACACAATACAAACACAACAGATTAAACATGAAACAGACCACGAAAGTTCCACAACATGGAGCACCATTCACAAGATAGAGCAAATTATAGGAATTTCTGAAGGGAATAATGAAGAAGAGGTTCAGCTAATCCAATCACATTCACCTGCTGTATGTACAAGCAAGTCCTCTGCTGGAAACAGTGAACACCGTACTCAAACGCGAGACAAACATTTCTCGTGTGATATATGTAAAAAGAAGATTGCACGAAAAGGGGATCTCAAAAGACATATGCTTACCCACACTGGGCACAAACCATTTTCTTGTGAGGTATGTACAAATAAGTTTACACGAAGAGGGGATCTCAACTCACATCAGCTCACTCACACTGGACAGAAACCATTCTCTTGTGATGTCTGTGCACAGAAATTTACTCGAAGCGGGAGTCTCAATTTACATCTGCTCACTCACACAGGAGAGAAACCATTTTCTTGTGATATCTGTGCACAGAAATTTACCCAAAGGTGTAGTCTCGAATCACATCTAGTCACTCACACTGGACATAAACCATTCTCTTGTGATGTCTGTGCACAGAAATTTAGGCACAGGGGGAGTCTCAAATTACATCTGCTCTCTCACACTGGGCAGAAACCATTTTCTTGTGATGTCTGTGCACAGAAGTTTAGCCGGAGGGACAGTCTCAAATTGCATCTACTAACTCACACTGGGCAGAAACCATTTTCTTGTGATGTCTGTGCACAGAAATTTAGCCGAAGAGGGAATCTCAGAAGACATCTGCTTACTCATGAGAGGAAGAACCTACCTTAATCTACCCCGACCCTTTGATTTGCATGAAGCAGTTTCAACTGAAAGCACACGCTGGCAAAGTGGCCGCACAGAACAATAAGCGAGAAAATAGAAAGGTCCATGGTTAGTGTGGAGAAAGTTTGAAAAACATTTTTCTTGTTCTTTTTTTGTAGTAAAAATATGTATGAAGACTGTATCCCAATAAATTTTAACATCGTACATTTCAGTTTTTCTCTGTTATTATTTATTACTGTTACAGTCGGGACAACAAAGTGTTAAGGATGGGACACAGTCTGAAAATGAAGATTACAACCTAAACTCTTTTATTATTATATTTCGCACAATTGAGTACCTGAGTGCAAGACTGGCATTAGCCGACTAACACTTATTGTATAAAAGCATCCGTCGTACTGTTGAAACCTTCGACTATCGGCTCTATTTATTTTTAATTTTGTATCTCATCTATAGATAACAGGAGATTCATGTTTAAACAACATCCTGCGTATACACCAGTTGATAGCTTTGAGAACTGAAGCAGTATGCAGCCACTCGCTATTAGAAGCCACATGTTTGAGTGAAATGAAAAACTTGGACGAGTGTTTTTCTTCTTTGGAAAATGATGTTGCCAATAGAGGAAAGAATTTGAAGTACAAGAAATCCTGATTTATGGGAAGAATTGTTGCGATGATGTGCCAGCACCTTGAGTAAATCCTGCTAAAAGAGCAGGATTTCTAAAAACATAAAAATGCTGAATGGTCTGTGTGTGGAATGTGAGGACAACTGTGGTTTCAGACTTGAGGCCTAAAAATATAAAAATTGTACAACAAAGGCTGAACATGCAATAACAGTGTTAATTGTATTTGTTTAAGTGCTTGTATTTGTTGTTCAATCATTAAATTTGACATGATGTTGGTTTACAGGAATAAACATATGTACTTTCTAGTTAACCCACGACCATTTGTTCCTGTGGTGGTAGCGCCATCACTCGCACATTAGATTTGAGCGAACATGCGTTATCCTCTTATAGCTCAACTCAAATTCCTATTCAGATGATGCATAACTGTTTAATTTAGTAAAATATTACTCTGCAGTCATTTCTATGTTATTTACAAGATTAATATTTTACTTAGGTAGTATATTCACATAAATAAGCATTAGTACCTCGCTCCCTTTCGTAAACAGTTAAATTTCTTGACACTTAGAGGCAACTAATAGTAAATTAATATTTCCTGCTTTTGTGAAGATTACAGGCCTAGCTTGAATTGAATTTATTTTTCCTATTTGCTAAATTTATGATGAGTGTAGGCTAAGTGTTGCTTGTTTTCTATTTTATAATATTGGGGTTCTGGTACCTCTTAGATTTTCATTTCTTTAATTTAGTTTAATTACCTAACCGTCGTTCAGTTTTACTTGCCTTCGGAAATTTCATTTAACTATTCTATTGAGTTCTAACCATACAGCAGGCTTCAGTAATTGCTACATATTACAAAATGCAAACTTTAGATGGAGTTGTGAGTATGACTTAGTGACTAGCACAGACATGATTGCAATATTCCTAAATACTATAAAACATGCAATATTAAAAAAAAACTTTTTAGTGATCTCTTAAATTTATTTGCGCAATGTATGTTTTTCAAATGGTGAGGTAGTTTGTTGAATAGGTTGATTCCAATGTAAATTACTCCTTTCTGGAATAAGGATGTACTATGAGAAGGTATAGATAGGTTGGTTTTGTGTCCAGTATTGTGATTATGGATTGTTTCGATTTTTTAAAAATCCTCCATGTGTTTTTTGACATGTAAATGAAGACAAGACGGAGGTAGTTGTGTTTCAACGAGGCGGGAGACTTGGAGAAAAAGACAAAATAACATGCAATGGAAAGACACTGCAGATAAGAGGACACTGTAAATATCTAGGACTGACAATTCAGACAACAGGAAGATGTTTTTCGATACACATAAAGGAAAGACTAATAGCAGCAATCCGTGCAATATATGACATCCAGAACCCAACGCTAATGTCACTGAACACTGCGATGAGGTTGTTTGAAGCAAAAGTATGCCCCACACTCAGCTATGGACTAGAGCTTATATGGGAACACCTAACATTGAAGCAGATGAGATCAATTGAAGGACTTAAAGCTAGATTTCTCAAGAGGATTCTGGGAATATCAAAGTATGCCCCCTTGAGACTAGTTGATCTACTCGCGAGAGAAACATATTTTGTGGACGATCTGAGGCATCAAACATTACTACCAACTACGAGCAGCTACAAAACGCTACTCGCAGAGTTAGAACACAAAAAGACTGAAATATGGGAGGAGTTCTACTCGACGGAAGCAATGATCAATTGGGAATGGACGGAGACAAATTATGAGATGAGGCGCATTGTGACAGGTTTAGCGGTCCATGGGTTTCATTACAAGATGTGCACGGACAACACGTTCCATGACCCGAGGGACACATGTATTTGCAGATTGTGCGATAAAAAGTGTGAAAGGTATCATATGGAGAAGTGTACTGCAAGGAAGTGCTCAATCAGCGAACTTTGTCAATGAGACTAAAGAAGCCTTCAGGAACACATGCACAATGTGTGCAATTCTCATTATTATTTTGACATGTAACAGAAGTTCATACATGTAAAGTGATGGCAGAGGCATGATATGTAAATCCTTAAATATTGGTCTGCACGAATCATTTCTGTTTGCTCCGTATATTATTTTAACGATTCTCTTTTGTAGTCTAAAGACTGATGTACTGTAGGTGCTGCTTCCCCAAAAAGATGATTCCGTATCTTAAGATGCTCTGAACATGCTCAAAGTAGAGGGTCTTGATTGTGGGTAAGTTTGTGAATTTTTTAATTTGGAACATTGCGTAAGTAAATTTTCCTAACTTCCTATTAATTTCTTCGATGTGGGGTTTCCATGTCAAATGTTCATCTATGTAATACAAGATCTCATAATAGTAAAATAATGTTCTTTAGATTTTTTATCTTTCTTCTTGAAGTTTATTTTAATTAAAATAGACTTCCTGTATACTAGATCTATAATTACCTTCTCAATTTTTTACTTTCTGCTAGTTTGAAGTTTTTACTTTCCCCCTTTTTCAAGCCGTAAGGATTCTTGTACTCTGAATGTTACCCCTCATAACAAGAGTGTGTTTTTTTAATTAATTAAGCTATATTCTGTATCTATGGTTGGGGTTTAATGTTGTTAAGAATTTATGCTATTTGCATTTTATCTCTCCATTGGAATTTGGCTTTGTGCCTCTTAGGTATTTCAGACATTGTTTGTTGAGTAATACCTGACATTTTTATACTAGGCCTATATAATTATGTTCATGTGAAATTCTAATCTTAAAGTATCGTGGGATCCAAATTTAGTCTTCATATAAAAGTAAACTTAACCTATCACCTGGAGTTCTACATCGCTACAGTCTTATCTCCATTACTCTCAATGATCTGCCATTAAATATTAATGTTGGAGTTCATCTAGATCGTCGCCTCACTTGGAAGCATCACATTAATATGAAACTAAATTTAGCTTATGCTAGACTTTCGAAACTATATCCTATTCTCAACAGAAATTCCTCACTCAAATGTGACTATGCAATTCTACTGTATACATCATTAATAAGACCTTTAATAACCAATGCTTGCCCAGTATGGGGTACTGCTGCTAAAAGTAAAATTAAGAGATTACAAGCTCTTCAGAATAAAACACTGCGTATTGCTGTTAACGCTCCATGGTTTGTGCGAAATAGTCAAATTCACAGAGAACTTGGTCTGCAAAGTATCCATGAATTTCTTCGCAGATTTGTATAAAGTTCCAGGAGCAGTACACTTCAATCTTGGCCATAGAACATCTCAACACACTAGAATTAAAAGCAGACTACCTCAAGACAATCTCCTGTCAACACCAGAAACATCGGACGAAGATAGTACCTGAAGCATCACTTTATCTTTAAACCAGAAATATGTATATTGTTACAGAGGGGCCATTGGCTGACCTCAGGTCTTGTTTGTTTGCTTGTTGTATGTGTGTGATTGTTAAGTTAACACTAATCTGTAAAGCACTGATGTTGCTGGGCGATTTTTTAAACTTAAAAAAAAAAAAAAAAAAAAAAATTAATGTACCACATATCATTCTGTTTGCAGATGACACAAATATTTTATTTCCAGGAGAAAACGAAAAATAATCCAAAAAAGAATACATCACTTGTGTAACAAACTCATTATAAACACAGATAAAACAAAAGTAAAAATCAACAGAAACCTCAGTTACCATTTAATATCATTTATTTCACCGTAGATCTCTATACTGAAATATTGGCGCTAAGCCAATATCATTCTAATGACTAACAAAAATCACTTAAGAGTAATTATGTCTAATACAGGAGAAGTGGCAAGATTAAAATGATTACAATGTAAGGGTTATATCATGAAATTTAGTAACTATGATAGTAATAATATTGATAACTATGCTAAAAGTCATGATTCAGAGTTGAGTTAAGTATATTTAAGTTATTTATTCAAATACTCAAGGCATTCATTAATACAGTAGAAGCAGTGTTGGAATAGGAAATGTTTAACACAGTTTCTGTATTTCTTATACTCCATGTGTTGAAATACTTTATTGAGAGAGTTATATAATATTACTAGCTGACCCATCAATGCTTCGCATTGTTAGATTTATGTATATATAGGTTAAGTGAACACAATTTAAAGTCGATTTGATGTACTTCTATAAATCATCAGCCGTCCAGCCAACGCGGTGGACGTATTTATATTCCACATACTCCTTCACCCGTAGTTTACTTTGATTATGTCTTAAAAATTTAATCGTTCTGTTTCAATTTTGGAAAACATACAGCAAAAAGCTGGGCATAGGGGATGCATTCGCTCCTCTCACGCAGCGGACTCTGGTTCGAATCCTGGTCGGGACAAGTTACTGTAGTGTTTTTTCCGGAATTTTTCCTCACCTGTGACACCAACGTCTGCTAACTTTAGGCCCTAGTGGTCCCCAGATATCATCTGGCCGCCATTATCATCCTCATCCCATCCTCGCCTTGCTCAGAGTGAGTGTGTGAATGGTGTATCTCGTCCTGTGTGTTTGTGTTGTATCGGAGGTGGCCCCGGCATTAGACTGATCACTCATCCGGGAGGTCCTCCATGTCCTTGTCTGGTCAAGAAAGTATGTATGTGATCCATAGATAATCCCTCTCCCGACAGGTCGCGGCCCTGTAAGGCCCGGACAACGTGGGTCGCTTAAATGACCCCAAAAGAGAGAGGTAAAAACTAAGGTAAAGATAGATAGATAATATGGTAAATAGAAATTAATCAGGAAATTATATCTATTGATATTGTATGAACTATCTTTCGCAATACAGTTCTAGGCTAACTATAAGAAAAGAGTTCAACTCTTAAGAATAGAACCCAGGACCTCCTAAATTTACTTCGTGTCACAAAATAGTTGATAATCATTTATAGGAATTCTATTGATAGCCTTTATCATAATTTTATATCTATTAGGTCTACATTAAATCACAGTGCCATGCAAAACCACCTGTGTAGTTTTAAAAAATTATGTTGCCATGGGGATTGTGCACATGCAGTATGAATTCCTTTTGGTGAATTTCATAACTTTACAACCCTATTTTGGCCCTTAGAGGCCAAAGATTTTGAAATCCTTTCTTAGTGCGCATCCAGAGTCTAGGAGCAATATGTGTACAAAGTTTCAAATTCCTAGGCTGTATAGTTTTTGAGAAACTGTGATCAGTCAGTGAGTGAGTGAGTGAGTGGGTTTTGGCTTTTATATATAGAGATTCCTTTATAGGATAGGGAGGATTGCTTCTTTCTTGTTCTAATGCTGTTAATATGAATTTTATTGTGGCTTTTTGTGCAATAAGAGGAAATGGAATACAAAACCCTAGGCATTCGAATACACACATAAAACATTTAGCTACCAAACTTAGTTCCATCTGTTCTATGTTCATATCCCTCACGCACAAAATAAGTCACCACATTCTAAAGAATGTATTTTATGTCTCGCTCTTTTCCCCACTTTTCAATATCTACAAAAACAATCTATATCTGTATCTGGTACCCTATGATCCCCAGGTGGGGCGGAGGGGCCTCCAATGGAGGTTTCATTAATTTTCCGAGAGAGCGTAGAGGGATAGGTGGTAAGCCCATCGCCTCGCACCCCCCCTCTGGAAACTAAGTATTTCTTGGACGTGAAAGGGCTGAGAAATTTTGTCCAGAGGCTCTAATTTAGGCTTGGAGTTCTTTTACGTGCCGTAAATCAGGAATTTCCATCCTGCACCTCATTCCCTGGAGACTTTCTTTGCTGTGGGGGACAATAAATGAGGAGTGCAAGATGTCATGTACAAAATCAATTTATAGCAAGATTGAGATCGGAAATATACACACAAAACTTCACTAAAAAGGTATATTTACACAGAATGATCATTTCAACGGGTCTTCCCGCCATCATCAGCTGATTCCGACTGGCCCTCTGGCGGCGGATCCGCCGCCAGAGGGCCAGTCGGAATCAGCTGATGATGGCGGGAAGACCCGTTGAAATGATCATTCTGTGTAAATATACCTTTTTAGTGAAGTTTTGTGTGTATATTTCCGATCTCAATCTTGCTACAGATTTGAACACTTCACTGTAAATTTCCATCTAATATTTATATTGATGTTTAAAATCAATTTAATTGTATTTTTTTTCTACTTATTTATAAATGCCCTATATTTTTCTTGAATGTCCTACATTTTTATGGGATCTGCCCCCTTTTTGGTCACCCTGCATTAGATTCAAACGCAAATCTGTTCCATAGTTTGGCGGTAACTTTTATCACCTACATAACAATCCATTGCTGTCGTTACATTTATCACTTGCCCATGTACCAGTACACATCCTGAGTGAGCTCTTGCAAGGGTTATCAATGAAGGAAGTGGGGAAAACCCAGAGGCGGTGTGCTATCCGAAAATGGTTTCCGGTCTTACTGTCCGTTTCAGATGTCTTGGGAAATTAAGTAAACAGTGGTTGTGACGGGAGAAAAGTGCGGTTCACCAGCTATAAAAATTCACGTTGAAGTTTATAAAAATAAATAGGACTAAAGTGCTATTTTCTAAATTAATTATGGTAATACTGGACGTACCATGCACACAATACTTTCAAAATTAAGTTCGCCTTAAGACATTGACAAATCACAAG
This sequence comes from Ectobius pallidus, assembly GCA_964059195.1. Classification (NCBI taxonomy): domain Eukaryota; kingdom Metazoa; phylum Arthropoda; class Insecta; order Blattodea; family Ectobiidae; genus Ectobius; species Ectobius pallidus. The sequence continues at coordinate 2,218,708 of CAXKWD010000009.1, read as the reverse complement.
AGAAATGTCGACCTGTTGAAGCGAAAGAATGTGAATTGGGCTTAGGGCTGTAGGGGGTGTGTCAGAACCTCTGCCCAATAGTGTTCTTTTTTTAAATAAGTTCTTCTTCTTCTTCTTATTTAGAAGTTATTCTTTCAAACCAAGGTCCCGTACTTACGTTATCGATCTGCATCTTTTACTCTCAGGACATCTGGAACGGACAGTAAAAACAATCATACCCCCTCCTTCCAACATATTATTTGACTTGAAGTGTTTGAATTAACTTCCTCCTTGTTCTCCAAACAGGAGCTCAGAAGTCACCAACATCTTGTACTGTCGATATTTTAAACAACGTAGAAGTCACAACGTTATGTTACTGAGAAATATTTAAACCCACAGGATATAGCGGTACAGCCATTAATATGTTCTATTCGTAGTATAATGTTGTTATCATTGTCCAGGAGAGATCTCATGTGTTGATATGAACGCTTTCCTTATCGATTTCCTTAACTAGATTCTGTAAAATGCTTATGACATGCCATATTTTTATCCTGACCTCCATTCTCGCCGGAAACACAAATTAAAAATGAATTGCACATTTTTAAAATCCTAATTGGACCGTTTTTATTTTGCAAATAAAGTAATATTTTGGTCATATTCATGGTCTTGGTTATATTTCGGTCACATTTGTAATCTAACGTCATATTTCAGGTATAAATTTGTTAAAAGAGCACAATGATGCACTTTGTGCACTAAATTGTCGACTTAATTTTTTTACGAAAAAGAGTCACGAATATGTTGGTTTTACTGTAACTGAAATGTGAAGGGACAGTAACAAGTAATAGCACAATTACCTCTTCCTCCATGTTGTTAACAGCTTCCAATAGACATGTTTTAACACATTTGCAGTGGCATCTGGAAATATTAACAGATTAGAAGTTCTTTACAAGTAAAACTGTAAGTCACATGTAAAATTGTTAACAAGTGATTGAATTGATATGATGTAATAATTTAGTGTCATTAAACGTTTTAAATTGCAACATTTATTTTTAGAATATACGTTCTTTTATAAGGTCATATTTAGGAATTTTGAATGATATTTAGTCATTTTTAAGGTCATATTTCTTCTTCTTCTTCTGCTTTTACGGCCTCATTGGACCACTTCAGTCAATCATTTCTCGGTCTTCCTTTCCGATTTGCCCAGTAGTTTTTCATGCGTTCCGATCTTCTCTGTCGCTCTTCATCTGTAAATACCCTCTTTATTGTCTGGCGTCTGTCTATTTTTGGCTTAAATCTTATTTTAATATTTTTAAGTTTCCTTGAATTTCCTGTTTTGTTTTTCAAGTCATCCAAAGTTATTTCTAATTCTGTCATATCCTCTCTAATTTCTGTAATCCATCCTACTTGTTGCTTCATATTCCAGAGTTTCTCTATAATTTTTCTTGTCAGTCGAGTAAGGTCATATTTATAGTCATATTTTCCATTTTTTAAAGTCATAAACATCCGAACCCTAATGATTACAAGCCAACGTGTTTCTGCTGTCGTGATCTCAAGTGTGAGCTATCCAGGCTTCACTTCTCTTCGCCTGTAGGGATACCACTCTTCTTACTTAACAAGGTTGTATACTGATACTGTACAGAGGTTAAAGTTAGAAACATTGGGCTGTTGCGTTTATGCATAAGTAAATACATTTGAATCCGCCAACTCCGAGATTTAAATACGAATCAAACGAAAACATAACTTGAATAAAAACCTTGGTTGGGAAAGTGCCGTAAGTCTGTTAATTATGTTCAACAGAACTTTGGATTTGTGAAAATGTGCAGAACTGTACTTTACTATAGGCAAAGCAAGAAAAAAAGAGTATTTATCGATTTTCCTTAAAGAGAATGAAGTAGGCTTATTAAGTTGTGTTATATTTAGAAGTTCAACATTGTCTAATCCTTTTAATAAGCTATATAAATAATACTTATACCATGTTCCCTATCACGGGCGTACGGTGTGGGGGGTTCAAGGGGTTGAAACCCCCCCGAAATATCTTCAATATTTTTAAGGTTATAACATCATGTTAGGAAATAAAAAAGTAATGGGTCGGTTGTTATATATTTTGCAATTTCGTACACATCAAAGCATCATTTAAGATTTATAGTATTTTATTTAAGATTTAAATTTCAAAACTGCATGGTGTTGGTAGTTCTTCACGTGAATAATAAATAAAACTCCTTTCGGATTCTCTCAGACGAATCAGTTACGTAGATATTTCACACGAACTTGAACTTGAAAAATAAAGTGTATAGCTGAAACCTCCATACATTAGAAAAACTTAAAGACAATATCACAAGAGAAATTTATCTCGGAAGCTGAACCTCAGCACGTGAAAAAAATTTCCTAAAATGGTGCCAGTGTTGTGTGGATGCAAGAGGAGGACATTTTTAACACCTCTTGTGATGAGGTACATGGTTATTTTCATTGTAATTTTAACTGTAATTGTGAGAACCTGAATCATTACACCGTTAGCGGCTTTATTTGTGTAGATATTTCACCCGATCGCTCGGGAGTTGGAGCTGTGGCCGCCGCGACGCAGAAACTCGCACAATTGGCCAACTCGTACGTGAAACACACTGTATATATAAACCTATTCTTAAATGGATTTATGAAATTACTACATTTGCAATCAATACAGATACACTGGTAATTGTGCAATTTCACAACAAATCTGGTTATAACTTATAAATCTGCTAGTGTCACCACTACTCATAGTTCACATTTTGGATCTCGATATGATTTCAGTAAAGGTCCCAGTGATCGGCATAAAGGGTTTGTGTGGATTCTAGCCTATAGTGTGTTCAGGGTACGTTTTTATAGTCATCATTTAATTGAATCGATGCCATCAGCTTGTTGTAAAGTCACTGGTGAAGCATCAGGCAGCTTTTATACTCACCAGTGCTTGTGTGATGAAAGTCATCCATTGCCATCAGACTGATCGAACTTGATGTACGATGCACAGACAAGTGCCACTGGCATAAATAAATGCCCCATTCTGACAATTGCTTTATTCATTTATAAATAAATTGAGTTTATTTTCGTGCGAAAACTTTTAAACTGCTTTTCATCAGAATATGAGTGATTTAAAAATGAAAGTGATGAGTTGATTTCTTTTTTGAAGACGAGTAAAGAAAGAAAAAATACTCTTCATAATAACCTATTAATTAGTGTCATTTTCCAAAGATCTCAAAACTGACAGCACAAGTTATCTATAGTTGCCCGTTGTGCTTTTTTTCCTTGGTAATATCAATTGATATTACGATAAATTGAGTGCTCAAAACATGATTTATATGAATGGTAGCACTCAGTTATTAGTTCCCTGCCCATCATATAGCCAGTTATATTTTCCACTTGTTGCAAATCCATGATACAATAATTATTATACAACTCGAACACTCCCGCCGAAATCCATGAACCTATTCGTAAAGTCAACAGTAATCAGGAGCTCATCACAAAATCTTCATGACGTAATCGGAATTACTGGGACTTTTCAACTGGTGTATTTTTAGATGACTTTAAAGTCGTGCCTTATATTATAATTTGTCAAAAGAAAGCTCTTATTTATAGACCTTAGTTTAAAGAAGAAATGGACAGTAACCTCAAGAAAAATAGTTTTAATGGCTGTGCTGCATATTAATGATCTCAATACAACTATTCAGTTATTGAAATAAGTATTAAGTTACAAGGAGACGCCCTTACGTTGAAACCCTCCCGAACAAACTTTTATCGCACACCCATGAGCTCTTCTTCATCAAGTTTCGAGTATCTTATCATTATTATCGTGTTTAGATTCTCGTTAAATAAATCAAAGTCAAATCATTTTTTTTTTGTCGTTCGGTTTCATGATTTCTGCCACCATCTCCCCTTAACAAGGTTTGGTCTACTTCACTCTGTTTTATGGTACTGAGGGAAATGTTTTCATATTTTGTAATTAACCCTTTCAAAGCTATATTTGTATATTTAATTAAGGAATCATCAAGTCAAATCATCATTGGGCTCTAAGCATAGAATTGATAAGGACAATTTAAACAGACAAGCTAATATTCACAAATGACAACTCTAACTAGAGAAATAATCTTCAACTTATAGATAAAAGAAAAGTCTATTAATCTTATATCTCACTTTATACAACATTTTTACTTCCTCTGCCCATACGAGGTACTATAGGTAAAGGCCCTCCAAATTCGAAGTTGTTTTTAGCATAAATACATGTTTTGAGGTTCCCTGAATCCAAAAATATTATTTCTGAAAACATGCTGTATGTGTGTGTCTGTGTTCAGAACAGTAAATCGTATGAAAATAAAATTTTGTTTTTGGGTCAGATACCTTCTGAAGATGTAACACGAAAATTGCAACAGGTTTTTCTTATTTTTAAGTACTTTACATGAAGAAATTTTCGTTTTTCACGATTTTTTTCGAAAACGGTTCCAACGATTTTGTTTAAATTTTACACATAGGGTGTTTATACTAATAGTTAAAACTTTTATTTGAAACATTTTTTTAGGAAAAATTATGTGAAGGGTAGTTATAAGCCACCCACTCTGAATACGCGCTCTTTGAAATATGGCCTCGTATTCTATACCAGAATGTGAAGTGAGAAAGATGTATTGGCCATGCTTAAGGCAAAGAAAGTTACGAGTACATTAATCAGATTTTATTTGGGTTATGTATGCTTTGATGATGAGATGTGAGTGTAACAACATTCTCTTCATATTTACAACCAATTTACACAGTGGTGATATTCAAACAGTTTAACAACCGGTTCTCATCAGGGTATTTGATGTTGATTCAAAATAGGCTAATATGCTATTTTGTCTTTTCTTACTCATAATAAACTGGTTCTGACCATGGTATTTGATACTGATTCAAAATAGCCCAATAGAATTCATAGGGAGAAGTACTGTGCATGTAGGCCTACAACATGTAGTGCTACTCAATAGTTATTGCATGTTTTACTTTATTTTAATTTATTTTATTTTATTTTATTTTAGTTGTTACCTAATATCTTCCTCCAAAGGTCCCCATATTATAAATTTTGAAGAATTAAATTAGAGTCCCACCCGGGAGGTGTTGGTAGCACGGTTGCCTTCCACCTCGTCGGCCAGTGGTTAAAAATTTCCGGGTTAATGTTTTTGAGCCCACCCAATGTCCTTCAAAAGTTGGCGCCACTGAATTTTTCTCTTTTCATACTCATACCATAATGAATAGAGGAGAAAGTGTGATGACTGAGGTAGTTCACTGGTTCCGCCGCTAGGTAGCAGTTGCTCTGCTTGAGATTCGCGGGAGCAAGATTACTACGGGCGGTATAGGAAAAATTGCAAACACTCTTAAACAAAATAATACATTAATCTATTTCAAAATTATTCACCTTATCCAAACTGAATTGTTAGATACTTTTGACAATTTTCGGGCTGCTTTACACGTCTCGGAAGATCTCATCTCCATAAATAAACATGGCCGTGTGTAACAGTAATTTCTCAGATTGCAAGAAGCTTGACCATAACATTTGGTTCCACATCTTTCCAAATTTGAAGATGTTCACAAGCAATGAACAATTATATAATATAGGTATGAAACAGCTAAGGGATGATTTGATCTAATATTTTGTTGCCTAGAAAATAGGGTAGAGGGTATGTTAGTATAATATGATGAGAATTTTTTTAAAGAATGTACATTTGTAGAGAAATAACAACGTATAATTAGGGTAGAAAACAGCTAAGGGATATTTTATAAATTAATATTAATATTACATTGTATAGAATATTACTGAGTAGGCTATTAATTTGTATTAATATTGTATTAATAGTAATATTATTTATATTAATATTAATTTTCTCCTGGCTGTATGGGGTAAGTTATGTAGGTGAAACATGGTCAAAAGTGTAGATCTGTGTACAAATTATGTGAACAGAGATAATATAAACTAAGGGATGGTTTGTGAATTGCAGGGCATGGAAAATTTCATAAGCAGCACTACAAAAATAGGGCGCGTGATCTTTAAAATTGGCGTCTCAACATCCGATAAGACGCACATACGCAAAAATTGTTTTGCAATGCATTCTACATATATCAGACAATATTTCAAAGCATTTTCCCTGATTTTTTCATAAAAAAATTAAATCCTCTTGCCTTAACTACAGCCCGCTATTTGCTCAAACCCTCGACCATTCGCCGTTCGCTGTAACTGATGTACGTCTTATGTTGTTAAATTATATTATTAAAAAAAGGATCAAGATATTAAACTAATAAGACATTTGCTATAATAATTATACATAAAAATTACTAACATAAGTGAACAGAAAATATGATAAATAATCCAATAAATGCATAAATAAAAGTAGTGCAGATTTACTAAGTTAGAAAAAGCTTCATTCGCTCCTTTTCCCCAACGGGTCAGTCTTGCAGTATGGGTACAAGTAGTCAGTTAATATAGTATTATTATTGAGTCCACGAATAAATTATGTAAAAATTTTACGTTATTGCTGGTATTTTATGGAAAAGATGCCTGCCAATACCTCAATACCATTCTGATAGCTTTAGCTTTAGAGTAATTACTATTACTCGTTAACCATTATAAATATATAGGTGGTACTCGATTTATAATAAGATCCAAATATTTCACTAAACCTTACACGCTTGATCTCTTTCTGGACACAAAAATAAAGTAATAAATGTCGCATAGTCAAATTTGCTTCACCCTCAACATTTCACGATCGTCCCACATCATTCAGACAGCTGTGCGCCAGGAATAATTACCACTCAATTACTCGTAAACCATTCAAGATATAAAGGTGGTACTGAATTTAAAATAAAGTTGAAATATTTTCCTAAAACTTTCTCGCTTGAAGTTTTTACGGGACACAAAAATGAAAAAAATTGTCGCATAGTCAAATTCCGTTTCACCCTCCATGAATTTTATGTAATTGGTGATGTTTATATAATGAAATAAAAACATTTATGTCCGCATTTTTTAAATCTCTGTTTTAACCATCAGAAGGACTGTGTTGTGCAGATTATTTCTGCACAAATTTCACAGAAATAGGACCAAAGGTTAATTAAAGATTACGAGTTTAATCATAAGATGCCAAACTATCATGATGCAGCATTGAGAAGTTGAAACGCAAACGAAGGTGCTGCCAGTGTTTCGGTGGACCGCCGCTCTCCCTATACCCACCATTGTATTAACGGCGAAGTCATCACACTTTCTCATTCTATTCATTATGCTCATACTAAACTTACTCAGCTTACCTTACACAACAAAAGAAGACCACAGTCCGTTTTATAATCGAACATCGAAAGCAAAGCGAGCGAGTGTCGAGACGATCGGCCGTGCGCAAATAAGAGAGTCTGCCAACTTAACCGCACGCCCGCTACCTATGGCGGTAGTCCACCGCTAGCGAACATAATGGCATGTTTTGGTTCTAGCAAATTCATATATGTATTATCACTGTTGTGGATTGGCGTGAATCTGATCTTGTAAAAAGGCAATCACTCATTGTAAAGCTACCGGTTCGGAGAACCTAAAAGATATTTAACAACCGGTTCGCGAGAACCGGTGCGAACCGGCTGAATATCACCACTGAATTTACATGAAAAGAATATCATACATAATAATTGTATTATGTTAAGAGACTAACTTAATATTTGGGCAGAGGAAGTTATATGAATTTCACATCAGATTTTTAGATGACGAATTTATGTTATAAATGTATAATGTTATCTGTAAATATTCAGCTTCAAAGATTGATTGCCATGGCATGAATCATTCACCATAGTCTACAGAATGGTTCCCCTAACCCTTTTCATGAAGGGCCATTTCATTATCCACCACCTATGGACCCGTCGCACAGTGGTCCGAATCGGAAAAAAAGCGGACAAAAATATTTTCCATAACAAATTGAAATGGTTTAGTACAAAACTTTAAATTAAATACTTATATTAGGTCAATTTGTTGTTTTAGTTCGTAAAAGTACAGTACTTAGGCCTACAGGTAAAAAATATTCATTCATCCTCTGATCCGGATGAGTCGCTGTCGGCTTCTTCTTCTCCTTCCTGCTCCGTTTCATCGTTGGGTATTGCCAATAAATTACACACTTTCTGAGGCAACTGTCTTCAACTTATTTCGGAAACTAACTGAGGATTTTCAAAAAACCTTGGGCAGTATTACCATCATTGGTGGTTCCATAACCAGGCTTCGGAATATCAATTAGAAGACATAATCTGGTTCTGAATGAGTCTTGCACTATTTTTTATTTATTTCCAATAGGTCTCGGGTACCATCTATCAAGCTCGCTTTCCACATTTTAAAATCCAGGCGGTAGGAAATATGGAGGAGACTTTCAAAAAATTGGAGGTAGGCATGCAGAACTGATAATTCAAACTCAAGCTGTAAATTGTCAACGGGCTTTTGTGCTATTGTTTGTAAATTGTTCATTTCTGAGATCTTGGCACTACAAATATAGCACTTCATACTTGAAGATTTTGCTAAAGCATTGCATACTTTTCCATCTATCATTCATAATATTAAGGAATTACGCATTTCGGTGTTATTTATAACCAAGTTATTTAAATTTTCAATTTTTTCTGTTATATAATCTTCTTCCGCCCGAGAAATTTTTGATGTTTCATGAACCCACTGCATTCGAATAGGCCTGCAGAAGCGTGTAGATGCAGTTCTTGGATTTTTCCACGCAATAATTCGAGTTTTACTGTCTACAAGGCGAAGAGGCACGAAAGACGACATAAATACGCTCTGGTCACTCTTGAAATCACATATTTTTTCAACCACTCTGAATATTTCTTATAAAAGAAACTTTCCACGAAATTAATTTTTCCCAGCGGTAAAAATAAGGCAGAAAAAACACTTCCTTACACTATTGTACACTGTTTTCTCGACACTCTCGCCAACATTTATTAAATAGGTGTATCACAAACTTTTCCTGCCGCGCGCGAGATTGATCTTTATTTTCACGAATCTTGTTATGAAGTTCACTACGATTAACAATGAAACTCACTTTTCTCTATTCACAACACAAAAAAACCACCACTAATTAAATGCTTCTCAGAACTGACGATCATTTCGGTTTTCTAGCTGCAAGACATCCCTCCCTAGCGTAATATAATCTTTCAACAGCTCCTTATCTCGCACGACTGTTTATCCTCAGAGCGCACATATTAATATTCTCGCTCTTCTCATTCACGGAGTTGGTGGGATTTGGCGATGAAACCTTCAAGGAAATATTGTCAAGACTTCATTTTAATATTTGTGTAAGTTTCATAGGATAGGCTACATATGTATACATTTTTTTAAAAGTCAAGCAAAACTTTTTTTTCTTGAAGAAAATTAGGTTTTATTAAAATTAATGTAATAGTCCTTATAAATGATCTAAATTCGACAATCATGCTTTTAATAGATATAGCACATTACAAAGTATCTACAGATATAATATTACAGACCTTGAGTTTCATTTTCAAGTGAGAAAGAAATTGCAAAGTTTACTTACAGAAGTGAGGGGTTCAGGAACTAAGAGTTATGCCACATTTGCAGTATTATAACTGAGAAACCAAGACGCAATTTCGAAAAATAAAGTGAAATTAATGTACACTGGTAATCATACTATACTTGGACAGTTGTTTGGCGTTTCTAAATTAAAGTTGAAAATAGATTTTTGTCCGCTTTTTTTCCGATCCGGACCACTGTGCGTCGTGTCCCGGACTGGCAAAACCGGCAGACGTTTCAAGATATTGATAAGTAGACCTCGGATGTTGATGAAAAGTCATCTTTTTCCTTTTTTTCCCCCTGACACATCACAGACAATGCAAGATACTATAATTTGACCAAGACGTATAAATATGTCTAGCGCCGTCTTAAGTCATAAGAGATATTAAAGGACAGATTATAAAACTCATCAACAGAATACATAATATTACCTCTACACAATATCGCATATAAGAATATTAAAGTCATGCAAGAGTTCCCAGGTATGGAATAAGTCGCAAGAAAATAGTAATTTCATTGCTTAAGTTAGAGAAAGTTGTGTGTGTGTTCTAAGAGGCAAAACAAGACGCGAGAAAATAGTTATTTCAATGATTAAGAATCAGAACGTTGTGTGAGTTCCAAAAGGAAGACTAAGACGAATTCTCTTGTGTAAAGTAGGCTATATCTTTAAAAGTTTTTAAAGCTGATCCTTGGTTACTCCGGGGTCGATAAAAACTCAATAAAGAAGAAGAAAAAAATATTAGGGTACAGAAAGCCGTGTGAGAGTTCCCAGAGATGGATTAAGACGTAAGAAAATTGTAATTTCAATCCTTAAGGTAGAGAGTTATGTGAGTTTTCAAAAAGCTGGAAAATAGTAATCTAAAGTAGGGAAAGTTGTGTGAGTTTTTCAAAATGTAGAATAAGACGAGAGAAAATGGCAATTTTTTTTATAATGGTAGAGAAAGTAGCTTGTGTGCTTCAAGAGTGGCCGAACACATGCTTGGTTTGAGGATCTAGCATTCGAATTTGGTGCCAAGATGCAAGAAGTGACGTCACAGCACAGTGCTGCCGAACAGTCGTAGTGGCTCCTCATCGTTTTTCCCTAGACACAAGTGTTACACTTATCTTGTACATTTCTGAACACTCAAGAGGTGTGATGCATAACAGTGGTGAGGCTGAAGAAAGCTACCGTAACCCATTTCAATTGAACACTGCGTAGTGATACAGAATGGAGTCTTCACTGAAATCTGAGGATGTTAAGATCGAAATTAAGGAAGAGATCTCACCAACTCAACCGAAGTGTAAACCTGTGGCTATTACATTCGATACAATAAAGACAAACCAAATCAAACTTGAGAAAACAGACTTCAATGATTCACCTGCATGCAGCACCATTCACAAGATACAGCAAGTTTCAGGAATTTCTGAAAGGAATACTGAAGAAGAGGATCAGCTAATGCAATCACACTCACCTGCTGTATGTGCAAGCACATCCTCTGCCAGAAACAGTAAACACCGTACTCAGACTCTAGACAAGCATGTGTCGTGTGATATGTGTGAAAAGAAATTTACCCAAAGATGGAGTCTCAAATTACATCTACTCACTCACACTGGACAGAAACAATTTTCGTGCGATGTCTGTGCACAGAAATTTACCCAGAGAGGAAGTCTAAAAAACCACCTGCTTATTCACACTGGACAGAAACCTTTTTCGTGCGATGTCTGTGCACAGAAATTTACCCAGAGAGGAAGTCTAAAAAAACACCTGCTTATTCACACTGGACAGAAACCTTTTTCGTGCGATGTCTGTGCTCAGAAATTTACAGAAAGTGGGAGTCTCAAAAGACATCTGCTCATTCACACTGGAGAGAAACCATTTACTTGTGATATCTGTGCACAGAAATTTACCCACAGAGGGAGTCTCATAACACATCAGCTCACTCACACTGGACTGAAATCATTTTCGTGTGATGTCTGTAACAAGAAATTTACCCATAGAGGGAGTCTCAAATTGCATCTACTAACTCACTCTGGGCAGAAACCATTTTCTTGTGATGTCTGTGCACAGAAATTTAGCCGAAGAGGGAATCTCAGAAGACATCTGCTTACTCATGAGAGGAAGAACCTACCTTAATCTACCCCGACCCTTTGATTTGCATGAAGCAGTTTCAACTGAAAGCACACGCTGGCAAAGTGGCCGCACAGGACAATAAGCGAGAAAATAGAAAGGTCCATGGTTAGTGTGGAGAAAGTTTGAAATACATTTTTCTTGTTCTTTTTTTGTAGTAAAAATATGTATGAAGACTGTATCCCAATAAATTTTAACATCGTACATTTCAGTTTTTCTCTGTTATTATTTATTACTGTTACAGTCGGGACAACAAAGTGTTAAGGATGGGACACAGTCTGAAAATGAAGATTACAACCTTCACTCTTTTATTATTATATTTCGCACAATTGAGTACCTGAGTGCAAGACTGGCATTAGCCGGCTAACACTTATTGTATAAAAGCATCCGTCGTACTGTTGAAACCTTCGACTATCGGCTCTATTTATTTAATTTTGTATCTCGTCTATAGATAACAGGAGATTCATGTTTAAGCAACATCCTGCGTATACACCAGTTGATAGCTTTGAGAACTGAAGCAGTATGCAGCCACTCGCTATTAGAAGCCACATGTTTGAGTGAAATGAAAAACTTGGACGAGTGTTTTTCTTCTTTGGAAAATGATGTTGCCAATAGAGGAAAGAATTTGAAGTACAAGAAATCCTGATTTATGGGAAGAATTGTTGCGATGATGTGCCAGCACCTTGAGTAAATCCTGCTAAAAGAGCAGGATTTCTAAAAACATAAAAATGCTGAATGGTCTGTGTGTGGAATGTGAGGACAACTGTGGTTTCAGACTTGAGGCCTAAAAATATAAAAATTGTACAACAAAGGCTGAACATGCAATAACAGTGTTAATTGTATTTGTTTAAGTGCTTGTATTTGTTGTTCAATCATTAAATTTGACATGATGTTGGTTTACAGGAATAAACATATGTACTTTCTAGTTAACCCACGACCATTTGTTCCTGTGGTGGTAGCGCCATCACTCGCACATTAGATTTGAGCGAACATGCGTTATCCTCTTATAGCTCAACTCAAATTCCTATTCAGATGATGCATAACTGTTTAATTTAGTAAAATATTACTCTGCAGTCATTTCTATGTTATTTACAAGATTAATATTTTACTTAGGTAGTATATTCACATAAATAAGCATTAGTACCTCGCTCCCTTTCGTAAACAGTTAAATTTCTTGACACTTAGAGGCAACTAATAGTAAATTAATATTTCCTGCTTTTGTGAAGATTACAGGCCTAGCTTGAATTGAATTTATTTTTCCTATTTGCTAAATTTATGATGAGTGTAGGCTAAGTGTTGCTTGTTTTCTATTTTATAATATTGGGGTTCTGGTACCTCTTAGATTTTCATTTCTTTAATTTAGTTTAATTACCTAACCGTCGTTCAGTTTTACTTGCCTTCGGAAATTTCATTTAACTATTCTATTGAGTTCTAACCATACAGCAGGCTTCAGTAATTGCTACATATTACAAAATGCAAACTTTAGATGGAGTTGTGAGTATGACTTAGTGACTAGCACAGACATGATTGCAATATTCCTAAATACTATAAAACATGCAATATTAAAAAAAAACTTTTTAGTGATCTCTTAAATTTATTTGCGCAATGTATGTTTTTCAAATGGTGAGGTAGTTTGTTGAATAGGTTGATTCCAATGTAAATTACTCCTTTCTGGAATAAGGATGTACTATGAGAAGGTATAGATAGGTTGGTTTTGTGTCCAGTATTGTGATTATGGATTGTTTCGATTTTTTAAAAATCCTCCATGTGTTTTTTGACATGTAAATGAAGACAAGACGGAGGTAGTTGTGTTTCAACGAGGCGGGAGACTTGGAGAAAAAGACAAAATAACATGCAACGGAAAGACACTGCAGATAAGAGGACACTGTAAATATCTAGGACTGACAATTCAGACAACAGGAAGATGTTTTTCGATACACATAAAGGAAAGACTAATAGCAGCAATCCGTGCAATATATGACATCCAGAACCCAACGCTAATGTCACTGAACACTGCGATGAGGTTGTTTGAAGCAAAAGTATGCCCCACACTCAGCTATGGACTAGAGCTTATATGGGAACACCTAACATTGAAGCAGATGAGATCAATTGAAGGACTTAAAGCTAGATTTCTCAAGAGGATTCTGGGAATATCAAAGTATGCCCCCTTGAGACTAGTTGATCTACTCGCGAGAGAAACATATTTTGTGGACGATCTGAGGCATCAAACATTACTACCAACTACGAGCAGCTACAAAACGCTACTCGCAGAGTTAGAACACAAAAAGACTGAAATATGGGAGGAGTTCTACTCGACGGAAGCAATGATCAATTGGGAATGGACGGAGACAAATTATGAGATGAGGCGCATTGTGACAGGTTTAGCGGTCCATGGGTTTCATTACAAGATGTGCACGGACAACACGTTCCATGACCCGAGGGACACATGTATTTGCAGATTGTGCGATAAAAAGTGTGAAAGGTATCATATGGAGAAGTGTACTGCAAGGAAGTGCTCAATCAGCGAACTTTGTCAATGAGACTAAAGAAGCCTTCAGGAACACATGCACAATGTGTGCAATTCTCATTATTATTTTGACATGTAACAGAAGTTCATACATGTAAAGTGATGGCAGAGGCATGATATGTAAATCCTTAAATATTGGTCTGCACAAATCATTTCTGTTTGCTCCGTATATTATTTTAACGATTCTCTTTTGTAGTCTAAAGACTGATGTACTGTAGGTGCTGCTTCCCCAAAAAGATGATTCCGTATCTTAAGATGCTCTGAACATGCTCAAAGTAGAGGGTCTTGATTGTGGGTAAGTTTGTGAATTTTTTAATTTGGAACATTGCGTAAGTAAATTTTCCTAACTTCCTATTAATTTCTTCGATGTGGGGTTTCCATGTCAAATGTTCATCTATGTAATACAAGATCTCATAATAGTAAAATAATGTTCTTTAGATTTTTTATCTTTCTTCTTGAAGTTTATTTTAATTAAAATAGACTTCCTGTATACTAGATCTATAATTACCTTCTCAATTTTTTACTTTCTGCTAGTTTGAAGTTTTTACTTTCCCCCTTTTTCAAGCCGTAAGGATTCTTGTACTCTGAATGTTACCCCTCATAACAAGAGTGTGTTTTTTTAATTAATTAAGCTATATTCTGTATCTATGGTTGGGGTTTAATGTTGTTAAGAATTTATGCTATTTGCATTTTATCTCTCCATTGGAATTTGGCTTTGTGCCTCTTAGGTATTTCAGACATTGTTTGTTGAGTAATACCTGACATTTTTATACTAGGCCTATATAATTATGTTCATGTGAAATTCTAATCTTAAAGTATCGTGGGATCCAAATTTAGTCTTCATATAAAAGTAAACTTAACCTATCACCTGGAGTTCTACATCGCTACAGTCTTATCTCCATTACTCTCAATGATCTGCCATTAAATATTAATGTTGGAGTTCATCTAGATCGTCGCCTCACTTGGAAGCATCACATTAATATGAAACTAAATTTAGCTTATGCTAGACTTTCGAAACTATATCCTATTCTCAACAGAAATTCCTCACTCAAATGTGACTATGCAATTCTACTGTATACATCATTAATAAGACCTTTAATAACCAATGCTTGCCCAGTATGGGGTACTGCTGCTAAAAGTAAAATTAAGAGATTACAAGCTCTTCAGAATAAAACACTGCGTATTGCTGTTAACGCTCCATGGTTTGTGCGAAATAGTCAAATTCACAGAGAACTTGGTCTGCAAAGTATCCATGAATTTCTTCGCAGATTTGTATAAAGTTCCAGGAGCAGTACACTTCAATCTTGGCCATAGAACATCTCAACACACTAGAATTAAAAGCAGACTACCTCAAGACAATCTCCTGTCAACACCAGAAACATCGGACGAAGATAGTACCTGAAGCATCACTTTATCTTTAAACCAGAAATATGTATATTGTTACAGAGGGGCCATTGGCTGACCTCAGGTCTTGTTTGTTTGCTTGTTGTATGTGTGTGATTGTTAAGTTAACACTAATCTGTAAAGCACTGATGTTGCTGGGCGATTTTTTAAACTTAAAAAAAAAAAAAAAAAAAAAATTAATGTACCACATATCATTCTGTTTGCAGATGACACAAATATTTTATTTCCAGGAGAAAACGAAAAATAATCCAAAAAAGAATACATCACTTGTGTAACAAACTCATTATAAACACAGATAAAACAAAAGTAAAAATCAACAGAAACCTCAGTTACCATTTAATATCATTTATTTCACCGTAGATCTCTATACTGAAATATTGGCGCTAAGCCAATATCATTCTAATGACTAACAAAAATCACTTAAGAGTAATTATGTCTAATACAGGAGAAGTGGCAAGATTAAAATGATTACAATGTAAGGGTTATATCATGAAATTTAGTAACTATGATAGTAATAATATTGATAACTATGCTAAAAGTCATGATTCAGAGTTGAGTTAAGTATATTTAAGTTATTTATTCAAATACTCAAGGCATTCATTAATACAGTAGAAGCAGTGTTGGAATAGGAAATGTTTAACACAGTTTCTGTATTTCTTATACTCCATGTGTTGAAATACTTTATTGAGAGAGTTATATAATATTACTAGCTGACCCATCAATGCTTCGCATTGTTAGATTTATGTATATATAGGTTAAGTGAACACAATTTAAAGTCAATTTGATGTACTTCTATAAATCATCAGCCGTCCAGCCAACGCGGTGGACGTATTTATATTCCACATAACATACTCCTTCACCCGTAGTTTACTTTGATTATGTCTTAAAAAATTTAATCGTTCTGTTTCAATTTTGGAAAACATACAGCAAAGAGCTGGGCATAGGGGATGCATTCACTCCTCTCACGCAGCGGACTCTGGTTCGAATCCTGGTCGGGACAAGTTACTGTAGTGTTTTTTCCGGAATTTTTCCTCACCTGTGACACCAACGTCTGCTAACTTTAGGCCCTAGTGGTCCCCAGATATCATCTGGCCGCCATTATCATCCTCATCCCATCCTCGCCTTGCTCAGAGTGAGTGTGTGAATGGTGTCTCTCGTCCTATGTGTTTGTGTTGTATCGGAGGTGGCCCCGGCATTAGACTGATCACTCATCCGGGAGGCCCTCCATGTCCTTGTCTGGTCAAGAAAGTATGTATGTGATCCATAGATAATCCCTCTCCCGACAGGTCGCGGCCCTGTAAGGCCCGGACAACGTGGGTCGCTTAAACGACCCCAAAAGAGAGAGGTAAAAACTAAGGTAAAGATAGATAGATAATATGGTAAATAGAAATTAATCAGGAAATTATATCTATTGATATTGTATGAACTATCTTTCGCAATACAGTCCTAGGCTCTACAACTCTAAAGAATAGAACCCAGGACCTCCTAAATTTACTTCGTGTCACAAAATAGTTGATAATCATTTATAGGAATTCTATTGATAGCCTTTATCATAATTTTATATCTACTAGGTCTACATTAAACCACAGTGCCCTGCAAAGCCACCTGTGTAGTTTTAAAAAATTATGTTGCCATGGGGATTGTGCACATGCAGTATGAATTCCTTTTGTTGAATTTCATAACTTTACAACCCTATTTTGGCCCTTAGAGGCCAAAGATTTTGAAATCCTTTCTTAGTGCGCATCCAGAGTCTAGGAGCAATATGTGTACAAAGTTTCAAATTCCTAGGCTGTATAGTTTTTGAGAAACTGTGATCAGTCAGTGAGTCAGTGGGTTTTGGCTTTTATATATTATAGAGATTCCTTTATAGGATAGGGAGGATTGCTTCTTTGTTGTTCTAATGCTGTTGATATGAATTTTATTGTGGCTTTTTGTGCAATAAGAGGAAATGGAATACAAAACCCTAGGCATTCGAATACACACATAAAACATTTAGCTACCAAACTTAGTTCCATCTGTTCTATGTTCACCTACCTCACGCACAAAATAAGTCACCACATTCTAAAGAATTTATTTTATGTCTCGCTCTTTTCCCCACTTTTCAATATCTACAAAAACAATCTATATCTGTATCTGGTACCCTATGATCCCCAGGTGGGGCAGAGAGGCCTCCAATGGAGGTTTCATTAATTTTCCGAGAGAGCGTAGAGGGACAGGTGGTAAGCCCATCGCCTCGCACCCCCCTGTGGAAACTAAGTATTTCTTGGACGTGAAAGGGCTGAGAAATTTTGTCCAGAGGCTCTAATTTAGGCTTGGAGTTCTTTTACGTGCCGTAAATCAGGAATTTCCATCCTGCACCTCATTCCCTGGAGACTTTCTTTGCTGTGGGGGACAATAAATGAGGAGTGCAAGATGTCATGTACAAAATCAATTTAATTGTATTTTTTTTCTACTTATTTATAAATGCCCTATATTTTTCTTGAATGTCCTACATTTTTATGGGATCTGCCCCCTTTTTGGTCACCCTGCATTAGATTCAAACGCAAATCTGTTCCGTAGTTTGGCGGTAACTTTTATCACCTACATAACAATCCATTGCTGTCGTTACATTTATCACTGTCCCATGTACCAGTACACAACCTCTTGCAAGGGTTATCAATGAAGGAAATGGTGAAAACCCGAGGCGGTGTGCTATCCGAAAATGGTTTCCGGTCTTACTGTCCGTTTCAGATGTCTTGGGAAATTAAGTAAACAGTGGTTGTGACGGGAGAAAAGTGCGGTTCACCAGCTATAAAAATTCACGTTGAAGTTTATAAAAATAAATAGCACTAAAGTGCTATTTTCTAAATTAATTATGGTAATACTGGACGTACCGTGCACACAATACTTTCAAAATTAAGTTCGCCTTAAGACATTGACAAATCACAAGAGAAATGTCGACCTGTTGAAGCGAAAGAATGTGAATTGGGCTTAGGGCTGTAGGGGGTGTGTCAGAACCTCTGCCCAATAGTGTTCTTTTTTTAAATAAGTTCTTCTTCTTCTTCTTCTTATTTAGAAGTTATTCTTTCAAACCAAGGTCCCGTACTTACGTTATCGATCTGCATCTTTTACTCTCAGGACATCTGGAACGGACAGTAAAAACAATCATACCCCCTCCTTCCAACATATTATTTGACTTGAAGTGTTTTAATTAACTTCCTCCTTGATCTCCAAACAGGAGCTCAGAAGTCACCAACATCTTGTACTGTCGATATTTTAAACAACGTAGAAGTCACAACGTTATGTTACTGAGAAATATTTAAACTCACAGCATATAGCGGTACAGCCATTAAGATGCTCTATTCGTAGTATAATGTTGTTATCATTGTCCAGGAGAGATCTCATGTGTTGATATGAATGCTTTCCTTATCGATTTCCTTAACTAGATTCTGTAAAATGCTTATGACATGCCATATTTTTATCCTGACCTCCATTCTCGCCGGAAACACAAATTAAACATGAATTGCACATTTTTAAAATCCTAATTGGACCGTTTTTATTTTGCAAATAAAGTAATATTTTGGTCATATTCATGGTCTTGGTTATATTTTGGTCACATTTGTAATCTAACGTCATATTTCAGGTATAAATTTGTTAAAAGAGCACAATGATGCACTTTGTGCACTAAATTGTGGACTTGATTTTTTTACGAAAAAGAGTCACGAATATGTTGGTTTTACTGTAACTGAAATGTGAAGGGACAGTAACAAGTAATAGCACAATTACCTCTTCTTCCATGTTGTTAACAGCTTCCAATAATAATAATAATAATAATATTTATTCACCATTAGGAATTACAAGAATCCAAAGGCTTCGTCATACTTAAGAACTATATAAAATATTGAGCAAAACATAACTATACATACAGTACACATACAAAATGCAGACATTAGTCCATAAAAATAAGTTTATAAAGTCAGTAAATTGGCGGAGATGAAATCTTGAGTACTATAGAAAACATGCTCCATAAGAAGATTTCTCACTTTAGTTTTGAAAAGTTTTTGACTGGTGTGCTTAAAAGAGTGGGGAAGTTTATTGTACAGAATTAGACCCGAGTGATTGATGAATTTTAAACTTCTGGAGGTACGGTGGGATGTGAGGTGAAAATCATTAATTCCTCGCGTGTCATGGTGATGGTGATGGGAGTTCTTTGGAAATTTCTGTTTGTTTGCATGTATGAAACAAACAGTCTCTAGAATGAAGATGCAAGGGACAGGAAGAATATTTAATTTTTTGAAAAGAGGCTTGGTATGCGTGCGGTTAGATACATGCATCATAATTTTGATAATCCTCTTCTGGAGTTTGAATATCCGAGTTAGATTGGGAGAGGTTCCCCAGAAAGGGATGCCGTAGGAAATTACAGAGTTGATATTGCCGAAATAAAGAGTACGGAGCAGTTCAATATTACAGAATCTACTTAAAATTCTCAGAGCATAAGTGATTTTACAAACTTTTTCAGCGAGGTGGGAGATATGAGTATTCCAGGATGACTTGGAGTCAACCCAAATACCCAGGAATTTAGAGGAAACAACTTCTTTTAAGCGAACATTATTAAACATAATTTGTAAGTTTGCGAGGGAGAAAGGGCAAAAATTTATGTAATTAGTTTTGGAAATATTGAGGTGCAATCTATTGTAATTTAGCCAAACCTGGAGATTCTCCAAGGTTTTGTTAGCTTTAGCTTGAAGCTGATCGCTGTCTATATCGGAAATTAGAATGTTGGTGTCGTCAGCATAAAGAATGTTCTTGGAGAGCGGTAGATAAGCCGGGAGGTCGTTAATGTAAATGAGGAAAAGTAGTGGGCCCAGCAAGGATCCTTGAGGGACACCACATGTCACCTGCAGAAGGTCTGAATTCAGTGAGTCGATTTGGACCATTTGCCGTCTATTACTCAAATAAGAGGAAAACCAGGCATTTGCGGTTCCTCTAATACCATAATTATTCAATTTTTCAAGGAGGATGCTGTGGTTTACTACATCAAAAGCTTTAGTTTGATCGAGGAAGATACCAATTGTGGGATTTTTATTATCAAGAGCCGAGAGGAGGTGTTCAGAAAAGGAGTAAAGGGCATCATTGATAGACTTAATTTTCTAAAGCCAAATTGTGAATGGGATAATACTTCATGTTTGTTTAGGAAGGTCATTACTCTATTGAACATGGCTTTTTCAAGAATTTTTGATATAGCTGATAAGAGAGAGATAGGTCTATAATTTTCTATATTGTCTTTCTTTCCCTTCTTGAAAACAGGGACAACTCTCGCTATCTTAAACGCATCAGGGAAGTAACCAGATAATAAAGAAGCGTTGACAAGGTCAGTTATTGGGTCGAGTAAATAGGGACATTGCTTTATTAAAGACATTGGAATGCCATCAGGTCCTGAAGAGATTTTGTTCTTGAAACCACAAATGATTCTACTTATTTCTTCAGAGCTAACAGGACTCAGAAAGATAGTATTGTTGACTGTTTTGTCCTTAGTAACTACGGTAGGAGGACTTTTATTTGAATTAAGGTTTGAGGCGATATTCACAAAATATGAGTTAAAAGTGTTAGCGATGTCAAGGGGGTTTTTAATAATATCATTATTCAAACTCAATTTGATATGTTCACGATTGTTATCCTTGTGTTGGATTTCTTTTTTAATGATGTCCCAAATGGCTTTACTCTTGTTCGAAGCCGCGTTAATTTTTTTGGAAATGGCAGTTTTTTTTGCTTGTAGAATTACCTTTTTTAGAATCTTAGAGTATTCATTGACATAATTACGGAAAGATGGATCGGAAATGGTCTTGCTGAGTCGACAGAGCAATCTCTTCCTCCGGCAGGACGTGATTATACCCTTAGAGAGCCACTTTTTATCGTGGTGGCATCTATTAGAAGTTGTGTGGATTCTAAGTAAGGGAAAGGCAATGTTGAGGTAATGGGTGATAGTATTAGTCAAATTAATAGCTTTTTCCTCAGCATTTGAATTATTGAGTATGTCCAACCAAGATTCATTGGACAGTAAGAAGTTAAAATAATTTGTATTTTCAGGAGAAAAAAACCTTTTCCATGAGATTATTTTATCATTAGTACAGCTAGCATCCTGAATCATTGCAGAACTTAAAGAGAATATCAGGAAGACTGCATTATGGTCGGATAGGCCTAGATCGGTAGTAAAGCACGAAGAGGAGAAAACATCTTTGTCTAATATTATTTGATCAATGCAAGTTTGAGAGTGATGGGTAATGCGAGTGGGTGCATCAATCAGGGCTGAAAGGTTGAAAGTTTGAAGAAGTTGGATTAGGTCGGTTTTTGAGGGGGAGCAATCCAGCAGATTTATGTTTAGGTCACCGCAGATTATTATGGGGATGTCATCCTTTTTTAAATAATCTATCAGTGATTCAAGCTTATTTAGAAATAAGATTGGAGAAAATTTAGGTGACCTATATATACAGATAATATATAATCTAACAGAAAGCCAAGTTAGTTCAATAACGGCATGCTCAAGTATTCTTTCCTCGTTAAAGCAAGTAGTGTGGGTTTTCTTATTGAATTGAAGGCCCAGGTTATTTCTTATGAAAATGGCTACACCTCCGTTTTTATGAGAGGTACAGCAGTAGAAATCAGCTAGAGAGAAGTTAATTACACTTACAAGGGAGATCTCATTCTTATGGAGCCAGAGTTCAGTTAAACATAAGATGTTGATGTAAGAAAGCTCAGATTGTAGTAGGATATTTAGCTCATCGATTTTTGAACTTAAACCCTGGATGTTAAGATGCATTAATGTTAAGTTAGGCGGTCCAGAATGTTTGTAGGGCACAAAAAATCTTTTAGATGAGATGGCGGCCTGCTGACTCGAACAGTTCTGGAGATGCCGGGTTCAACAGCAACTATTCCTGGAGGCTGATTTTCAGACTTTGTGGATAAAGGTGATGATTCCAAACTAGGAGATGAATTTGGGAGGCTAAGATGTTTCGTTAGTTCATTTGCGTGAGAGCATATTCCAGGCTTTGTGGGTTGAGGTGTTGAATCTGTTTGTTGAATTGAAGTAGAATTTACAG
The DNA here is from genome assembly GCA_964059195.1 of Ectobius pallidus. Classification (NCBI taxonomy): domain Eukaryota; kingdom Metazoa; phylum Arthropoda; class Insecta; order Blattodea; family Ectobiidae; genus Ectobius; species Ectobius pallidus. The sequence goes on along the minus strand of CAXKWD010000009.1, from coordinate 2,196,074 downwards.
GTGAATCCTCACAGATTGAGTCAAGACTCCCATTTGGTGATAACATACAGTAGTCTTGGTGGTCTAAGGATTTCTTCGTCTCAGACTCCTTAATGAGTGGGTTAGACTTAATTTGTAGAATATGAATAGGTTCTGAGGACAAGTTATCCTTAGTGATGGATACTGGAAGACTGTAGCTAGTGTTCAGCATTGGAATACTTTTTTCAACGCGTTGACAATCTGCCCTGGTGAACAATACTTTTTTGGAAAATTGTTCAGTTAATAGATCTTTCCCTATGGAGTTGAGATGCTGGCCGTGTTGTGTAAAGTGATGTCTCCTGAGTGCAGATCCATGGAGGACATCTATATTAGGGAAGCGGAGAGAAATAGACATGTTTTAACACATTTGCAGTGGCATCTGGAAATATTAACAGATTAGAAGTTCTTTACAAGTAAAACTGTAAGTCACATGTAAAATTGTTAACAAGTGATTGAATTGATATGATGTAATAATTTAGTGTCATTAAACGTTTTAAATTGCAACATTTATTTTTAGAATATACGTTCTTTTATAAGGTCATATTTAGGAATTTTGAATGATATTTAGTCATTTTTAAGGTCATATTTATAGTCATATTTTCCATTTTTTAAAGTCATAAACATCCGAACCCTAATGATTACAAGCCAACGTGTTTCTGCTGTCGTGATCTCAAGTGTGAGCTACCCAGGCTTCACTTCTCTTCGCCTGTAGGGATACCACTCTTCTTACTTAACAAGGTTGTATACTGATACTGTACGGAGGTTAAAGTTAGAAACATTGGGCTGTTGCGTTTATGCATAAGTAAATACATTTGAATCCGCCAACTCCGAGATTTAAATACGAATCAAACGAAAACATAACTTGAATAAAAACCTTGGTTGGGAGAGTGCCGTAAGTCTGTTAATTATGTTCAACAGAACTCTGGCTTTGGTAAAATGTGCAGAACTGTACTTTACTATAGGCAAAGCAAGAAAAAAAGAGTATTTATCGATTTTTCTTAAAGAGAATGAAGTAGGCTTATTAAGTTGTGTTATATTTAGAAGTTCAACATTGTCTAATCCTTTTAATAAGCTATATAAATAATACTTATACCATGTTCCCTATCACGGGCGTACGGTGTGGGGGGTTCAAGGGGTTGAAACCCCCCCAGAAATATCTTCAATATTTTTAAGGTTATAACATCATGTTAGGAAATAAAAAAGTAATGGGTCGGTTGTTATATATTTTGCAATTTCGTACACATCAAAGCATCATTTAAGATTTATAGTATTTTATTTAAGATTTAAATTTCAAAACTGCATGGTGTTGGTAGTTCTTCACGTGAATAATAAATAAAACTCCTTTCAGATTCTCTCAGACGAATCAGTTACGTAGATATTTCACACGAACTTGAACTTGAAAAATAAAGTGTATAGCTGAAACCTCCATACATTAGAAAAACTTAAAGACAATATCACAAGAGAAATTTATCTCGGAAGCTGAACTTCAGCGCGTGAAAAAAATTTCCTAAAATGGTGCCAGTGTTGTGTGGATGCAAGAGGAGCAGAGGCGCCAAGTTTTGAAAAATATTGGGTGGGCTCAAAGATTTTCAAATTGTCATACTTCTGCCCCTTATTTCGTTCTTCCCTCTGGTTCATTGTTTCTTGCTGATTTAACGAATCTTTCTTAATTCATTCTTTCTATTTGTTCGTTTCACTTTGACCTTTTTCCTTTTTCCAGTCGCCGATATCTTTTACTCCACACTCCTGGCTTATATCACAATTCTTTATTTTGTCAATTAATATCCTCCCTGTCATTTTTCTTAATCACAAGTATCATCAGCTCTCTCCTCTTTTCTCTTTATGTATACTTAAAACAGGAATCTGATCAAGCTTTTTTTCCCCTGAACGTAAAAAGTATCTTTTTTAAACCGTAAAATATATTTCGGTAGTATCTTAGGAAATTGCATAGACAGGGTAAGCCGTAAGTAAATTAATGAACATAGGAACAATTTCAAACGATCATGAATGAATTGTAACAAAACCCCTTAAAATGTATGCCAACAATAGCCTGATTTTTCGCTTTAGAGCTATTCAGCAGCGAAAGACGATTTTTAGTATTAGCAATAAATAGTTATGGCAATGATATACAGCAAATTATTGGGTGGGCTTGAGCCCCACGGGCCCATATAAGTTGGCGCCACTGAAGAGGAGGACATTTTTAACACCTCTTGTGATGAGGTACATGGTTATTTTCATTGTAATTTTAACTGTAATTGTGAGAACCTGAATCATTACACCGTTAGCGACTTTATTTGTGTAGATATTTCACCCGATCGCTCGGGAGTTGGAGCTGTGGCCGCCGCGACGCAGAAACTCGCACAATTGGCCAACTCGTACGTGAAACACACTGTATATATAAACCTATTCTTAAATGGATTTATGAAATTACTACATTTGCAATCAATACAGATACACTGGTAATTGTGCAATTTCACAACAAATCTGGTTATAACTTATAAATCTGCTAGTGTCACCACTACTCATAGTTCACATTTTGGATCTCGATATGATTTCAGTAAAGGTCCCAGTGATCGGCATAAAGGGTTTGTGTGGATTCTAGCCTATAGTGTGTTCAGGGTACGTTTTTATAGTCATCATTTAATTGAATCGATGCCATCAGCTTGTTGTAAAGTCACTGGTGAAGCATCAGGCAGCTTTTATACTCACCAGTGCTTGTGTGATGAAAGTCATCCATTGCCATCAGACTGATCGAACTTGATGTACGATGCACAGACAAGTGCCACTGGCATAAATAAATGCCCCATTCTGACAATTGCTTTATTCATTTATAAATAAATTGAGTTTATTTTCGTGCGAAAACTTTTAAACTGCTTTTCATCAGAATATGAGTGATTTAAAAATGAAAGTGATGAGTTGATTTCTTTTTTGAAGACGAGTAAAGAAAGAAAAAATACTCTTCATAATAACCTATTAATTAGTGTCATTTTCCAAAGATCTCAAAACTGACAGCACAAGTTATCTATAGTTGCCCGTTGTGCTTTTTTCCCTTGGTAATATCAATTAATAAATTGATAAATTGAGTGCTCAAAACATGATTTATATGAATGGTAGCACTCAGTTATTAGTTCCCTGCCCATCATATAGCCAGTTATATTTTCCACTTGTTGCAAATCCATGATACAATAATTATTATACAACTCGAACACTCCCGCCGAAATCCATGAACCTATTCGTAAAGTCAACAGTAATCAGGAGCTCATCACAAAATCTTCATGACGTAATCGGAATTACTGGGACTTTTCAACCGGTGTATTTTTAGATGACTTTAAAGTCGTGCCTTATATTATAATTTGTTAAAAGAAAACTCTTATTTATAGACCTTAGTTTAAAGAAGAAATGGACAGTAACCTCAAGAAAAATAGTTTTAATGGCTGTGCTGCATATTAATGATCTCAATACAACTATTCAGTTATTGAAATAAGTATTAAGTTACAAGGAGACGCCCTTACGTTGAAACCCTCCCGAACAAACTTTCATCGCACGCCCATGAGCTCTTCTTCATCAAGCTTCGAGTATCTTATCATTATTATCGTGTTTAGATTCTCGTTAAATAAATCAAAGTCAAATCATTTTTTTTTGTCGTTCGGTTCATTGAACAATAGACATAGTCAAAAGTCATAATTTTAACATGACATTAACATAATTTAAGACCAAAATAAACAGACACAGAACTGTATGTGTGTAGGTAGCAAAATAAACATATATAGCTTGATAGAGTTAAACTTGATTACAAAACATTCATTCCTTAAGTAACCATTAAGAAACTCATTTATACTAATACAAAATCTTAAAGTAATTCATGAGTATAACTAAAAGATAGTAGCATATACATTGCAGCCAGCATTGTAAATAGTAAACAAGAATCTAGCAAAAATAAAACGTTTAACTTATAAATAGCGAGTTGAATGTACCAATCAGTGTTGAGTTTACTAAATGATTTACTTAAAATATTTAATATTTCTCAGATTTCGTACTAGGGTCATTCTACAGAAAACCTGCATTTTAATGTCACAGGACAATATATTGGAAACTAGTTATAATATTTGCATTTTTTCAAAATCAGATATTAAAAATCAATATTATCTATTAGTTAGTACTTTACTTTGAGGAGATTTTTAAAAAATTAGCTGTAAAAAGTTGTACACAGAAGGTGATTTCTCACTTCCGTGGACCGTCACAACCCTCAGGTAGAGAACTTCCAAAGGTCACAGATACTGTACTTCTTAACATTTGCACTTAAAAAATATAGTAGCTAGTCAGAAAATACTTCAGTTTAGCATAATGATGAATGAAATTTTTTTTTGTCCCCACTGTCAATATTTTCCAACCGGAGTTCATGTCACAAGGTTTGCCATCACTTCTGTGGACACTCAAAAAATGCCTAAAATATTCAGCAGTATGTGCTAGTTACCTTTCTCTGAGAGTCAGCTGAAGAGGAAAGGCACCCATATTGCAGAGTGGAGTGTCTTTGTTCTTCTGGATTGGATTTCTTTCATGTAAATATCAAGTTTCTATTCACTCTTTGCATGTGGCATAGCTCATCCAGTCACTTCTGTGGTCTTTATTAAAGTTTAGTTTTTAAGTTAAAAAATAATTTTTAATAGGCATGACCTTTAAAAAGTGATAATCTCAATAACCTGAAGAGCGTTTGTTTCTGACCTCATAATGCAAGGCAGTTTGCAAAGAAACATAACTTTTTATCACTTCTGTGGACATGTGGATTCTGTCCACAGAAGTGATTTGACTCATTATTTTTAAAATTACGCACTTGCTGTGATGTATCCAGTTGACCACTAACATTAAATTTTATAACAACATGCTGACTAAAAAAAAAATTTATTAATATTTTTAGTTCCTTACCAGTATAGTAACATTTTCTCTTTCATAAACAGTTAAGTCATATTCTATGAGTACACTATCAATAAATTGTCATTTTATTAATTAATAATCTACATTAGGCCTCTTTAATGCCTCCTGATGTAGGCCTAGGCCTACTCATGCCCATCATAATTAATGGGATGGCTTGGGGAGGATACTTATTATATTATATCTTGAACAGTAGGTTACTTATTATTTTCGAAACAAATTACAGTACGAGAAGAGCTAGAGTTAAAATGCAACAGGATTCAGCGAAGCATGAAGAAGAGAAGAGAAAAGAAAAGGTAGGGAGCGATACCAAAGGGGGGGGGGGGGAAGCAGGAAAGGGAACCTGTGTCACAGCTGACACACAGGGAGAGAAGGGAAGTTCGAAAAGTGTGGAGAAAACGTTCAAAGAATTACAGAGAGCCACAAGGGCAAATAATCATACTAGTTGATTTCACTGAGAGTCGTCCAGAAATTCAAGAACCGATGCCAGGCTCCACTTCTACTCCTGATTTTTAGTTCAGTCACACGATAAAAGCCCTTTACATTTACCAGTTACAAAAATGAGGATCAAGTTTAAGAGAAAGGGGAGATAAGATAGTAAAAATACAAGACAAGAGATGAAGTAAGAATTTAGAGAAAAAACTTGAAATTACAGAAAGGAAAAATGCGAAGCTTTGGCAGAAGAACCATTGTTTAAAAAATCAAAAGAAAGGTAAAGAAGCTTTTAAGTGGTGTAAAAAATTTTCCAAACTTGTGAGGAAAAAGCTAATTTGTGCAGAAGTGCTACAATCACAGATTAAGTCAAAATACACAGAATCAATATCTGTGAAGGAAAAGAGAATATTGAAATTAATCACATGTGGAAAGTTTGTTAGGCCTTATATAATAAAGAAATGGTTTTCCTAATTTTGTACTCTTCGTGGAAGTTCAGACTGAGAGAGACGAACATCGCCGAGTATGCCCGATGTCTCACGAAGCGCTATTTAGGGTTGTTGAATTGTATAAGAGTAGATGTATTTTGTGCGATAAAATGCTAATGAGGATGCAGTCCAAGCTAATTAGAGAAAGCTTTTCAGTTCGTTGATTTTCCCTGTGGTAATTTTCCACTGTTCGAGGCTTATTGGAGATTCTCCACACACAAATTTGAAATTGTGATTTTCATATGGGTATTACAGCAATACCGTTTGTTACAGAAATCGGTAAAGAAACACATTTTTAAAGGAATATCGACGAATTTGGGAGAAACTGTCATGTTGAAGTATAGAGCAGCAACTCAGGCTTGTACAAGAATTGTACAAAACATCTCTTGGAACATTGGTAGAAAAGAATGAATGCTATTTTAGTCAAGTATAAGAAACAGTTTGCGACTTATTCCTAGTAAGGCTTCATTCAGTTTGGATATTCATTAAATATAAACTTGCAGCGATTTAAAATTCTTTGATTCCTACATTTCCTTCACCTTGGGAATGTTGTTAGTGCTCTTGATGCTTCTCAGTCGACATTAGACTCAACGTCCCGGAGAAAAACTGGAATGTAGGTGGATTTTGGGGACAGGAAGATGTGTACGGTTAACGATATATTTTCATTTAAAGTGGGACACATACAATATTTGTGTAAATATTTGTCTTTTCGTGCTAGCATCTTATTGCAGTAAGAAAGGTTTTTCATACCATTACAGCTAATTTTTTTGGTATTTTATAAGTTAGGTCATAAAAATCCCACCGCTTTTCATAAGTAAGTTAGTATCAAGATCGCCTGCGTGTAAGTGTGGCTAGAGTGTTGCTGACTACGTAGGCTGCCTCTAAGCTCTTGTTCCATCTACGGCACTTTCTTGGATTTTTATGAGGTAGGGAGCTGTGTACACCCAGCTTCGTGAGGACCGCTACTTGATGAGGGAGGTGCATATCGGATGAGGCGAGAGACCTTGTATGACAACTTTGTAGAAGAGGAGATAAACATTCCAATTCCAGCATTTGAAGAATGTAAATAGTTCAAATACAACCAAAATGAATAATTGTTCACATACGAGGCTTCAACAGAAACTTAGAGTTCTGCTTGGTGATTGGGTTATTTCTGAAAATGGCTAATTTCGGAGATCTCTTCTTAACCGGAATGACAAGTTGCCATCTCCTAATGAAATCGAAAGAAGGAGGGAGGTAGATGGCACAGCGATACTACATAGAGCATAGTCTAGCACCTTGGAGTTGTAGTTTTTACATATCCTAGGACGATAAACCAACCAATGGGTGGAGTAGTGACGTAATCAAGGTCCCTGTTCACTCTTACTTGCTTCATTCTATTGTCATGCGCTTTTAACTTTGTGCTGACAATTATGATAAGGTACGCCTATGGCCTATAGAAGAAACTTGAAGACCTAAGCCAGGAAATCACATCATACACGAGTGAAATGACTTCAACCACCCCTTTATGTGGGTCCTTTATTACTTGCTAGGATCCACAACATTTGGGGATATTCTAAAAAAAGAGTAGCCTATGAAGTTCTTACTGTACTTGCAGTTGTATGCATAAAAAGCCTGGGGACTCCCCCACCCACTGCGCCCACGTGACATGACGCTCTTTGTACTCTGTCGCTTAGTGCCCGCTTCAATTCCGCATACAACAAGAATGAGCGCCAGGAGTATTAAGTAGGAGATTTGTGAGCTACCAAAACGGCACACTCACTTCACTCACAGCATGCTACTAGGGTGATTCGCGCGGAATATATGGACATTCCAGAAAGAATGAAAACTACAAATTTTTAGTTTTAATCTTTCTGTCAGTACTAGGGGTCTAACGATTTTGTTTAAATGTTGTAATTGAGGTGCTTATGCTAAGAGCTAAACTTTCATTTGAAATATTTTTTCGAAAAAATTCTCTGACGGGTAGTTACAAGGCAGGCATCGTTCATAGAAACTCAATCTTGTCTGGTGAACGGTAAAGCTTTGCATCAGGCCAATACAACTGAATACCTATTCTCTGCAACACGGCCTCTTATTCTATAGGCTCTTAGAATTTGAAGAAAGGTGTATTGCAACTCCTAGGTTATACAAAAGTATTTGAGTGTATTTATTAAGATTTTATTTGGATTGTGTATCCTTCAGGGATGCGACACGAGGTACGGCAAATTACTTTCTTTTCATTTTTACAAGCACTTTATTTGACGAAAATTTAATTTTTTCTAATTTTCTCGAAATAGGTTTAACAATTTTATACGCTTATTATGTAGGCCTCTATATTATAATAAGTACTATTTGAAAAACTTCTCCCAAGAAATTCTCTGAAGGCTAGTTATAAGCCATTCATTTTACACAATATAGACTTGGATTTTTTGGTCTTGCCTCGCGAATAATGCGACTTGGAAACGAGGATGATACAAGTGAATGCGCACTACTGCAATTCAGCCATGTACTCTACACTAGAATAGGCTATATTAAGGGTGGAGGGATTTATATGAATGTTTCATATCACACTTAAAAAATATTAATTACCGGTATATTTAATGTTGTAATTATGTTGTAGTGATTTTTCGTTAAACTAATTTAATTCTAAAATATTACGGAAATAAATATTTTCATTTATTATTTTACTTCACTTAAAGTTTCTTGTGAATACTTGTATTATAGTGATTATTATTGTACACTTCTAAAAATTAATTCTTTCATATTACGAAAATAATCATATCGTTTATATTGTACTATTGAAATTTGGTGGGTTTGTTCCCGATTTTCTTCATATCTATTTTGTTTTATATTTTGGTTTTCATGTTTTGGATTTTTTTGTACTTGTGTTTCAGTTAATTTGAAGTTAAATTTTCAGTTTATGTGTGTAACAACTGTTTTCATAGCTTCTGATTTTTTTAACCGGATTACTGGTAACTGGGATTTTGTTTTGTTTCAAAATTTCAATGCTAAACTTCAGAGAGACCTGATAGAATTAATTGTCTTCCTCTTCAAACGCTGATTTGGCTGCCATTTACATCTCCCACTGCGAGAAGACCCTTGTTTATTTTCATAACTTTTTTATGCAGGTGCATGTTTCGTGTGGGTTGCATGAATAGGAAGTATCTTGTTCTGAGTCAATACTTTCTGTCGTCGCGATTTTTTTTTTTTTTTTTTTTTGCATATGACTTGTGAGTGACTACACTTCTCAGCAAGAAGGCGCTCATACTTTATGCTTACTTTTTTAGAATATCCCCAACATTTATTCGGATTTGTTTTGATCTCTTAGGCTGCTCCTTTTCCTTCAAGAATAATCCCCAATATTCGTGTACAGTCTTACCACAAGAAATCTTAAATTTAAAGCGAAATCAAGTTACCTACTGACATCAATTGAACAGGCATGTAGGACATGGCGACATTAATTTTCGATCGATTTTTTAACGTGACTGAGAATTGAATGCTTTACAATGAATAGAGGAGTAGAGTTTCCTGTAGTAAGCTTACTTTGAGAGTTATTTGCGAAAATCAAAAGATCGTTCGATAGTTTCACACCAACTTGAAGAAAAACAAGCCTTTATTTCTGCATAAAGCACTGAATGAACCCTGAACTTTATTATATATCGTTTATGTAACTTAACAGGTTCCGTATAATTATTTTTCTGTAGGAAGTGCACAAAAAAAAGAAAAGTTTCAGTTATTGGAGTTTGCAAGTAACACACCACATTTTAAAGTTTGCAAATCATGAGTAAACCAAAGATCTTAAAACAATGTTGAGCATTTCTCCAATTATTTAGAACCAACTGTAATATATCTCTGACCTATATGAAGATTCTTTCTATTCTACTCATATATTTACATGGGGTTTTCTGTTCAATTTTTCAATTGCATATTTCTTATTGAAATCTGTTCTCTTATTTAATTACACGGTTTTTTCATCTCGAATGTCAAAACATTTTATTTGAAATATTTATTTTTTTCCCTTTAGAAATGTGTAAAACACATCTGAAAACATTTTCATGCCCTCGTCTTGAAAACTTTGAATACTTTAGTAAATCGGCTACGTGGATGTTGTAACTGGGTAAGTAAATGTACAAATAATAGTCTTAAAACAAGAATCTTATAAAGTATCCCATGCTTCATAACCTAACTCCCCATACTAAATTATAACTACAAAGCATAAATTAATAAGAGTTTGTTATGATGGGCAAACCGCCTTTATTTCAAGAATCTATCACAACCATATATAGATAATTGAATGAAAACAAAACACTTATAACAGGGAAATAGTGAAACACGACTGAGGCCCTGCTATACCAAAGTGCCAGATAATGCTACATACAATAAAATTGTACAAAAGTATTAATATGTGACAGGAATGTAGTTTTTATTTCATGATGATGCACACGTCCTGGGTTCCTGCCTTTGGAGAAACTCTACGCAACTCTCGTCATGACACGATCCGCTCTATGATTGCCGAAGAACTTCGATCCATCAATTTTCAGGTCTTTGAAGATGTTCACTGTTTAGCTACGAACGGAGGTTCGAGGAGAAAAGATATGATTGCCATCCCTTCTAACAGTGAAGTGGGATACATATTAGATCCCACAATCAGGTTTGTAGATGTAGATGTAGTTATCTTATTCTGTAGATCCTGTGTTGAGAGGGACACAAGGATATAGAACACGTCAGATAACAATACACAAGCAAGTAATAAATAATAATATATAATATACTACACTATAAACTTATTCAAACTGGAAATACTCATCCATATTGTAGAAGGTGTGAGTCATTAAAAATTTCTTGAAAGATCCTTTGAAGGATTTGCTTTTTCTTTAAATACATAATAATTTAATGTTGTTTGGAAGCTTATTGTATATCTGTATTGCGGAGTAATAAGCGCCATTCTGAAAAAGTTTTAATGCATTAACCGGTCTATGTAAATCATTCCTGTTTCTAATAGTATGTTCATGAACACTGCTATTAGTTTGAAATCGTTCAATATTACTATCATCTAACATATAACAGAGTATATACACTCCCCTGTGAGTGTTCTTCAAAACCTGTAGACCCTTATTTTTATTTATTTATCTATTTATGACATTTCAAAGATACAAAAACATTAATTTAAATTTTAAACACAAAAAGAATTTAAACACAATAATCACTATGTTTTACATAATATACTATTTTATATAATACTAGCTTAAAAGGCCTGGCGTCGCCCGGGTCTTCTATTTTGTAATTGGAAATTAACTTATGAAGGACTTTCAATTTTTAAATTATAGGTCCTTATAATAGGTATTTAGAATTTGAAATAGGAAGAAGAAACAGAAATTCCGGTAACATAAAGTTGTATTGTCTTTGCGGAATATTTTATTTCTCACTCTCATGTTACCATACAACCGTTTTGGAGATGCAATTAAAAAGGAATTCAATATCATTTTCATTCTTCCCTCCCCAAAAACCTGCGATATAATAATATAAGTCACATATTACCATACCTCGTATTGTTTTCTCTATGTCCAGGGTAGAGAAAGCTATGCGACTGCATTATTTTAGTGGATTTCATTCCTTAATATTTATTTATGACATGAATTATATTGATAGCTTTTCTATTTTGTGAAAGTCCCACTTCAATTATTTCCAAACCCATCTGAGACCACTGGAAACAATATGTTGCCATGCCAACTGTGATTTGGATTTGATAATTCTGTGTAAAATGGGATTAAGTATACTCAAAAACATTTGACTTTTGGCACTTAAAATAAAAAATTTTCAAAATCCTTTCTTAGTGAGCACCTACATTATGAAACGAAGGTACTGTCAAAATTCCAAGTCTCTACCTATTATAGTTTAGGCTCTGCGTTGATTCTCTGTCAGTCAGTCAGCCAATCATTCATTCAGTCAGTCAGGACAAAGCCTCTTATGTATATAGAGATTCAGAAAATACACCCGAATGAGCTGCATTATCGTCCAAAAGAAAGCAGAGTGAAAAAGGAGGAGCACTTTTCCTGAACACGTTTGGTACTGGCATTAAAATGCCTGGACCAGCTATTTTCATCCACTTTGTACAATATCATTGCTTCTAAACCAGAAAATGAAATTCTGTACATCTCACATTGAACATTTAGACCTGAGTTTACTGTGAATAGATGACAATAACTAGGGCGATGTATATGTGGGCTATGTCTTACAGAAATCAGTACTGGTATTTCATTTATCTCTTTCACGGCTGTCCGAATCTAATTCAGGAATAAGTTAATCACCAGAATCATCTCAAATACTTTCTAGCCATGGTTCCAAACTTACAGCACGCACACCAAAAGGAAGCCACGTAGGGACAAAACATAGATGTATCTCAAACCTTATAATTAATTACCAAACACAAATCATAGAAGAAATTACCAACATAAAATTCTTACGCCTAAAAATTGGCCAAAATCTTGACTAGAAGACGCACATTGAAATGATAAGTCCAAAACTGAGTTCAGCATGTTTTGCTTTAAGAATTTTGAATGATATATTACAACAGAATGCATTACTCAAAATATTTTGCATATTTTCACTCTGTAATGAGGCACGGAATCATATTCTGGGACAAATCTTCCCGTAGCGAGAAAATATTTAGATTATAAAAACGGGCAATAAGAATAATATGTGGAAAGAAAAAAAAGAGAATCTTGTAAACTGCTAAACTCTCACAGGGAAGTATCTATACTCGGTAATGTGTTGTATGGTAGATAATATTGATAAATGTCAAACAAATTGCAGTGTACATGGACGTACAACTAGAAAACATAATAATACACATCAAATACACACATCCCTTAACATAGATTAAGTAAGACAGCTGCCAATTTTGAATTTGTGGGCATCAAACTGTTTAGGCCTAATGCCTTGCCTGAAAATACCATCAACATACCTTTCAAATGTTTTAAATACAAATTAAAAAACTGGCTTACATCTAATCCAATGTATAAAATAGAAGAATTTTTAAATCTTCACCTCAACTGAATTTAGTATTGGTCGAAAACTTGTAATGACTTAATCAGTGCTATTAATGTAATTCACTTAAATGTACAGTGTGTCCCACGCAAGAGTTGGCCAATGACGCGGGTTCGTGCGGCGCGGCAGACACAGCTCCAACTCCCGAGCGATCGGGTAAAATATCTACGCTAATAATGCCGCGATGGGTGAAACGATTCAGGTTCTCACATTTATAGTTAAAACTACAATGAAAATAACCATGTACCTCATCACAAGAGATGTTGGAAATGTTCTCCTTTTGCATCCACACAATACTGGCACCTTTTTAGCAAATTTTCTTTCACGCGGATAAGTTCAGCTTCCGAGACAAAGTTCATTTCTCCTGTGATAGGCCTAGGTGATATTGTCTTTAAGTTCTTCTAACAGTATGTGAATATTATTTATGGGGAAACTTGAAAAATAAAGTGTATAGGTCAATTTCCCATACATTAGAAGAACTTAAAGACAATATCACAAGAGAAATTAACTTTATCTCGGAAGATGAACTTATGCGCGTGAAAGAAAATTTCCTAAAATACAAGAGGAGAACATTTCCAACATTTCTTGTGATGAGGTATGTGTTTATTAAGTGCCAGTATGGTACTTTATGAGATTGTGTGGTGGACGAAAAAATGTCTGTCCGTCTGTCTGTCCGTCTGTCTGTCCGTCTGTCTGTTCGTGTGTCTGTACGCACCATAACTCAAATACGCTTTTTCGGATTTTCATGAAACTTGGAAAACACATTTATAATGTCCATGGGAAAAACCCTATTGATATTGAACCAAATCGGTTCACCGGTACCGGAGTAATGCCCAATTTAGTGCCTATTTTAATAGATTATGGCGCCTTTCTATTAGAAAGGCGCCATCACTCAAATACGCTGTATCGGATTTCCATGAAACTTGGTATACCCATTTATGACGTCCATGAGAAGTGCCCTATTGAATTTGAACCTAATCTGTTGACCGGTACCGGAGTAAAACCCAATTTAATGTCTACTTTAAAGGCGGAATAACTCAAATACGCTTTATCGGATATTTATGAAACTTCGTATACGCATTTATAATGTCCATGGGAAGACGTTTATTGATATTGGACCAAATCGGTTGGCCAGTACCGGAATAATGCCCAATTTAGTGTTTTTATGTTAATATATAAGAATTCGCGATAACTCAAATATGCTTTATTGGATTTTCCTGAAATTTTGTATACCCATTTATAATGTACGTGGAAAGACGTCTACTGATATTGGACCAAATCGGTAGACCGGTACCGGAGTAAAACTCAATTTAGTGAATATTTTAAAGACGCGATAACTCAAATTCTACGCTTTACCGGATTTTTATGAAACTTGGTATACACATTTATAATTTCCATGGGAAGACGTCTATTCATAATGGATAAAATCGATTGACCTGTTTCGGAGTAATGCTCAATTTAGTGCCTATTTTATGGTAATATACGTATTCGAAAGAATTTATTAAAAAAAAATGAAAATCAGTTATCTTGACAACATAGCCTATTGTTTTACTGTGATGTTATAAGGCCTTGGAAATTAAAATACAGGTAGCTATGACAAAAAACATATTAATTGACATGCGCTTATCCAACTAGACCGTTAAAATGACCCAGGTGGCCGAGATGGTAGGCATTTCTTCTTCCGTAAGCCCTGCTTAATGAATAAATCTGGAGCTTAACTTGGAAATCGATTAAAAAAAAAACATATTCTGCATATCATAATTGCAGTCATAACTGATTAAACAAAAACATACTGGCACTTTGTTACATCAGTTTACCTGATTTTATTTTTAACGACTTTTGCTGAGAAGACTTCGGCGAAACAATTTTTACTGTATTCATCAGATAGACAGCAGACTGTCTTATTTTTAATCTACATATATTCAAGCAGAATTATATTTTTAATGACTATTGCTGAAAAATTCTTCGGCATAAGTTTACATATTTCAACAGATGACAACAGTGTGTTTTTAAAATCAGTGTGTTTAAATCAGCATCAGTGTATATATTTTTAATGGTTAGGTTTTTAATTGGATACATATAGCATATTGCTATCTAAAATGTAAGTGTATTTTATGTGATTACATAATTTTATATCCAAACATATATTTTATGACAATAGTGAAACATAAAAAAAGGAATGTATATGTGCATAAATCTAGTTAATATTACAATATTATAGGGCTTAATGACGTTGCATCTATTGAACTTTTGGTCCATTGGGGTTTGTGGTTAGGTGGATGAGTCTTTTCATAATAACAAATATTACCACAAACGGAAAGAAAAAATGAAATTTATCAACTGTTCAATAAGTTGTAAAAAATTACATAATGTATAGAAAATGTGCACAATTTAGTTAAAATAAAAATATCAAACTCTATCTAAGGCATAACCGATGGCGATACAACAAAAAGACACAGGAGCAACTTGTAGATCTCCCGAAATCCGTTACTGGAAGTGCAATCGGTTTTGTGATAAGATTTACCGTTTACCTACTAGGTCTATGTGCTTAAAAAAAAAAAAAAAAACTGCATTGACGTTAAAGCTTCACCCGCCATTTTGAAGGTTTTTTGAGGGGCATAAAATAAAATAACTTTTTAGAATTTTACCAATGTTTTAAGGCTAAAGACTGTAAGTGTGCTAAATTTCAAGTTTCTAGCTCATCTGGAAGTGAGTAAACATGGCTTTATATTATTGGGATATTATAGTGTGCATGGTCTCGTGGTTAGCGTCTCTGGCCATGGATCCACACGCTGGGTTCGATCCCCAGTACCTACTCGAACTTTTCTGACGTAAAGAGGTCTCTAACGGGGTGTACCAGCCTCGTGATACAAATTGAGGAGCGACTTGATTGAGAAGTAGCGGCTCTGGTCAGTGGCGCCAACTTATATGGGCCCATGGGGCTCTAGCCCACCCAATAATTTGTCTATATTATTATAATTTATTATTTGTTGCTATTAGTAAAAATGTATTTCTTTGTTGAACACTATAAAGCAGAAATCATGCATTTTAGGTAGATTTCGAAGAAAAATCTACCTATTGCAATGGATACCATGTCATGATTTTCGAAAAATTCTTTCATATCTTTACGTTTCATGCTCCCCTAAGTACGAAACCACCGCCCGTTCAAAAAAAAAAAAATTGTGATATATATATATATATATCTTTACACGATAGCGGCCGTAATTTTGAAGATATTTGAACCAAATTTTATTATGTCATTTCTAGGCCCAATAGTTCGGACAAGTTCGTTAATGAGCAAAATTGGCCCAAGGGGGTGGTCGGGGGAGGGGGTTGAAATTTTTAAAAATGTATATTTCGGCCCCTATGAAATATAGAGGGAAACTTTGTTTGAATAAATTAGAGTACTCCCTTTGGAGTTCACAGTGACACCAACGATTCGGGGGTTCGAGTGAGGGTGGGGGTGGGGGGATGAAAATTCGGAACTTTTGAAACCACGTCTTGTGGGGTATCGTTGAAAAGCTCTTGATGAGTACTCTACAAATCAATAACTAGTTTCTTGATAGCACTCATATGACGCGAGATTTTAATGTTTGAAAATAATAACACTTAAAAGAATTATTATAATATCATAATTTTGTCTTGTTTAGCGGCTTTGCTAATTTTATTCATTGCTGATCTTGCGCACGGCCTCCCAGAATATTATATCCTATTCTTGTTGTCAAAACAAATGATTGTAGTCTCTTCCTCTTTACCGAATTCAGTTCTTATTACTGCGGGTTTGCCATGCCAAGGCTAAAAAAGAAGATTGCTGCGCAGCGATAATAAATTAAACCAAAAGCACTTTGAAATCTACCTCAGCCTGTAGGCCTTCCTAAAGGGATTTTTTAACTTATAGAGTACGATATTCTCTTGCTCGAAATCACTCACGATCGTTTATAATACTGTAGTCGAATTCATTCAAAATTTACGTCTGTCCATGCAGTTTTACTGACAAAGATGGTGATGATACCATGCTTGTGACAAATTTATTGGGAGAACTCCAGCCAGGAGAAATACATTTTGCAACTCTCCGTGCTACATAATTTTATTTTAGAAGTTGCCTAAAACCAAACATAAAAAAATAAGTGTATACAATATTATAAACTTTAAAAAGTTGTTAACCAGGCTACACACCACTTTCTTGGCAATTGAATTACAAAATGTGAAATCGTTTCTTTCCCAGTTCTATATTTATCTGTAGTCACATCAATATTACATTATAAAACCATTTCAAATACCTTAATAGGGGTGGGAGTGTGATAATAGTAAAATCTTTGAGCCCACTCAATGGTTTTCAAAAGTTGGCGCCACTGGCTCTGGTCACGGAAACCATCAATAACGGCCGTGTGTATCGGCATGCCGACCACATGCCCCCAATCCTGCTGTCTGCCTAAAGTAGATGACGCAGATTCCTACAGAGATGTAGAGTCATGGAGTTCAGTTGGTGTCTAATAGAATAGTGAAATTAGCCATATAGATCTCGCCACAAAGTAATTACATTGGCAATTGGCATCTCTGTAAGGGACTTCATACCTCTGATGAGATTAATTCGGAATTATTATAAAGATTATAGACCCTGCCTAGAGGGTCATAAGGTTCAAGTCTTGTCATCTCAAACCGCACATAATGAAGACGGCTATTGATAACGAACATAATACTATGGTGCACAAGAAACGAGTTCACTATTTTGTATGTTTACCTCGATATACTTTGAAATAACGCTCTGATATAACTTGATGCTGTTTGAAACGCTCACTGAACTCGACTGAAACCGCATTAGGTTTCACTATACACAGAAATAATCCAGTTACGATTTAATGGCACTGTAATAAGATTTTGAGATGAACACAGAAAATTGGTTATGAAACCTCACGCACGTGTGTAATGCGTGTCTAAAACATTGCAATTACTCAGGTCTGGGTTATTTTGTTTTCACCTAATCCAGGACCTTTAAAAAAATGAACAAAAATTTCTGCACAAAGGAGTAAAAGAAAAGACATTTCAGAAACAAAAATTATTTCATGTATATCAAATAATAATTCGATGTGAAATTCACATAACTTCCTCTGCCCAAATAAAAGTTAGAATCTTACTACAACATAATTATTATGTTTGACTTTTTCTTCATGTAAATTAGTTGTGAAATGAAAGGAACGAAAGAAACGACGTCGTTACGACGTCGCATCCTCGAAGGATACATAACCCAAATAAAATGTTATTAATATACTCTCGTAACTTTTTCTACTTTAAGCATGGCTAATACTTTTTCTCACTTCACATTCTGATATAGAACAAGAGGCCGTATTGCATATTCAGAGTGGGTGGCTTATAACTACCCTTAAGATAATGTTTTCTGTTCTATTCTGTCGTCGATTATTAAGTTATTGTTGTGTAGTATGTTCTTTACTATTGTGGTGATGTAGTGGTCATTCCAATCATTAAGCCTAGTTTCTTTATTAGTATGCTTCTGTTTATGGTGTCAAACGCTTTGCTGTAGTCAATAAATACCGTGTAGAGTTTTCCTTGAGGGCATCTTTTATGTCGTCCTGGAGGCATCGGACCGCTTGGATGGTTGATCTTCCTTCTCTAAAACCGAATTGTTCTTCCGGGATACTTGGGTCTATCATTTCTGTCAGGCGATCATTTATTATTTTTGTGCACATCTTCCAAGGCAATGCCTCAGGCGTCTGGGTTCCTAGAATCCCCCTTGCCTTTATACAGGGATTTGCCCTGATCGCAGGCATTCATTCATTCATTCATTCATGAGTGCTGTCCATGTAGGCACCATGGCTCGTTTCAAGTGTTCATTTGTAATGGCGCTCTGTTCGCTTTACTCATTTTTATCGTATGCGTAACTTCCTTTTCGGTGACGGGTTTGAAGTCTTTAGCTGGTGGCAGGTCGATTTTAGGGAGAGTATCTCTCACGCCTACTAGAGTCTGTTTCATTTCAGTTGAAACATGACCTAGAAATCTCGCGCAAAATAGGGAGGGATGATTTACTTGCTAACTACTGTCCTTGTCACTCCTCAGCCCTCTACACCAATAGAAGCACTGGAAAAGTACGTGGTTTAGAAAAATCAATATTTCCTCCCCAACAGTGAAGCATTTTTCTCCACTGCGCATCCAAACCCGTGTTTCAAGAACGATGGAACGGCTTCTATATTGCATAGATCTGTGTCCATGTCTGTCACCGGGAATCTGGGTTTTTTTTTGACGTAGTGCTTTGTGTGGGTCCAATTCTGCTTCTTCTACTATTTTTGCTTCCCGTACTATCTCTTTATATTCCCGCCTCTTGTTTGCGTAATTCCTATAGGATGCCTCTGTCTTCATCTCCCTGGCTGAGTGTAGCTTTCAGCATTAAACCATGGTTTCGCTTTTCTGGTGTTGTCTTTATGATGAGGGATGGCCTCTTTCATGCATTTATCGAGAGTCTCCTTCTTGGATGATGCTCATTGCGTTTTCCAGAGCAGTTTTCTGAATCTTTCCCGCGTCTAGTTTTCTTGAGACTTTGACTCTGGAGATTTCTGTGGCTTCATAGTTGATCTGAAGCTGTAGAATGGTTTCTACAGGCAAGTGTTTCCTCACAGCGACATTAGTGATAACATTGTGGGACATTACTTCAGTTCCTTCATTTATGAAGACCAAGTCAACAGTGCTACTGCCATATTTTGTTGTCTTGTTCACAACTGACATCCCTTCACTATCTAGGTATGATATTATGTTTTCTGTTTTCGCTGATGGAATGTCCAGGCGGAAATTTAGATCACCTGCTATAAATAGGGGTTCATGCCTTGGCACTTGCTTATTCAATCTCATCTATTATTTCCTCTTACTTGAAGTATGTATATATTTTTAATAATTTTATTTGAACTCAGCCCCACAAAGTTCACCTATCACTTCCCTTGTATATTTTGCATCACAGAACTGTATCATTATTAGATTGGCGGCAACCACGGCTACTAGATTCTTAGGCTTCGAAGTAGTCAGCGCCATTTTGAAATTTGGATGGTGAGACTGCCCAGCGTTCAACGGAACATCCAAATGCTACGGGAACTGTTTAATGTCACAGATTTAAGCAGTAGTTATCTATAAGCCAGAGGGACAGTACCGTCTATAAATAACATTGAACTGTATACTAACTGGAATGACTGCTACCGGAACTGTTTAATGTCACAGATTTAAGCAGTAGTTATCTATAAGCCAGAGGGACAGTACCGTCTATAAATAACATTGAACTGTATACTAACTGGAATGACTGCTACCATTGTAAAGTCTCTGCCAAATGTGAGGCCTGTCTGTGCGACTAGTTGCGTCTGGTCCTGCATGGAAGAAACCAAGCACCTGCACGCTAAAGACCATTAAGTTAGTAGGACCTTCTGGATTTCATTGACATTTTAAAACAATGATAGAACTTTTCATCCTTTTCAATGCAAAGAATAAATCAATAAATAGCCGAGAAAATGATTTAAATGTTTAACTTCCCCCTTTTCATTTTATATTTATCTACTGGTTGAAAAGAATTACCACAGTATCCCCGCAAATATCCAAACATCTACCACTTATAAAAATACGTTAATTTATTTTTCATGTATATTGATATGAGAAACACGTTGTAAATAATTGCATAAACTTCTATCAGCCTACAAAGAATACAATAGGCCTAATTTTGAAAGCTGTAAGCTGCTATGTTGCAACAGGGAATATGTATAGGAGAAAATTAAACATTTAAATAATTTGCTCGATTATTTATTTATTGATTTATTTTTTGCAATGAAAAGGATGAACAGTTCTAACATTTAAAAATCCCTTTAGGCAGGCCTACAGGCGGAGGTTAGTGATGAGCAAATGCAAGACCAAGACCAAGACCAAGTCGGTCTTGGTCTTGGTCTTGGTATTGCACTCTCAGTCTTGGTCTTGATCTTGCATAGGTAACCCTGGTCTTGGTCTTGGTCTCGGTCTTGCATCAGTGGTCTTGGTCTTGGTCTCGGTCTTGCATACTCGGTCTTGGTCTTGTTGCAAGAGTCTTGCAATTTTATTTTATGCATCTTACTGTGATCTATGGCGTTTACATGATTTAAAGTTACACCGATTACATGTGTGTTATTGCTTGCGAAAGTAACGAAAGCTAATTGCTTTTAGTTGCTTTGACTATGTAAACAGTAAAGTGATGTCACACTGTTTGCCGGAATGTCCATGGTGATATAAGCTAGAACAGTAAACTTTGAGTGTAAGTTTAAATATTCTCTGTTATCCTATTGCAGAACTTTAAACCCAAAATCCACGAGATGCTAACACTATTTGAGAGTGTAAAATTATGAATATTATATTGTAAAGTTTCAAATTGAACGTCTGTGGAGACAAGAAGTAATATTAACAAGATGTGTATGATACATAACGGCTAGATATATAAGTATTCATGAACCACAGATTATTGTCTCTGTTGGACATTGCATTAGAATATTATAGGAGAAAACTTAGAGCAATCATAGGAGAAAGATTCCATCTGGCGCTGTGAATTGAACTCCGGCTTAGCTCAGTTAGTAGAGCATTGGTGCGAATAGCCAAAGGTCTCATACAATACATAATCTTCACACTGATTTAATTCTGTAGTGTGTCTTCCCATATACCCGGATCATATCTTTTCATAAATATGTGACATTTACAGTTTTACCCTTGTAAATCGGAAGCAATTTTATTTATAACGCGTTTCTCCAAACTTACTTGAAACGTGCCTGATTGTTAAACTTAAAGTTTAAGTGTTACTAATTATCATCTCCTTTTCCTTAGATCATAATATACCTTTTACATTGATTGCGCATCTTTCCTCTAACATAATTAGTTCCTTCTGCTACCAAACCCTCTGTCTATTATTTAAAGTCACGATCAGTCTACCTGGGAAAATACACAGATATATAGAGATAGATCGGCAATGGTGTATGCTGTACCATTGGCGGCAGTGAAGCCACGTGATGCAAGGACCGCCATATTACTACACTGCAGCAGCTGATCGTGTACATGCTACAAGTGCGTTACAGCGATGTGAATTTTAGCATTTTAGCTAATAATGTAATTGGACTGAGGAGTATAAATACTTTTTCTAAAATGGTGAATACCTGTGTGGTATTCGGGTGTAATTTTTCATACTACGACAGAAAGAAACAAGGAAAGGAACACGTTTCAATACATGCGTAAGTAGGCATTTCATTATTATTATTATTGTTAGCCATTTCATGCATTATGCATGCTTTAGTTTCTAGGAATGTATTATATGGTTGTAAATAACCATAACCTAATATTGTTAACTATTTCATACACTGTAAATAGTCATATATTACTTTAGCATTTAGAAATTGCAAATAAACTTAACCTCAATTTATGTGTATTTTTTGCATTGTAAATAATATGCTTTAGTTACTAGGAATGTTTTATGTTTTTATAAATAACTGTAAGCATACATTGATAGTTATTTCTTGTATTATTCATACTTCCTTAAGAATTTAAGCATGTGTTATAATATTTGTAGGCCCTAAGTAATTATTAACATATAGGCCTAAGCCATCTTATGCACTATAATTAATATTCTTATGTTATACTTCATGTTATGTTTGTAAATAACTCTAACCTTAATATACCTCTAGGTACAAAAATGGTTAAACTTTTGGATAGTAAATAAATAAGTAGGCCCTTATGATATGCATGCAGGAATACCTACCGTATCTAATTAATTGCATCATTTATTTGAGTTTAATAATTAACATATTTAATATTTATTTATTTATTTCAGAGTTCCTAAGAAGAAGGACATTCGGGAAGCATGGATAAAGGCGATCAACAGAAAGAATTGGCAACCGACTACAGCTTCAGGTGTGTGCTCTCAACATTTTCGTCCCGAAGATATGGACTATACTGGCCAAACCAGGAGGCTGAGAGAAGGAGCAGTTCCCTCTGTATTTCCTTCTTATCCTGTGCATTTGCAGAAGCGACATGTAGTCCCACGGAAACCACCTAAAGTGAGACATGTGTCTTCAAAACCTGATATCGCTACGTGTGCCAGTGAAATCACAATAACAGAAACTGTCAAGATTGAAGTTGGTGTAAATTCTGGTGAGAATAGTATTGGTACATGTGACAATAGTGGTGGCTCTGAACCATTAACACCCCGGAAAAGAAAATTAATGACCCAATTGAGTGAGAAAAATGTTGAGCTTTGCAGTGCAAGAAAGAAAATAAAGATTTTGCAGCAAAAGGTACGACGGCATGAGAAAAAATTAAAATATGACAGAGAAGTTATTGACTTGTTAGTGAAAGAAAAACTCATTCTTGAAAATAATGCTGAAATATTAAAAAATTCACTCCCTTCTGATGTATGCTGCTTGTTAGACAGAGCAGCGCAGAGTGCTGGAACCAGAGTAAGTAAACACGGCTTGGCATATGAACCTTTGTTAAGATCATTTGCATTGACCTTGCACTATTTCTCACCAAAAGCATATGAGTTTGTACGGTTGAAGTTCAATAATTCATTGCCTAGTACAAGGACAATACGTTCCTGGTATATGAAAATTGATTGTGAACCAGGTCTGTGCACTGAAGCTTTTAATGCAATTGCATGTAAAGTTAGAGAAAGCAACGAGAAGGCTCAAGTTCCTATAGTATGCCTCTCTATTGATGATATGTGCCTGAAGGAACATGTAGAATATACTGGAAATAAAATTATAGGTTATGTAGATGTTGGTACCGAAATTAATAATGACAGTTTACCCACGGCAAAAATGGCCTGTGTAATTATGTGTACAGCAGTAAATGATACCTGGAAGATCCCTTGTGGCTATTTTTTTATCGATTCACTCTCAGGTCAGGAAAGAGCATTTTTAATGTCAAGTTGCATCGACAAATTGCATGAAATTGGTGTCACCATAGCTGCAGTTGTATTTGATGGAGCCAGCTCCAATATAAGTATGGCCAACAACTTGGGAGCTAATTTATCTGATGCAAATAATCTCAAAACCAGTTTTCTTCACCCATCTCTGTCAGGAGCATCAGTTGCTGTATTACTTGATGCCTGTCATATGATCAAACTTGTACGCAACTGTTTAGCTGAGAAACAAATAATTTATCGCAAAGACGGTGCAATTCGCTGGTCTTATGTGAAATCTCTATTCGAATTACAAAGTGCCGAGGGTTTGTGTCTGGCAAACAAATTAACCTCGAAACATATCAACTGGCATAAACATAAAATGCGTGTGAGACCTGCAGTTCAGACACTTAGTAAATCAGTAGCAGAGGCACTGGATTTCTGTAATGTGGTGTTAAAGCTACAAGAATTTGAAGGTTGTGAAGAAACTGTGAAGTTCCTTAAATATATGGACAAGATATTTGATTTACTCAATTCATCCAGCAAGTTTGGCAAAGCATTCAAAGCCCCACTTGCAATGGAAAATGAAAATCTATGGAGTTCATTCATTTGTGATGCTATTGCATACATTGACTCTCTATACACTGATAAGGAATGTGAACAGAAGATTATAACGTGTAATAGGAAGGTTGGATTTGTGGGCCTAAAAGTGTGCTTATTGTCTGTGCAGAATTTATATGACATGTTTGTAAAAACAAAAAAAATGGAATACCTTCTGACATACAAATTAAGCCAGGATCATGTAGAACTATTTTTTGGTCTCATAAGGCAACGAGGAGGTTGGAACGTTAATCCCACATGTTTGCAGTTCAAATCAGCCTTCAAACGACTGATTACCAGGAATGAACTAAAATGCATAAAAACAGGAAATTGCATTTCACAAGATAGTATACCTATCCTTAATGTAAGTAGTACTCGTGATGCGAAGAGCACTCAATTTATACAAAATGAGGATGATCCCTTATGTCTTCAGTCACCAGTTCAGATTTCTGATCATGATTATTGCCCATCTTATTCAACATTAACATTGTTGTCAGACAGTATTGTTGAATACATATCAGGTTATGTTGTTAAGAAAGTAGTCAGTTCTCTAAAGTGTGACAACTGCAAAAAAGCGATTACACAGACAGAATGTCCATATTCATTTATTTCTTTCAAAAGTAATGGGAAGTTATTTATTCCTTCAAATGATGTGGTTAGAGTATGTAAATTAAGTGAAAGATGTTTTAGAGAGAATTTATGCAGAGGCATCAATTCAATTGTGAAAAGTAACATACCCTACAAAGTCGCAGCTGAAGCAAATGAACTAGGTTTGTTTCCCTCATTAAATACTCATGTATTGGACTTAAATCCATTGGACACTCATGTTAATAGATTGATACAAGTAATTTCATTGTCATATTTGAAAATTCGCATTAATCATGCAGTTAGGGAAACTAATAGACATAAGATTGATCACAGATCAGTCTACAATCGCCTGGCTATTTTCAAACATTTGTAAATATTCTGTTTATCAATTGAAGGGGCTAGTTCCATAAGGGTGTAAGGCACAAATCTTTAATTTTGAGTTTTTAACATTTATGCCTTCTCCTCATATCTCTTAAATACTCAATGAAATATTGTACTTGTGCCTTAAACCTCTGCTCAGTTATAAGAAAAGACCTGTGAGACTGCACATTCATTCTACAGTGAGTTCCACGCAAGAGTTGGCCAATGACGCAGGTTCCTGCGGTGCGGCGGGCACAGCTCCAACTCCCGAGCGATCGGGTGAAATATCTACGCTAATAGAGCCACGGTCGGTGTAATGATTCAGGTTCTCACATTTACAGTTAAGATTACAATGAAAATAAACACGTACTTCATCACAAGAGATGTTGGAATTGTTCTCTTGTTGCATCCACACATTACTGGCACTTTTTTTAGGAAATTTTCTTTCACGCGCATAAGTTCAGCTTCCGATATAAAGTTAATTTATATTTTTACTAAATAATAAAATAAAGTAAATACTAAAATAAAGGTTTTTACTAAAATAAAGTAAAAACAAATAATATGATACAAAGTAAAAAGATTTTGCTACTGTAAAAGTACTTCAGTTTTTGTTTGACATGTTTAGGTACCTCTAGTTGTAAAAAAATCCCAATACATTGTAAATTTAGCCTGTCCTTCAAAAATATATGTTATAAAATTAAACTTTAAACCACCTAGGCTACTTGTGAGTGGTAACATTGTTTAAAAACATCAAGAATTCTCGAAACCATGTCCTTCTGTCTTACGCCTTTATGGAACTAGGCCCTTCAATTTCAAATTTAGAATAGGGGAGACCAAGGATACTTAAAAACCTTTTCCTTTGATTTTTTAAATTTTTCAACAAATATTTTTACTTTTTGGAGTTATGAAGACAAAGTTCATATATTATTCTATTATTTAAAATAGTTAATATCTTGGTCAAAGTATGTTAAGGGCACCCGGAAGGTCCTATATCTGCAATGTTATATGAAAGCAACATTTTCTCTTACACTGTTTGCACTAGGGAGCATATTGAGTGGAATCTTGAACATTTTTCCTAAACTATTAGAACTAGAACAATAATTTTTTTCCTGTATGATGCTTTTGCATGTTTTTCTTTTTACCATTGGGATTTTTAGTGTACCGGTACTTATGTTTTCCTAAAGTTATTATTCTTTTAAATGAAGGATTTTTATTTTTAATTTTTTTTTTCAGTTTGGTACCGGTAGGCCATATTTTTCTATGATTGCACTTTTAATAAAATGACTACATGTTACAAAATGTAAAGTGGCATTTATTACAAGTTCTGAAAGTTATAAATCTCTGGTTCTTATAGTTTAGAAAAAATGCCCCCCAGTACAAGGAAAAAATTAACTTACTGAAATTGAGACTCAAACCAGTGCTTTAAAATATTTATAAGCAAGCTAAAGATGAGATAATTATGTCATTTTAAAGAGGAAAGTCCATATTTTTATAATACATAAAATAACTTAATGATTCATTTAGAGCATATAGCTTTTTTCACTGACACTCACTACTGTGGTATGGCAATGTTATTTAACTTACCTACAGACAAACAACACAGAAATAAATACAGTAATCCAGGAGTCTACAAACTAAAATGCAACGACTGTCCAAAGTTCTACATAGGACATACAGGCCGAAGTTTCAAAACACTATACACAGAACACATACGAGCTCTCAAAGACTCTGACTATGCAAACCATATAATAAGCACAGGCCACAAATACGCAGACATCAATACAGACATGGATATCCTACACATTAACCACAAAGGTCATATGCTCAACACACTCGAACAATATGAAATGTACAAACACACCACACAAGACAACACCAACATCTTAAACGAACAATAATTGTAATTATTACAGTTCAAATCACATGCACTCTACGACACAGTAATTCAAAAATGTCTTCTTAGCCACAACAGTGGCATCATGGGAGTCAGTTGCTGAAGATGGCCGCTCCACACGGTTGAAAGTGCTCCAACAAGGTAATTAACATTGCCATACCACAGTAGTGAGTGTCAGTGAAAAAAACCTATAGGCCTATGCTCTAAACGAATCATTAAGTTATTACATCACTACAAAATGGACGAAACACAAGAATATAAAATAAAGTAAAAATTAATGTTTTTGCCATTTTCACCCTTAATAAGGGCAGAATATTTATTTTAAGTGTCCCATAACATATTATTTTTCATATTAATGTATTGAAATTTGTAGTGTGTGTTTTTCTGTATAACTGTGTTGTCTTTGGACTATGTAATATTTTTAAATCTATGTATTACTTGAATGATCTTAATAAGTTCCGCCTAGTATACCACTAATTTGATTAGGCACATGTGAAAGCTGAAGAAGAGAAAAAATAATCAGGAATGCCAGTTCACTTCTATTGAGAAATTGTTTGTATGTTTATTAGTCAGTATTTTAGCAAGGATTAAGTTATATGATGATTTTGATTTGATATAAAAACTATTATCCAATCCGGGTTAGTATCAATACTTTAATTATATTTTCATGTTTGAACAAAGAGCTCAAGTTAACAAAAGTTACATATATTCAAATCAGTAAAACTGTGTGTTGTCAATATTTAAAAATTTGATTTAACTAAAATGACTAATTAATTATTAAAATATCACTACCTTGCTATATTGTGACATAGGATATGTAGTAGATAGTTCATGTATGGGTGATTCTTCAAATACGGGAAAATGTGCGTTCCGGAGTGATATTTCCCTTCAAATTCAACTTTATAAAAAATTGAAATAAAAGTTTTTTCTACTACTTCCATACCACAACTACCACTTTGAAATGTCACTAACTTTAAATTATGATACTCCAAAACCAAATTTAATTCAATTAAATGTTATCCACATGCCCTGTCCCATACCCCGGTTTTGTATATTCTACTGCATTTTTCCACAAAACAAAATGTTACTTCCTTTTCGACTTTTTTCCTGCCAATGAGTATGATTGTGTGAAAATAAAATTGTCATTTCACCTAATGAACATAAAGAATGTCCCAAGGGTTTTTGGTCATCCACATGGCTGAAAAGAATAGAAAAATTTTCTGCAGGAATGAGAAATTTGTATAACTGGCAACAGTGTTAGGAAGCTAACAGAGCAGCTTGTGGTTGAATTTTGCTTGCTTACAAACAGTTTGGGATTAGCAAAGGAAAGCGTTTTTATTCTCCGTCATTAACATGACTTCTAGAAAATAGGCAAAAAGTGAATATTAATTAATTTTGATTATGCACTATGATAAACCTACCAATTCAAAGTACCTGACTGAAGTTAAGCCTACAGAGGTTTAGGAATGGCTTGCTGAGACCACTTAAACTCCTTTTTTTTTGTCATCCACATGCCTAATTTTTGTTTCATCCACATTCCTCATAAAGGGGTACGTGGATGACTCTCAAGTCATGTAGATGATAAATGTAGGATACTATTGTGTTTGTGGTGTCTGTGACCTGTACTTAAAATCTTAAAACTGATTAAATGAATTTCTGCTTGATTCCCCCCCCCCCCCCAACCGTAAAAACACAGTCTAGTTGAAATTGCATTGATTCCGGAGTATGCACACAAAATTGCAAATTTGGTGCAAAATAAACTGAAGTAAACTGAGAAAAATATGAAACCACATAAAAAAAGCATATTGTTGCCAAAGTTAGTCATTAATGTGGCCTTCTGCCATCCACATGTACACGGATGTCATTCACATGGCTTTAAAAAAATATATATATAAACATTTAAGCTCTGCTGGTGTCTTATTATTATCAAGAAACCCCTGAAGTATTTTAGCAATTTTTTTGAGATTTTAAATATAAACTAAAAAATTTTGATTTTAGACACTCCAAATTTTCCCGTATTTGAAGAATGACCCATATACTGATTCTTTTGATCAATGGAATGGAAGTTATCTAAAATATAGTCTTAATAAAATAATGTCCTTATTTCATTTATGCCTGTCATTTCACTGTGCGTGTTGTAATTGAGCAATACTGTAGTTTATTAATAGTATTGATGTTTTTCTCTTGATTTTAAATTTGGAATGTTTTAAATTTTGGTTTTTTTATTTTTTTGGATTTTAACATTTTTTTTAATTTTGGATATTTGGATTTTTTTACTTTGGATTATTTTTTAAAATTTGGATCTTTGAAGTTTTTATATTTTTAATTTATTTTTATTTTTAAATTTCGGATTTTTAGACTTAAAATTTTGGATTTTCGATTTTTTAATTTGAATTTTTTAAATTTTTATTTTTTTTGAATTTTGGATAAGCCTAATTATTGAGTTGCTTGTTTTCTGTGCAGTCCGTTCCGTCACACCAAACTAATTTCGCGACGATTTTGAGCATAACACTAATTTCGTGACAATTTTGTCCGTAACGCAAGCTCTCGATTTAATCCTACCGCGACTAAAGAAGTTTCACATCTAAAACCTAATTTTTAGCAAGTAATAGGAACCAATACTTGAGAAAAATAGCAAGAGGACGTGCTTTTTCAATGTGGTTTCAGTGTGTTCACTAGTGGATACAAAATTTCCAATAGAAAATTGTGAAAATAGACTTTATTCTAAGTTCTCGTGATAGTTTCCCATTGAATTGCGTGTAGTTCAGTGGGTGTCTTCAGGTGAGACAAGATGGCGGCATAGCGCAAGGCTTGGCTTCACCGCCGGGACCCAGATTGCCGGGCTGTGGGAAAATACACCCTCGCTTTGAGATCCTCTAAGAAATTTGGTTTTCCAAGAACGTGCTTTTTCACAATACGTACGTATTTGCCAAGACTTATTCATACCCATCATCATTTTATAATAAAGCAATTACCTTAACTATTCAATATTCAACTAATTCATTTAATCTACTGTACTTAATCATTATTACCATAAAAAATCACCTTCTATCTAATAAATTCCATATCAATTTTATATGTGAGAGTAGGCTATGAATATTAATGATAGGTGTAAAAAAGGATATCATCGTTAATGAAATAGGCTACTGAGCATGTTAATAGGAGTTTTAAGTTACAGGGACTGATTAAAGTTTCAAACCCTCAGTCATAGGTCGCCCCATGGCTGAGTGGATAGACCGTTCGCCGTCCACCGCTGGGACCCGGGATCGGATCTCGATGGATCAATGTGAAATTTGTGATGGACAAAGTGGGGTCGGGGCAGATTTTCTCGGGGTGCTCCTGTTTCCCCTGGCATATCTCATTCCATCGTTGCTCCATTCATCATAGTATGACCATTTGGTTGTAATAACGAATTATTATAGATCCTCAGTCATAGCTTTCTTTTAACCCAGTGAGAGGTTAGAGAAACTAGTTATTGAATAACTGTATGGCAGAATTTATTTATATTGTACGCAAAATGAAATTTCATATATGGCTTAGGGCCTTTGTTACATCTGTTTGCCTTTCGTACCATAATACTAGAGAACTATTGCAATTAAACATTTTAAAAATGAATATGGAGTGTTTATCGTGAATTTAACTCCCACCAATTGAAGGAACTAGCTGTCTGGAATGCCATTCAGGGAAATCCGTCAGATTAATTGTTAGTTTTCATTGCAGTAATTTGTTTATCGTAATGGTGAGAGAGGTTGTATACAGATTTAATATGTATTATTTGAATGGTGCGCTCGTTTTTGGATACGGACAGTGTTACGCACCGGGTCTGCTCTCATTGGTTACCGCACGATGAAGCAACCTCTATGTTATAGGCCCACTAGCCTTGGGACTACCCGGCTAGCGACTCTGCGGCGCCTTTGAGTAGCGGTCGCTGCATACACAACGGGGCTTTATAAAACTTTTTCAAATGCAAGACTGCAAGAGTCTTGCAGTTAGGTCTTGTTCTTGCCAGAGTCTTGCAGGGTTGGTCTTGGTCTTGGTCTCGGTCTTGCATGGTCGGTCTTGGTCTTGGTCTTGCTAACGCTGATGCGGTCTTGGTCTTGGTCTCGGTCTTGCATTTTCTGCAAGACCAAGACCAAGACTGCAAGACCAAGACTGGTCTCGCTCATCACTAGCGGAGGTAGATTTCGAAGTGCTTTTGGTTTAATTTATTGTCGCTGCATAGCACTCTTTTTCTTTAGCCTTGGCATGGTAAACCTGCAGTAATAAGAACTGAATTCGGTAAAGAGGAAGAGCCTACAATCATTTGTTTTGACAACAAGAATAGGAGCTAAAATATTCTGGGAGGCCGTGCGCAAGATAAGCAATGAATAAAATTAGCAAAGCCGCTAAACAAGACAAAATTATGATATTATAATAATTCTTTTAAGTGTTATTATTTTCAAACATTAAAATCTCGCGTCATATGAGATCTATCAAGAAACTATTTATTGATTTGTAGAGTACTCATCAAGAGCTTTTCAACGATACCCCACAAGACGTGGATTCAAAAGTTTCGAATTTTCATCCCCCACCCCCGCCCCCACCCCCACCCTCACTCGAACCCCCGAATTGTTGGTGTCACTGTGAACTCCATAGGGAGTACTCTAATTTATTCAAACAAAGTTTCCCTCTATACTTCATAGGGGCCGAGATATAAATGTTTTAAAATTTCAACCCCCTCCCCCGACCACCCCCTTGGGCCAATTTTGCCCATTAACGAACTTGTCCGAACTATTGGGCCTAGAAATAACGTAATAAAATTTGGTTCAAATATCTTCAAAATTACGGCCGCTATCGTGTAAAGATATATATATATATATAAATATTATATATATATATATATATATATATATATATATATATATATATATATATAAATATTATATATATATATATATATATATATATATATATATATATATATATATATAAATATCACAAAATTTTTTTTTGAACGGGCGGTGGTTTCGTACTTAGGGGAGCATGAAACGTAAAGATATGAAAGAATTTTTCGAAAATCATAAAGTGGTATCCATTGCAATAGGTAGATTTTTCTTAGAAAATCTACCTAAAAAAAGTGTGCGTGGAACGACACGCGACAGAAGTGAAACTTATTTAATTTTTGGATTTTTTTCAATTTTTGAATTATTGTTTTTTTTTTAATTTTGGATTGTTGGACTTTTTAATATTTGGGTTTTGGACTTTTTAAATTTTGGTATTTGGATTCTTTTAATTTTTTATCTTTTAATTCATTTAATTTTGGAACTTTGGATTTTTAATATTGGATTTTTAAATTTTAGATCTTTAAATTTCTTTAATTCTTGGATTTTTTAATTTTTAATTTCGGATTTTTAAATTTTGGGTTTTCGACTTTTTAATTTTGGATTTTTAGATTTTTAAATTTTGAATTATGAATTTTTAAATATTGGATTTTTAGATTTTTTAAATTTTGGATATTAAAATTTTTAATTTTTTTAATTTTGGATCTTTGATGTTTGGATTTTTAAATTTTGGATTTATAATTTTTTAAATTTTGGATTTGTTTTATTTTTTAAATTTTGGATTTTTAAATTTTTGATCTTTGATTTTTTAAATTTTGGATGTTTGGATTTATTACTTTTTAATTTTCGTATTTTTAAAATTCTGGATCTTTGAATTTTTTATTTTGGAATTTTGGATTTTTGTTTTTTTTAATTTTGGATTTTTTAAATTTTTGATCTTTGACTTTTTAAATTTTGATTTTGAATTTTTGATTTTTAGATTTTTTAAATTTTGGATTTTCAATGTTTTAATTTTTTTATTCTTTAAATTTTGGATAAGCCAAATCATTGAGTTGATTGTTTTCTTGCAGTCCGTTCCGTTACACCCTACTAATTTCGTGACAATTTTGAGCGTAACACTAATTGCGTGACAATTTTGAGCGTAACGCAAGCTCTCGATTTACTCCTACCGCGGCTAAAGAAGTTTCACTTCAAAAAAGCCAATGAAATCTAGAAGATCCTATTAACTTAATGGTCTCTCGCGTGCAGGTACTTGGTTTCTTCCATGCAGGACCAGACATGACTAGTCGCACAAGAAGCTTCACTTTCCTCTCATTCAGAAGGCATTCCAGTTAGTATTCATTTCAATGATAAATAAGGACGAAAGAAGAAGAAGAAGAATATCAGAGAAAATGGCAATTTTTTTTATAATGGTAGAGAAAGTAGCTTGTGTGCTTCAAGAGCGGCCGAACACATGCTTGGTTTGAGGATCTAGCATTCGAATTTGGTGCCAAGATGCAAGAAGTGACGTCACAGCCCAGTGCTGCCGAACACTCGTAGTGGCTCCTCATCGTTTTTCCCTAGACACAAGTGTTACACTTATCTTGTACATTTCTGAACACTCAAGAGGTGTGATGCATAACAGTGGTGAGGCTGAAGAAAGCTACCGTAACCCATTTCAATTGAACACTGCGTAGTGATACAGAATGGAGTCTTCACTGAAATCTGAGGATGTTAAGATCGAAATTAAGGAAGAGATCTCACCAACTCAACCGAAGTGTAAACCTGTGGCTATTACCTTCGAGGGTAGAGCAGCGAAATTGGCGGTGAAAATATCACTTTCCTTAGTATATCACAATGTTCACTAGGCATTTCCAGTTGTATATCAGTCATTAAAAGTGTGAACCGACGGTAAATAACTGAGAAATCGACGAAATAAAGACGCACTATTTTGTGTACTTACTCCATTAGAATTCAATGGAGGCAGCAGTCACTGCCTCCCTAATAATACGTCGTAGAGCCTCCAATAAAATCTAGATCAGTGACAGGTTTTGTTAGGTTAGGAACGTTTATGTTAGTTTAGGAGCAATATACTAAATAGCGCGACCAAGAATTATTTGCGGTGCTCCTAAACTAACATAAACGTTCCTAACCTAACAAAACCTGTCACGGACCTAGAATTTACCTATCATTAGTAATGATGATAGAATCTCCACCTCACGTATTATTAGGGAGGCAGTGACCGCTAATATTGGCGGTGCAAGGCTACGATTCCACTGAATTCTAATGGAGTAAGTACACAAAATAGTGCGTCTTTATTTCGTCGATTTCTCAGTTATTTACCGTCGGTTCACACTTTTAATGACTGATATACAACTGGAAATGCCTAGTGAACATTGTGATATACTAAGGAAAGTGATATTTTCACCGCCAATTTCGCTGCTCTACCCACATTCGATACAATAAAGACAAACCAAATCAAACTTGAGAAAACAGACTTCAATGATTCACCTGCATGCAGCACCATTCACAAGATACAGCAAGTTTCAGGAATTTCTGAAAGGAATACTGAAGAAGAGGATCAGCTAATGCAATCACACTCACCTGCTGTATGTGCAAGCACATCCTCTGCCAGAAACAGTAAACACCGTACTCAGACTCTAGACAAGCATGTGTCGTGTGATATGTGTGAAAAGAAATTTACCCAAAGATGGAGTCTCAAATTACATCTACTCACTCACACTGGACAGAAACAATTTTCGTGCGATGTCTGTGCACAGAAATTTACCCAGAGAGGAAGTCTAAAAAACCACCTGCTTATTCACACTGGACAGAAACCTTTTTCGTGCGATGTCTGTGCACAGAAATTTACCCAGAGAGGAAGTCTAAAAAAACACCTGCTTATTCACACTGGACAGAAACCTTTTTCGTGCGATGTCTGTGCTCAGAAATTTACAGAAAGTGGGAGTCTCAAAAGACATCTGCTCATTCACACTGGAGAGAAACCATTTACTTGTGATATCTGTGCACAGAAATTTACCCACAGAGGGAGTCTCATAACACATCAGCTCACTCACACTGGACTGAAATCATTTTCGTGTGATGTCTGTAACAAGAAATTTACCCATAGAGGGAGTCTCAAATTGCATCTACTAACTCACTCTGGGCAGAAACCATTTTCTTGTGATGTCTGTGCACAGAAATTTAGCCGAAGAGGGAATCTCAGAAGACATCTGCTTACTCATGAGAGGAAGAACCTACCTTAATCTACCCCGACCCTTTGATTTGCATGAAGCAGTTTCAACTGAAAGCACACGCTGGCAAAGTGGCCGCACAGGACAATAAGCGAGAAAATAGAAAGGTCCATGGTTAGTGTGGAGAAAGTTTGAAATACATTTTTCTTGTTCTTTTTTTGTAGTAAAAATATGTATGAAGACTGTATCCCAATAAATTTTAACATCGTACATTTCAGTTTTTCTCTGTTATTATTTATTACTGTTACAGTCGGGACAACAAAGTGTTAAGGATGGGACACAGTCTGAAAATGAAGATTACAACCTTCTCTCTTTTATTATTATATTTCGCACAATTGAGTACCTGAGTGCAAGACTGGCATTAGCCGGCTAACACTTATTGTATAAAAGCATCCGTCGTACTGTTGAAACCTTCGACTATCGGCTCTATTTATTTAATTTTGTATCTCGTCTATAGATAACAGGAGATTCATGTTTAAGCAACATCCTGCGTATACACCAGTTGATAGCTTTGAGAACTGAAGCAGTATGCAGCCACTCGCTATTAGAAGCCACATGTTTGAGTGAAATGAAAAACTTGGACGAGTGTTTTTCTTCTTTGGAAAATGATGTTGCCAATAGAGGAAAGAATTTGAAGTACAAGAAATCCTGATTTATGGGAAGAATTGTTGCGATGATGTGCCAGCACCTTGAGTAAATCCTGCTAAAAGAGCAGGATTTCTAAAAACATAAAAATGCTGAATGGTCTGTGTGTGGAATGTGAGGACAACTGTGGTTTCAGACTTGAGGCCTAAAAATATAAAAATTGTACAACAAAGGCTGAACATGCAATAACAGTGTTAATTGTATTTGTTTAAGTGCTTGTATTTGTTGTTCAATCATTAAATTTGACATGATGTTGGTTTACAGGAATAAACATATGTACTTTCTAGTTAACCCACGACCATTTGTTCCTGTGGTGGTAGCGCCATCACTCGCACATTAGATTTGAGCGAACATGCGTTATCCTCTTATAGCTCAACTCAAATTCCTATTCAGATGATGCATAACTGTTTAATTTAGTAAAATATTACTCTGCAGTCATTTCTATGTTATTTACAAGATTAATATTTTACTTAGGTAGTATATTCACATAAATAAGCATTAGTACCTCGCTCCCTTTCGTAAACAGTTAAATTTCTTGACACTTAGAGGCAACTAATAGTAAATTAATATTTCCTGCTTTTGTGAAGATTACAGGCCTAGCTTGAATTGAATTTATTTTTCCTATTTGCTAAATTTATGATGAGTGTAGGCTAAGTGTTGCTTGTTTTCTATTTTATAATATTGGGGTTCTGGTACCTCTTAGATTTTCATTTCTTTAATTTAGTTTAATTACCTAACCGTCGTTCAGTTTTACTTGCCTTCGGAAATTTCATTTAACTATTCTATTGAGTTCTAACCATACAGCAGGCTTCAGTAATTGCTACATATTACAAAATGCAAACTTTAGATGGAGTTGTGAGTATGACTTAGTGACTAGCACAGACATGATTGCAATATTCCTAAATACTATAAAACATGCAATATTAAAAAAAAACTTTTTAGTGATCTCTTAAATTTATTTGCGCAATGTATGTTTTTCAAATGGTGAGGTAGTTTGTTGAATAGGTTGATTCCAATGTAAATTACTCCTTTCTGGAATAAGGATGTACTATGAGAAGGTATAGATAGGTTGGTTTTGTGTCCAGTATTGTGATTATGGATTGTTTCGATTTTTTAAAAATCCTCCATGTGTTTTTTGACATGTAAATGAAGACAAGACGGAGGTAGTTGTGTTTCAACGAGGCGGGAGACTTGGAGAAAAAGACAAAATAACATGCAACGGAAAGACACTGCAGATAAGAGGACACTGTAAATATCTAGGACTGACAATTCAGACAACAGGAAGATGTTTTTCGATACACATAAAGGAAAGACTAATAGCAGCAATCCGTGCAATATATGACATCCAGAACCCAACGCTAATGTCACTGAACACTGCGATGAGGTTGTTTGAAGCAAAAGTATGCCCCACACTCAGCTATGGACTAGAGCTTATATGGGAACACCTAACATTGAAGCAGATGAGATCAATTGAAGGACTTAAAGCTAGATTTCTCAAGAGGATTCTGGGAATATCAAAGTATGCCCCCTTGAGACTAGTTGATCTACTCGCGAGAGAAACATATTTTGTGGACGATCTGAGGCATCAAACATTACTACCAACTACGAGCAGCTACAAAACGCTACTCGCAGAGTTAGAACACAAAAAGACTGAAATATGGGAGGAGTTCTACTCGACGGAAGCAATGATCAATTGGGAATGGACGGAGACAAATTATGAGATGAGGCGCATTGTGACAGGTTTAGCGGTCCATGGGTTTCATTACAAGATGTGCACGGACAACACGTTCCATGACCCGAGGGACACATGTATTTGCAGATTGTGCGATAAAAAGTGTGAAAGGTATCATATGGAGAAGTGTACTGCAAGGAAGTGCTCAATCAGCGAACTTTGTCAATGAGACTAAAGAAGCCTTCAGGAACACATGCACAATGTGTGCAATTCTCATTATTATTTTGACATGTAACAGAAGTTCATACATGTAAAGTGATGGCAGAGGCATGATATGTAAATCCTTAAATATTGGTCTGCACAAATCATTTCTGTTTGCTCCGTATATTATTTTAACGATTCTCTTTTGTAGTCTAAAGACTGATGTACTGTAGGTGCTGCTTCCCCAAAAAGATGATTCCGTATCTTAAGATGCTCTGAACATGCTCAAAGTAGAGGGTCTTGATTGTGGGTAAGTTTGTGAATTTTTTAATTTGGAACATTGCGTAAGTAAATTTTCCTAACTTCCTATTAATTTCTTCGATGTGGGGTTTCCATGTCAAATGTTCATCTATGTAATACAAGATCTCATAATAGTAAAATAATGTTCTTTAGATTTTTTATCTTTCTTCTTGAAGTTTATTTTAATTAAAATAGACTTCCTGTATACTAGATCTATAATTACCTTCTCAATTTTTTACTTTCTGCTAGTTTGAAGTTTTTACTTTCCCCCTTTTTCAAGCCGTAAGGATTCTTGTACTCTGAATGTTACCCCTCATAACAAGAGTGTGTTTTTTTAATTAATTAAGCTATATTCTGTATCTATGGTTGGGGTTTAATGTTGTTAAGAATTTATGCTATTTGCATTTTATCTCTCCATTGGAATTTGGCTTTGTGCCTCTTAGGTATTTCAGACATTGTTTGTTGAGTAATACCTGACATTTTTATACTAGGCCTATATAATTATGTTCATGTGAAATTCTAATCTTAAAGTATCGTGGGATCCAAATTTAGTCTTCATATAAAAGTAAACTTAACCTATCACCTGGAGTTCTACATCGCTACAGTCTTATCTCCATTACTCTCAATGATCTGCCATTAAATATTAATGTTGGAGTTCATCTAGATCGTCGCCTCACTTGGAAGCATCACATTAATATGAAACTAAATTTAGCTTATGCTAGACTTTCGAAACTATATCCTATTCTCAACAGAAATTCCTCACTCAAATGTGACTATGCAATTCTACTGTATACATCATTAATAAGACCTTTAATAACCAATGCTTGCCCAGTATGGGGTACTGCTGCTAAAAGTAAAATTAAGAGATTACAAGCTCTTCAGAATAAAACACTGCGTATTGCTGTTAACGCTCCATGGTTTGTGCGAAATAGTCAAATTCACAGAGAACTTGGTCTGCAAAGTATCCATGAATTTCTTCGCAGATTTGTATAAAGTTCCAGGAGCAGTACACTTCAATCTTGGCCATAGAACATCTCAACACACTAGAATTAAAAGCAGACTACCTCAAGACAATCTCCTGTCAACACCAGAAACATCGGACGAAGATAGTACCTGAAGCATCACTTTATCTTTAAACCAGAAATATGTATATTGTTACAGAGGGGCCATTGGCTGACCTCAGGTCTTGTTTGTTTGCTTGTTGTATGTGTGTGATTGTTAAGTTAACACTAATCTGTAAAGCACTGATGTTGCTGGGCGATTTTTTAAACTTATTAAAAAAAAATATATATATTAATGTACCACATATCATTCTGTTTGCAGATGACACAAATATTTTATTTCGAGGAGAAAACGAAAAAATAATCCAAAAAAGAATACATCACTTGTGTAACAAACTCATTATAAACACAGATAAAACAAAAGTAAAAATCAACAGAAACCTCAGTTACCATTTAATATCATTTATTTCACCGTAGATCTCTATACTGAAATATTGGCGCTAAGCCAATATCATTCTAATGACTAACAAAAATCACTTAAGAGTAATTATATCTAATACAGGAGAAGTGGCAAGATTAAAATGATTACAATGTAAGGGTTATATCATGAAATTTAGTAACTATGATAGTAATAATATTGATAACTATGCTACAAGTCATGATTCAGAGTCAGAGTTGAGTTAAGTATATTTAAGTTACTTATTCAAATACTCAAGGCATTCATTAATACAGTAGAAGCAGTGTTGGAATAGGAAATGTTTAACACAGTTTCTGTATTTCTTATACTCCATGTGTTGAAATACTTTATTGAGAGAGTTATGTAATATTACTAGCTGACCCATCAATGCTTCGCATTGTTAGATTTATGTATATATAGGTTAAGTGAACACAATTTAAAGTCAATTTGATGTACTTCTGTAAATCATCAGCCGTCCAGCCAACGCGGTGGACGTATTTATATTCCACATAACATACTCCTTCACCCGTAGTTTACTTTGATTATGTCTTAAAAAATTTAATCGTTCTGTTTCAATTTTGGAAAACATACAGCAAAGAGCTGGGCATAGGGGATGCATTCACTCCTCTCACGCAGCGGACTCTGGTTCGAATCCTGGTCGGGACAAGTTACTGTAGTGTTTTTTCCGGAATTTTTCCTCACCTGTGACACCAACGTCTGCTAACTTTAGGCCCTAGTGGTCCCCAGATATCATCTGGCCGCCATTATCATCCTCATCCCATCCTCGCCTTGCTCAGAGTGAGTGTGTGAATGGTGTCTCTCGTCCTATGTGTTTGTGTTGTATCGGAGGTGGCCCCGGCATTAGACTGATCACTCATCCGGGAGGCCCTCCATGTCCTTGTCTGGTCAAGAAAGTATGTATGTGATCCATAGATAATCCCTCTCCCGACAGGTCGCGGCCCTGTAAGGCCCGGACAACGTGGGTCGCTTAAACGACCCCAAAAGAGAGAGGTAAAAACTAAGGTAAAGATAGATAGATAATATGGTAAATAGAAATTAATCAGGAAATTATATCTATTGATATTGTATGAACTATCTTTCGCAATACAGTCCTAGGCTCTACAACTCTAAAGAATAGAACCCAGGACCTCCTAAATTTACTTCGTGTCACAAAATAGTTGATAATCATTTATAGGAATTCTATTGATAGCCTTTATCATAATTTTATATCTACTAGGTCTACATTAAACCACAGTGCCCTGCAAAGCCACCTGTGTAGTTTTAAAAAATTATGTTGCCATGGGGATTGTGCACATGCAGTATGAATTCCTTTTGTTGAATTTCATAACTTTACAACCCTATTTTGGCCCTTAGAGGCCAAAGATTTTGAAATCCTTTCTTAGTGCGCATCCAGAGTCTAGGAGCAATATGTGTACAAAGTTTCAAATTCCTAGGCTGTATAGTTTTTGAGAAACTGTGATCAGTCAGTGAGTCAGTGGGTTTTGGCTTTTATATATTATAGAGATTCCTTTATAGGATAGGGAGGATTGCTTCTTTGTTGTTCTAATGCTGTTGATATGAATTTTATTGTGGCTTTTTGTGCAATAAGAGGAAATGGAATACAAAACCCTAGGCATTCGAATACACACATAAAACATTTAGCTACCAAACTTAGTTCCATCTGTTCTATGTTCACCTACCTCACGCACAAAATAAGTCACCACATTCTAAAGAATTTATTTTATGTCTCGCTCTTTTCCCCACTTTTCAATATCTACAAAAACAATCTATATCTGTATCTGGTACCCTATGATCCCCAGGTGGGGCAGAGAGGCCTCCAATGGAGGTTTCATTAATTTTCCGAGAGAGCGTAGAGGGACAGGTGGTAAGCCCATCGCCTCGCACCCCCCTGTGGAAACTAAGTATTTCTTGGACGTGAAAGGGCTGAGAAATTTTGTCCAGAGGCTCTAATTTAGGCTTGGAGTTCTTTTACGTGCCGTAAATCAGGAATTTCCATCCTGCACCTCATTCCCTGGAGACTTTCTTTGCTGTGGGGGACAATAAATGAGGAGTGCAAGATGTCATGTACAAAATCAATTTAATTGTATTTTTTTTCTACTTATTTATAAATGCCCTATATTTTTCTTGAATGTCCTACATTTTTATGGGATCTGCCCCCTTTTTGGTCACCCTGCATTAGATTCAAACGCAAATCTGTTCCGTAGTTTGGCGGTAACTTTTATCACCTACATAACAATCCATTGCTGTCGTTACATTTATCACTGTCCCATGTACCAGTACACAACCTCTTGCAAGGGTTATCAATGAAGGAAATGGTGAAAACCCGAGGCGGTGTGCTATCCGAAAATGGTTTCCGGTCTTACTGTCCATTTCAGATGTCTTGGGAAATTAAGTAAACAGTGGTTGTGACGGGAGAAAAGTGCGGTTCACCAGCTATAAAAATTCACGTTGAAGTTTATAAAAATAAATAGGACTAAAGTGCTATTTTCTAAATTAATTATGGTAATACTGGACGTACCGTGCACACAATACTTTCAAAATTAAGTTCGCCTTAAGACATTGACAAATCACAAGAGAAATGTCGACCTGTTGAAGCGAAAGAATGTGAATTGGGCTTAGGGCTG
Source organism: Ectobius pallidus (assembly GCA_964059195.1). Lineage (NCBI taxonomy): Eukaryota > Metazoa > Arthropoda > Insecta > Blattodea > Ectobiidae > Ectobius > Ectobius pallidus. Next base: position 2,153,871 of record CAXKWD010000009.1, on the reverse strand, counting down.
TAGGGGGTGTGTCAGAACCTCTGCCCAATAGTGTTCTTTTTTTAAATAAGTTCTTCTTCTTCTTCTTCTTATTTAGAAGTTATTCTTTCAAACCAAGGTCCCGTACTTACGTTATCGATCTGCATCTTTTACTCTCAGGACATCTGGAACGGACAGTAAAAACAATCATACCCCCTCCTTCCAACATATTATTTGACTTGAAGTGTTTTAATTAACTTCCTCCTTGATCTCCAAACAGGAGCTCAGAAGTCACCAACATCTTGTACTGTCGATATTTTAAACAACGTAGAAGTCACAACGTTATGTTACTGAGAAATATTTAAACTCACAGCATATAGCGGTACAGCCATTAAGATGCTCTATTCGTAGTATAATGTTGTTATCATTGTCCAGGAGAGATCTCATGTGTTGATATGAATGCTTTCCTTATCGATTTCCTTAACTAGATTCTGTAAAATGCTTATGACATGCCATATTTTTATCCTGACCTCCATTCTCGCCGGAAACACAAATTAAACATGAATTGCACATTTTTAAAATCCTAATTGGACCGTTTTTATTTTGCAAATAAAGTAATATTTTGGTCATATTCATGGTCTTGGTTATATTTTGGTCACATTTGTAATCTAACGTCATATTTCAGGTATAAATTTGTTAAAAGAGCACAATGATGCACTTTGTGCACTAAATTGTGGACTTGATTTTTTTACGAAAAAGAGTCACGAATATGTTGGTTTTACTGTAACTGAAATGTGAAGGGACAGTAACAAGTAATAGCACAATTACCTCTTCTTCCATGTTGTTAACAGCTTCCAATAATAATAATAATAATAATATTTATTCACCATTAGGAATTACAAGAATCCAAAGGCTTCGTCATACTTAAGAACTATATAAAATATTGAGCAAAACATAACTATACATACAATACACATACAAAATGCAGACATTAGTCCATAAAAATAAGTTTATAAAGTCAGTAAATTGGCGGAGATGAAATCTTGAGTACTATAGAAAACATGCTCCATAAGAAGATTTCTCACTTTAGTTTTGAAAAGTTTTTGACTGGTGTGCTTAAAAGAGTGGGGAAGTTTATTGTACAGAATTAGACCCGAGTGATTGATGAATTTTAAACTTCTGGAGGTACGGTGGGATGTGAGGTGAAAATCATTAATTCCTCGCGTGTCATGGTGATGGTGATGGGAGTTCTTTGGAAATTTCTGTTTGTTTGCATGTATGAAACAAACAGTCTCTAGAATGAAGATGCAAGGGACAGGAAGAATATTTAATTTTTTGAAAAGAGGCTTGGTATGCGTGCGGTTAGATACATGCATCATAATTTTGATAATCCTCTTCTGGAGTTTGAATATCCGAGTTAGATTGGGAGAGGTTCCCCAGAAAGGGATGCCGTAGGAAATTACAGAGTTGATATTGCCGAAATAAAGAGTACGGAGCAGTTCAATATTACAGAATCTACTTAAAATTCTCAGAGCATAAGTGATTTTACAAACTTTTTCAGCGAGGTGGGAGATATGAGTATTCCAGGATGACTTGGAGTCAACCCAAATACCCAGGAATTTAGAGGAAACAACTTCTTTTAAGCGAACATTATTAAACATAATTTGTAAGTTTGCGAGGGAGAAAGGGCAAAAATTTATGTAATTAGTTTTGGAAATATTGAGGTGCAATCTATTGTAATTTAGCCAAACCTGGAGATTCTCCAAGGTTTTGTTAGCTTTAGCTTGAAGCTGATCGCTGTCTATATCGGAAATTAGAATGTTGGTGTCGTCAGCATAAAGAATGTTCTTGGAGAGCGGTAGATAAGCCGGGAGGTCGTTAATGTAAATGAGGAAAAGTAGTGGGCCCAGCAAGGATCCTTGAGGGACACCACATGTCACCTGCAGAAGGTCTGAATTCAGTGAGTCGATTTGGACCATTTGCCGTCTATTACTCAAATAAGAGGAAAACCAGGCATTTGCGGTTCCTCTAATACCATAATTATTCAATTTTTCAAGGAGGATGCTGTGGTTTACTACATCAAAAGCTTTAGTTTGATCGAGGAAGATACCAATTGTGGGATTTTTATTATCAAGAGCCGAGAGGAGGTGTTCAGAAAAGGAGTAAAGGGCATCATTGATAGACTTAATTTTCTAAAGCCAAATTGTGAATGGGATAATACTTCATGTTTGTTTAGGAAGGTCATTACTCTATTGAACATGGCTTTTTCAAGAATTTTTGATATAGCTGATAAGAGAGAGATAGGTCTATAATTTTCTATATTGTCTTTCTTTCCCTTCTTGAAAACAGGGACAACTCTCGCTATCTTAAACGCATCAGGGAAGTAACCAGATAATAAAGAAGCGTTGACAAGGTCAGTTATTGGGTCGAGTAAATAGGGACATTGCTTTATTAAAGACATTGGAATGCCATCAGGTCCTGAAGAGATTTTGTTCTTGAAACCACAAATGATTCTACTTATTTCTTCAGAGCTAACAGGACTCAGAAAGATAGTATTGTTGACTGTTTTGTCCTTAGTAACTACGGTAGGAGGACTTTTATTTGAATTAAGGTTTGAGGCGATATTCACAAAATATGAGTTAAAAGTGTTAGCGATGTCAAGGGGGTTTTTAATAATATCATTATTCAAACTCAATTTGATATGTTCACGATTGTTATCCTTGTGTTGGATTTCTTTTTTAATGATGTCCCAAATGGCTTTACCCTTGTTCGAAGCCGCGTTAATTTTTTTGGAAATGGCAGTTTTTTTTGCTTGTAGAATTACCTTTTTTAGAATCTTAGAGTATTCATTGACATAATTACGGAAAGATGGATCGGAAATGGTCTTGCTGAGTCGACAGAGCAATCTCTTCCTCCGGCAGGACGTGATTATACCCTTAGAGAGCCACTTTTTATCGTGGTGGCATCTATTAGAAGTTGTGTGGATTCTAAGTAAGGGAAAGGCAATGTTGAGGTAATGGGTGATAGTATTAGTCAAATTAATAGCTTTTTCCTCAGCATTTGAATTATTGAGTATGTCCAACCAAGATTCATTGGACAGTAAGAAGTTAAAATAATTTGTATTTTCAGGAGAAAAAAACCTTTTCCATGAGATTATTTTATCATTAGTACAGCTAGCATCCTGAATCATTGCAGAACTTAAAGAGAATATCAGGAAGACTGCATTATGGTCGGATAGGCCTAGATCGGTAGTAAAGCACGAAGAGGAGAAAACATCTTTGTCTAATATTATTTGATCAATGCAAGTTTGAGAGTGATGGGTAATGCGAGTGGGTGCATCAATCAGGGCTGAAAGGTTGAAAGTTTGAAGAAGTTGGATTAGGTCGGTTTTTGAGGGGGAGCAATCCAGCAGATTTATGTTTAGGTCACCGCAGATTATTATGGGGATGTCATCCTTTTTTAAATAATCTATCAGTGATTCAAGCTTATTTAGAAATAAGATTGGAGAAAATTTAGGTGACCTATATATACAGATAATATATAATCTAACAGAAAGCCAAGTTAGTTCAATAACGGCATGCTCAAGTATTCTTTCCTCGTTAAAGCAAGTAGTGTGGGTTTTCTTATTGAATTGAAGGCCCAGGTTATTTCTTATGAAAATGGCTACACCTCCGTTTTTATGAGAGGTACAGCAGTAGAAATCAGCTAGAGAGAAGTTAATTACACTTACAAGGGAGATCTCATTCTTATGGAGCCAGAGTTCAGTTAAACATAAGATGTTGATGTAAGAAAGCTCAGATTGTAGTAGGATATTTAGCTCATCGATTTTTGAACTTAAACCCTGGATGTTAAGATGCATTAATGTTAAGTTAGGCGGTCCAGAATGTTTGTAGGGCACAAAAAATCTTTTAGATGAGATGGCGGCCTGCTGACTCGAACAGTTCTGGAGATGCCGGGTTCAACAGCAACTATTCCTGGAGGCTGATTTTCAGACTTTGTGGATAAAGGTGATGATTCCAAACTAGGAGATGAATTTGGGAGGCTAAGATGTTTCGTTAGTTCATTTGCGTGAGAGCATATTCCAGGCTTTGTGGGTTGAGGTGTTGAATCTGTTTGTTGAATTGAAGTAGAATTTACAGGTGAATCCTCACAGATTGAGTCAAGACTCCCATTTGGTGATAACATACAGTAGTCTTGGTGGTCTAAGGATTTCTTCGTCTCAGACTCCTTAATGAGTGGGTTAGACTTAATTTGTAGAATATGAATAGGTTCTGAGGACAAGTTATCCTTAGTGATGGATACTGGAAGACTGTAGCTAGTGTTCAGCATTGGAATACTTTTTTCAACGCGTTGACAATCTGCCCTGGTGAACAATACTTTTTTGGCAAATTGTTCAGTTAATAGATCTTTCCCTATGGAGTTGAGATGCTGGCCGTGTTGTGTAAAGTGATGTCTCCTGAGTGCAGATCCATGGAGGACATCTATATTAGGGAAGCGGAGAGAAATAGACATGTTTTAACACATTTGCAGTGGCATCTGGAAATATTAACAGATTAGAAGTTCTTTACAAGTAAAACTGTAAGTCACATGTAAAATTGTTAACAAGTGATTGAATTGATATGATGTAATAATTTAGTGTCATTAAACGTTTTAAATTGCAACATTTATTTTTAGAATATACATTCTTTTATAAGGTCATATTTAGGAATTTTGAATTATATTTAGTCATTTTTAAGGTCATATTTATAGTCATATTTTCCATTTTTTAAAGTCATAAACATCCGAACCCTAATGATTACAAGCCAACGTGTTTCTGCTGTCGTGATCTCAAGTGTGAGCTACCCAGGCTTCACTTCTCTTCGCCTGTAGGGATACCACTCTTCTTACTTAACAAGGTTGTATACTGATACTGTACGGAGGTTAAAGTTAGAAACATTGGGCTGTTGCGTTTATGCATAAGTAAATACATTTGAATCCGCCAACTCCGAGATTTAAATACGAATCAAACGAAAACATAACTTGAATAAAAACCTTGGTTGGGAGAGTGCCGTAAGTCTGTTAATTATGTTCAACAGAACTCTGGCTTTGGTAAAATGTGCAGAACTGTACTTTACTATAGGCAAAGCAAGAAAAAAAGAGTATTTATCGATTTTTCTTAAAGAGAATGAAGTAGGCTTATTAAGTTGTGTTATATTTAGAAGTTCAACATTGTCTAATCCTTTTAATAAGCTATATAAATAATACTTATACCATGTTCCCTATCACGGGCGTACGGTGTGGGGGGTTCAAGGGGTTGAAACCCCCCCAGAAATATCTTCAATATTTTTAAGGTTATAACATCATGTTAGGAAATAAAAAAGTAATGGGTTGGTTGTTATATATTTTGCAATTTCGTACACATCAAAGCATCATTTAAGATTTATAGTATTTTATTTAAGATTTAAATTTCAAAACTGCATGGTGTTGGTAGTTCTTCACGTGAATAATAAATATAAAACTCCTTTCAGATTCTCTCAGACGAATCAGTTACGTAGATATTTCACACGAACTTGAACTTGAAAAATAAAGTGTATAGCTGAAACCTCCATACATTAGAAAAACTTAAAGACAATATCACAAGAGAAATTTATCTCGGAAGCTGAACTTCAGCGCGTGAAAAAAATTTCCTAAAATGGTGCCAGTGTTGTGTGGATGCAAGAGGAGCAGAGGCGCCAAGTTTTGAAAAATATTGGGTGGGCTCAAAGATTTTCAAATTGTCATACTTCTGCCCCTTATTTCGTTCTTCCCTCTGGTTCATTGTTTCTTGCTGATTTAACGAATCTTTCTTAATTCATTCTTTCTATTTGTTCGTTTCACTTTGACCTTTTTCCTTTTTCCAGTCGCCGATATCTTTTACTCCACACTCCTGGCTTATATCACAATTCTTTATTTTGTCAATTAATATCCTCCCTGTCATTTTTCTTAATCACAAGTATCATCAGCTCTCTCCTCTTTTCTCTTTATGTATACTTAAAACAGGAATCTGATCAAGCTTTTTTTTCCCCTGAACGTAAAAAGTATCTTTTTTAAACCGTAAAATATATTTCGGTAGTATCTTAGGAAATTGCATAGACAGGGTAAGCCGTAAGTAAATTAATGAACATAGGAACAATTTCAAACGATCATGAATGAATTGTAACAAAACCCCTTAAAATGTATGCCAACAATAGCCTGATTTTTCGCTTTAGAGCTATTCAGCAGCGAAAGACGATTTTTAGTATTAGCAATAAATAGTTATGGCAATGATATACAGCAAATTATTGGGTGGGCTTGAGCCCCACGGGCCCATATAAGTTGGCGCCACTGAAGAGGAGGACATTTTTAACACCTCTTGTGATGAGGTACATGGTTATTTTCATTGTAATTTTAACTGTAATTGTGAGAACCTGAATCATTACACCGTTAGCGACTTTATTTGTGTAGATATTTCACCCGATCGCTCGGGAGTTGGAGCTGTGGCCGCCGCGACGCAGAAACTCGCACAATTGGCCAACTCGTACGTGAAACACACTGTATATATAAACCTATTCTTAAATGGATTTATGAAATTACTACATTTGCAATCAATACAGATACACTGGTAATTGTGCAATTTCACAACAAATCTGGTTATAACTTATAAATCTGCTAGTGTCACCACTACTCATAGTTCACATTTTGGATCTCGATATGATTTCAGTAAAGGTCCCAGTGATCGGCATAAAGGGTTTGTGTGGATTCTAGCCTATAGTGTGTTCAGGGTACGTTTTTATAGTCATCATTTAATTGAATCGATGCCATCAGCTTGTTGTAAAGTCACTGGTGAAGCATCAGGCAGCTTTTATACTCACCAGTGCTTGTGTGATGAAAGTCATCCATTGCCATCAGACTGATCGAACTTGATGTACGATGCACAGACAAGTGCCACTGGCATAAATAAATGCCCCATTCTGACAATTGCTTTATTCATTTATAAATAAATTGAGTTTATTTTCGTGCGAAAACTTTTAAACTGCTTTTCATCAGAATATGAGTGATTTAAAAATGAAAGTGATGAGTTGATTTCTTTTTTGAAGACGAGTAAAGAAAGAAAAAATACTCTTCATAATAACCTATTAATTAGTGTCATTTTCCAAAGATCTCAAAACTGACAGCACAAGTTATCTATAGTTGCCCGTTGTGCTTTTTTCCCTTGGTAATATCAATTAATAAATTGATAAATTGAGTGCTCAAAACATGATTTATATGAATGGTAGCACTCAGTTATTAGTTCCCTGCCCATCATATAGCCAGTTATATTTTCCACTTGTTGCAAATCCATGATACAATAATTATTATACAACTCGAACACTCCCGCCGAAATCCATGAACCTATTCGTAAAGTCAACAGTAATCAGGAGCTCATCACAAAATCTTCATGACGTAATCGGAATTACTGGGACTTTTCAACCGGTGTATTTTTAGATGACTTTAAAGTCGTGCCTTATATTATAATTTGTTAAAAGAAAGCTCTTATTTATAGACCTTAGTTTAAAGAAGAAATGGACAGTAACCTCAAGAAAAATAGTTTTAATGGCTGTGCTGCATATTAATGATCTCAATACAACTATTCAGTTATTGAAATAAGTATTAAGTTACAAGGAGACGCCCTTACGTTGAAACCCTCCCGAACAAACTTTCATCGCACGCCCATGAGCTCTTCTTCATCAAGCTTCGAGTATCTTATCATTATTATCGTGTTTAGATTCTCGTTAAATAAATCAAAGTCAAATCATTTTTTTTTGTCGTTCGGTTCATTGAACAATAGACAAAGTCAAAAGTCATAATTTTAACATGACATTAACATAATTTAAGACCAAAATAAACAGACACAGAACTGTATGTGTGTAGGTAGCAAAATAAACATATATAGCTTGATAGAGTTAAACTTGATTACAAAACATTCATTCCTTAAGTAACCATTAAGAAACTCATTTATACTAATACAAAATCTTAAAGTAATTCATGAGTATAACTAAAAGATAGTAGCATATACATTGCAGCCAGCATTGTAAATAGTAAACAAGAATCTAGCAAAAATAAAACGTTTAACTTATAAATAGCGAGTTGAATGTACCAATCAGTGTTGAGTTTACTAAATGATTTACTTAAAATATTTAATATTTCTCAGATTTCGTACTAGGGTCATTCTACAGAAAACCTGCATTTTAATGTCACAGGACAATATATTGGAAACTAGTTATAATATTTGCATTTTTTCAAAATCAGATATTAAAAATCAATATTATCTATTAGTTAGTACTTTACTTTGAGGAGATTTTTAAAAAATTAGCTGTAAAAAGTTGTACACAGAAGGTGATTTCTCACTTCCGTGGACCGTCACAACCCTCAGGTAGAGAACTTCCAAAGGTCACAGATACTGTACTTCTTAACATTTGCACTTAAAAAATATAGTAGCTAGTCAGAAAATACTTCAGTTTAGCATAATGATGAATGAAATTTTTTTTTGTCCCCACTGTCAATATTTTCCAACCGGAGTTCATGTCACAAGGTTTGCCATCACTTCTGTGGACACTCAAAAAATGCCTAAAATATTCAGCAGTATGTGCTAGTTACCTTTCTCTGAGAGTCAGCTGAAGAGGAAAGGCACCCATATTGCAGAGTGGAGTGTCTTTGTTCTTCTGGATTGGATTTCTTTCATGTAAATATCAAGTTTCTATTCACTCTTTGCATGTGGCATAGCTCATCCAGTCACTTCTGTGGTCTTTATTAAAGTTTAGTTTTTAAGTTAAAAAATAATTTTTAATAGGCATGACCTTTAAAAAGTGATAATCTCAATAACCTGAAGAGCGTTTGTTTCTGACCTCATAATGCAAGGCAGTTTGCAAAGAAACATAACTTTTTATCACTTCTGTGGACATGTGGATTCTGTCCACAGAAGTGATTTGACTCATTATTTTTAAAATTACGCACTTGCTGTGATGTATCCAGTTGACCACTAACATTAAATTTTATAACAACATGCTGACTAAAAAAAAAATGTATTAATATTTTTAGTTCCTTACCAGTATAGTAACATTTTCTCTTTCATAAACAGTTAAGTCATATTGTAACGACGCAAATAGCGACGTGCGTAATCAACGATAGGAGACCATTCCTAAACAAAGGAAGGGTTGGGGGACCGCAACTAATCGATATTGAACATTTTCATGATTATCGATACTGCCCTGAATTTTATTTGAATTACAGAAAGGAGAGGTGCGCATGCGTCGACGGTGAATCGACGAGGGAGACGTGCGGAACCTGAAAAGACGGTTAGTAGTACGTGCCTGACCACGAGAGAGAGAAGTTGAAAAGGCAGAAGGGAGAAGACGAGATTGGGATGTGTGACAGCGGTAGAGGCGTTCTGGTATAATGGTGTGTCAGACTTTCATCTAAAGGAAATTCTGGTTGTGAACTTCCTTGACACGGCTATATGGAGATAGTCATTAATCAGAAGAATACACCAAGTCGGCCAGTACGAGACACCGCTACAGCGAACATCAGCTGTGAGAGTGAGTCGTGACTGCTCGCTCTGAATAAGAGCAGATATGGACATCAGGAAGTAATGGAAGACAACTCAGGATCGGAGGATAAGTTGGACATCACTGGTTGAGTATAGTCGTCTAGACTTTTTCTTATTGTTTGGGGAGTGAGAAAATTGAGATATCCTTTTTTTTTTGTAAGGATGGTTTCTAAGTCATGTATGGCGATTAGACACCGTATGGAATAATAGAATAGAATAGAATAGAAACATAGAAGTGAGAATTCTAGAAGTAAAGTGATGAAATCCAGTAATCCAACTATTTTCTATTTCTGGTCTAAATTAATTATAAAAGAGCAGTCAAGAGCCTAACCGCTGAAGGCTACAGATAGATCTCTTCACTTTAGGTTTTTTTTGGGTGATTGTCCCACGAATGAATACATAGCTAGGGGCAATTGGTGATGCTCATAGAAACTTTGTTATTTTTGAGACAGGACGCGAGGGGAGTAAGGAAGAAAAGTAATTAAGGGGCATGCTTAGTACTTCTTACGAGGGCCCCTCCCTCTTGGGTTTCGTTCAGGTGACGGGTGACTATCTATAAATAGATTTCATGCTGGCCTGTAGTGTTGAGTTATTTTTTTATAGAGATTTATCTACAAGCGAAAGTGTATGGAATATGGTAGAGGGGGATAAGAAGTGGAAAGATTGAAGGGCAAAAGAAGGCCTACGAGTGGTAGTGCATTAGGTGTGTACCATTGGAAAATTTACATGTTAGGGTAGAAGTAGAAGTCACTAAAGGGGTTATAGAGAAGCTTACTAATCTGGGCGTGAATTAGTTTCAGTTAGAATTCTAGGGAATTTAGAGACAAAAGAAGATTGGGTGCCCATGATAAAGAGTAGTAACTTAAGAAGTAGGAAAACTAGAATAACCTCCAAGTGAATTAAATCAATGGTATAAGCTAAAGGGAACTCTACTTAAAGAAAGATAGGGGTTAAAAGATAACAGCTGATGACTGGTCAGGTTAGAAAGAGGAGAGTGAGTTGAAAGGTAATAACAAATGATTGGTTAGGTTAGAAAGAGGAGAATAGGTAATTACGAGTAGTGTACTGATGATAAGTAGTTTATTAACAAGTACTAGAGACTGTAAGGGTGAGGTGAGGGAACGCCGGAAGTATCCCGAATCAAACAAATAAAATCTGGTAGTAGGCAAGGCCTATACCAGTACACATAAAGAAAAGAAATTTATGAGAGATTGTGAAAGCCATCGAGGTTGGAGGCGAACAACGGCCCCACGTGCCTCTAAGAGAGAGTGTCAGGGACCTCTGACGTCGATTTACTAAATTGTATTTTTGTTTGCGGCCCATTAATATTTCCCGGTTGCAGGAGAGGAGTCAGATTGTTTGTAACTCAAGATCTAGACGTCGCTCCTGTATCGGTGGTCTATCGCCACAGTCACTCTGTGGGTATAGGCCTAAACTTCTATTTCTTTCTTCATGAGACTGTCTTTCCTATCTATCTTTAAATACAATTCTTCATGGACTAAGCTGACTAATAGACTAATATAGGAGACATAGGTGGGATTATTGAGTGTAATCTGTAGAGTTAAGGACTGGATTATAAATTGAAAACCTTTATTTATTCTAAAGAGAAAAAAAGGGGGTATAATATATATATTGAAACATCTTGAAGTTGCAAATGTAAGTGACTATACAAGTTAATAGTAAATAATACGAGACGTTCTAGTAGATACCTGGAAACAAAAAAAAAAGAAAGAAGATTAAAGTAATTAATTAAGGATTTGTTATTGTTGAACAGAGAACGTACTTATATAGTTAAAATTGGGTATACTAACCTTGAATAATCAAATATTATCCTACCAATAAAAGTGTTGAATGGTTAATGTAGTGTAAATGTAATTTATTGTATATAAGATTGTTATTGTTGAAAAAAGAAAAAAAAAAATAATATATTAAATAAATTATGGTTATTGTTATGCAAAGTAAATTAACGTGAAGTTCAGATTTTTGACCCTTATCCTTGTAATGGTTTGAGAGTCGCTGATTTTTTGTGCTAAGTTACATACTTTGGTAGTGAGTATTGAAAAAAGGAGAAAAAGAAGAAGCAGAATAAAAAAAAAACGAAAGGTAAATCCGAACCCAACTCCCGTCTCCACTGTTAATTTAAAAGCTAGTCGAGGGGCATGTAGGTACATAGCCTGTGTATCTATAATTTAATTTGTGTCTGGGCTGATACATAACAAAAAGAAAAGAGGAAGCGTATTGATGATGGCGCCCGTTAATATAAATTTTCATCAATATTATCAAGACTGGGTAAATTGTTAAAAGAGAGAGAAAGTAGACTGAGAGTAGGAAGTTTGCAATCACCCGGTGTCAAAGGTAGTTGTACTGAACGTTGGAATGTGGACTATGCAGGCAGTGTTGTGATGACACGACAGGTGTATGAGTGACCTTGTTTTGTAGGAGTTCAGTAAACTTATATACTACGATTGAGAATAATCACATATTAGTCGTCACAGATTTTGGCGAAGAATTTTGGCGAAGATTTAATCCAAGAAGTTAAGGAACTTTATAGCATAAAGTAAGAAAAGCCCGTCACATATTTTGGCGCCCATAGCGTGGGGCGAGACAGTATTAAAAGAATTTTGACCCATACGTGGGGCGATAGTTTGTTAATTTATGACAGGCCCAAAATATCGTGAAGTTCAGTCTTCACATATTTTGGCGCCCATAGCGTGGGGCTGTGATAGTTTCATAGTAGGATAATTTTGATAGTAATTTTGATAGTAATTTTGATAGCCCATATCGTGAGGCTGAGTAGTGTTAAAACAAAACAGTATTGCTAATTGTTGCAACTTAATTTAGTTAAAATTGTTAAGTGAAAAAAAAAAAAAAGAAACCTTTATTCAGTTGAAGTTCCATATTATGATAGCCCATAGCGTGAGGCAGTGATAGTTTGATATCCTAACGTGAGGCGAGATAGGGTTAAAAGAATTTTGGGAGTTAGGTTAGTATAACTGAAATTTATTCTCAAAAACAAATAATAATAATAATAATAACATATTTTTGGGAAAAGAATAATGACTATTGACAAGTAAGGACTTCTATAGATGACTAAGACAGACGACTGAACTATTGTGTTCTAATCTTTTTTTTTCAGTGGTATTGTTAATATATAAATATGGCTACTTATGTCGATCCATATGCACAAATAAGAGCAGCTGAGCTAACCCAAGCTATTAGGAAGTTGAGGAAGGCGGATTTAGAGGCAGAATGTGATAGAGTAAAGTTACCGACCACAGGTACAAGGGATGAGTTAAGACAACGCTTGTTAGATTATGCCCGTAAGAACCCTCAGTCATTTCAAGTGTTAATTACGGCTTTTGCTCTGAGTCAGGAAGTTTTGGAAGAAGATTTAGTTGAACATAATATAACGGTACCACAAGATTCATATGGAGATGTAGTGTATACATGGGTTAAGTTAATGCGTAGGAAGGCCATGGCGGTAGCTGATTCAGAAGAAGTTGTACCAGTAGTACCATCGTTTACAATTCAGTTAGAGCCACATAAACCAAATACTTTAGATCTGGTTCGTAAATGGAACATTAAATTCAAACCTGGGGATAGTATTTACTTATTTTTGGAGAGATTGGAAGATTTAAAACAAAGTTCTAAGTTACAGGGTGTAGAGTTATTGTCAGTATTACCCGAAATTTTACAAGATTCAGCTTTACTTTGGTACAGGAACAGATTAACAGATTGGCCTACATGGGAAGCTTTTTTGAAAGAATTTAGAGAATATTACTTGCCTGTTGATGAGGAAGACTCGCTTTTGGATGAGATTAGACAGAGAACGCAAGGTCCCAAAGAATCGATTTTTGATTATGTTAATGCTATTCAAACGTTAATGAGGAGGCTAAGTACTCCAATGAGTCCTCAACAAATGATGAAGACTGTTATCAAAAATTTGCGTCCTGATGTAAAATTGTACCTTAGACCTGCAGAGATTCAAACTATAACAGATTTAATACGTGTAGGTAGACAGTATGAACAAATATTGTTAGATTCTGAGAGATATATTCCTCCTCCAACGCAGGTTAGAGCTACAATTAAAGAAACGGCTTATAAACCTCAGAGACAAGTTGTTATACCTTCAGTTCATACAGCGCTAGGAATTCAGGGAAAACAGGAACTTCCATCGTCCGAGTTACAAAAGAAACCCAATGTTAGTTTTTCTGCAAAGACGTGGGACAAAGAACGAAATTCAAGTCATGTAAATGATTCCAGAATAGTTAAAGCAACAGAAAATAAAGAGAGACAGGATGAGTCGAGGGATAATGGTAAAAACACCACCTTACGTTTTTCAAATAACCAGCGATGTTGGAATTGTGATAAAACAGGACATAGGCAGTTCGAGTGTAAGGCACCTCGTAGAGTTACTCCACGCACTACGATTAAATGTTATAATTGTAATAAGCTTGGACATAGGTCTATTGATTGTAGGATGCCCCAAGAAAGAAAAGTTAGGCCTACAAATTCCTTAAGGCAATTAACTAAAAATCAGGCTTGTGTGATGTTAAATATAAATCCTACAGATTTAGTTAATGGAGATAGATGTTTTGTTGAAATTTTGCTGGAGGATATTACATTTATTGCTTTAATAGATTCCGGTTCAGATAAAACTTATGTGGGAGAGAAGGGTGATTTTTTGTGTAAAATGTTAGATTTAGCAGTAGAAGAATCTGAAGTTAGGGTGGTGCAATTAGCAGATAAAACTTATAGTTCTATAACAGGAGAGAGAGCTTTTGAGATGAAATTGCAGGACAGGATCTTTCAGATAAAATGTAAAATTATGCCAAATTTAGCAGTAGATATGATTCTGGGCATGGACGTTTTGAAACAAATTGGGTTAGTAGTAGATTTGCAAGATGGGACTTGGTATTTCAAAGATGAACCAGCAAAAATTTTTCAATTCGTTAAGGCTATAGATTTGAAAGAAGAAGATCAACTACATAATATTCTTACTTTACCTACACCTCAGGAAAGGGACAGATTGAATATGTTTTTGGAAAATCAGTTACAGAAATTTGATCAGTGTACTGGACTTACCGATCTGATTTCTCATGTTATTGATACAGGCGATGCAAAACCTATAAAACAAAGATATTATCTAGTATCACCCATTTTGGAAAAAGTTATACACGCGGAAATAGATAAAATGTTATTGGAAAAAGTTATAGAGCCTTCAAATTCACCTTGGTCGTCTCCGGTAGTTATGGTAAAGAAACCAGATAGAACATGGAGGTTCTGCGTAGATTTCAGAAAAGTAAACAATTGTACTAAAAGAGATAGTTATCCTTTGCCATACATTGAACATGTTTTGAGTAAATTACGACATGCTAGGTATATCAGTACAATAGATTTGAAAAATGGGTATTGGCAAGTTCCATTAGATGAAGCAAGTAAAGAAAAAACAGCATTTACCGTACCTGGTAGAGGATTGTATCAGTTTCGAGTTATGCCTTTTGGAATCCATAACGCACCAGCCTCGTTTCAAAGATTAGTTGATACTATATTAAGAGAAGAGATAGGAGAGAAATGCTTTTGTTATTTGGATGATATAGTACTTATTAGCGAGACATTTGAAGAACATTTGTCCTTGTTAGAAAAAGTCTTAGAGAAATTAAGAAAAGCTAACCTGAAAATTAATAGGGAAAAATCAAAATTTTGCAGAAGTGAATTAAAATATTTGGGTCATATCATTACTCCATTAGGAATTGCTGTAGATTCAGATAAAATCTCGTGTATCCTTGAGTATCCAGCCCCTACAAAAGTCAAGGAAGTACGAGCATTTTTAGGATTGGCTTCTTGGTACCGACGATTCATTCCATTTTTTTCTGAAGTTGTAAAGCCCCTCACTGCACTTCTGAAAAAGAATCAGAAATGGCGTTGGACTAAGGAATGTCAGGAATCTTTTGATGAATTAAAATCGAAATTATCTAGTAGTCCTATATTAACTTGTCCAGATTATACTAAACCCCTAGTGTTACAGACCGACGCTAGTTTTTCAGGACTAGGAGCAGCATTAATTCAGACAGGAGAGGAAGGAGAGGAAAAAGTAATAGCTTATGCTAGTAGAACTTTAACGGTAGGTGAGCAAAAGTGGGCAATAGTTGAGAAGGAATTGTTAGCTATATTGTGGGCAGTTCAAAAGTTTCGTCCTTATTTGGAAGGTTATCATTTTAAAGTATATACTGATCATTTTGCTCTGAAATGGTTAAATACATTACAGAATCCGACCGGACGATTAGCTAGGTGGAGTTTATTGCTCCAGGAGTATGATTTTGAAGTAATACATAGGCCTGGTAGATTACAAAAAGTTCCGGATGCTTTATCTAGAATACACGAAGGGAAAGTTCAAGAGAAAACGGTAGAGGAAGAATTTTGCCTCTTGTTGACTGATAACTCTGAAGTAGTGGAATGGGAAAATATACAAGATGCTTGGTATGTTAAGCGGAAAGAGCAAGTACAGAGTAAACCTAAATTTTGGCCAGATTGGAAGGTCGTAGATGGGAAGTTGTACCATCTTAGATTAGATCAGTTAGAACAAACTTTAGAGGGAACAGTAAATAGGTGGAAATTAGTTATTCCGCAAGATTTTAGGATTAAAGTATTGCAGGAATGTCATGATGCACCGACTGCAGGACATATGGGGATAGCTAAAACTTTCTTTAGAATAGCAAACAAGTATTATTGGCCGGGAATGTTTAGAGATGTTGCTAAATATGTTACTGCTTGTGAAATATGTCAGAGACAGAAAGTGTTACAGACGGCTCAAGCAGGACCAATGCATTTTTACCAGAAAGAGAAACCTTGGATGACTGTAGCTACTGATTTGTTGGGACCTTACCCACGTTCCAAAAAAGGGAACCGATACATTGTAGTATTTCAGGACACCTTTACCAAATATGTAGAGTGTAAAGCGTTAAGGAAAGCAACCAGTAGAGCAGTTACGGAAGCATTTTATGAATTGATTATCCTTAAATGGGGAATTCCGGGATATTTGCTGATGGATAATGGACCGCAATACACTAGTAAATTAATGCGAGAGATAGCTAAAGCTTTTAATATAACTCCTTGTTATTTACCTGTATATTCGCCACAAGGAAATCCAGTAGAAAGAGTCAATAGAGTATTGAAAACAATGATTTCTAGTTATATTCAAAAGGATCAGACAGTTTGGGATGTGTATTTGAGAGAATTTAATTTTGCTATAAATACGGCTAAGCATAGTTCCACTGGATGCACTCCTTATATGCTAAATTATGGGAAGGAGCCTGAAATTATCAGTAGGATTGAAAAGGTGGAAAACCAACCGATTTATAAAGAAATTCCAAAAATTTGGGTGGAGAGACTCAATAAATTGAAAACGGTACGTTTAATGGTTAGACATAACTTAGAAACCGCCTATAAGAATTCGAGTCATTATTATAATCTTCGGAGGAGAGAGATGAGATTTCGTCCAGGAGATCTAGTGTTAAGAAGAAACTTTAAATTAAGTGATGCCTCACAAGCTTATACAGCAGGTTTAAGTGCAAAGTTTGTCGGGCCCTATATTATAAAGAAAAAGTTCAGTGAAAATAGCTACGAACTGACAAACCGTTTTGGTAAAAAGTTGGGGAAGTGGCACGTCAAAGACTTGAAACCCTTTGTTCCTGGATAAACATTCTTTAAGGCTGGTAAACTAAACAAAAAAAAAAAAAAAAAAAAAAATGTGAACAGTGTTAACATTATTTTTTTTATGGTGAGTGCGGGAAGAATGTAACGACGCAAATAGCGACGTGCGTAATCAACGATAGGAGACCATTCCTAAACAAAGGAAGGGTTGGGGGACCGCAACTAATCGATATTGAACATTTTCATGATTATCGATACTGCCCTGAATTTTATTTGAATTACAGAAAGGAGAGGTGCGCATGCGTCGACGGTGAATCGACGAGGGAGACGTGCGGAACCTGAAAAGACGGTTAGTAGTACGTGCCTGACCACGAGAGAGAGAAGTTGAAAAGGCAGAAGGGAGAAGACGAGATTGGGATGTGTGACAGCGGTAGAGGCGTTCTGGTATAATGGTGTGTCAGACTTTCATCTAAAGGAAATTCTGGTTGTGAACTTCCTTGACACGGCTATATGGAGATAGTCATTAATCAGAAGAATACACCAAGTCGGCCAGTACGAGACACCGCTACAGCGAACATCAGCTGTGAGAGTGAGTCGTGACTGCTCGCTCTGAATAAGAGCAGATATGGACATCAGGAAGTAATGGAAGACAACTCAGGATCGGAGGATAAGTTGGACATCACTGGTTGAGTATAGTCGTCTAGACTTTTTCTTATTGTTTGGGGAGTGAGAAAATTGAGATATCCTTTTTTTTTTGTAAGGATGGTTTCTAAGTCATGTATGGCGATTAGACACCGTATGGAATAATAGAATAGAATAGAATAGAAACATAGAAGTGAGAATTCTAGAAGTAAAGTGATGAAATCCAGTAATCCAACTATTTTCTATTTCTGGTCTAAATTAATTATAAAAGAGCAGTCAAGAGCCTAACCGCTGAAGGCTACAGATAGATCTCTTCACTTTAGGTTTTTTTTGGGTGATTGTCCCACGAATGAATACATAGCTAGGGGCAATTGGTGATGCTCATAGAAACTTTGTTATTTTTGAGACAGGACGCGAGGGGAGTAAGGAAGAAAAGTAATTAAGGGGCATGCTTAGTACTTCTTACGAGGGCCCCTCCCTCTTGGGTTTCGTTCAGGTGACGGGTGACTATCTATAAATAGATTTCATGCTGGCCTGTAGTGTTGAGTTATTTTTTTATAGAGATTTATCTACAAGCGAAAGTGTATGGAATATGGTAGAGGGGGATAAGAAGTGGAAAGATTGAAGGGCAAAAGAAGGCCTACGAGTGGTAGTGCATTAGGTGTGTACCATTGGAAAATTTACATGTTAGGGTAGAAGTAGAAGTCACTAAAGGGGTTATAGAGAAGCTTACTAATCTGGGCGTGAATTAGTTTCAGTTAGAATTCTAGGGAATTTAGAGACAAAAGAAGATTGGGTGCCCATGATAAAGAGTAGTAACTTAAGAAGTAGGAAAACTAGAATAACCTCCAAGTGAATTAAATCAATGGTATAAGCTAAAGGGAACTCTACTTAAAGAAAGATAGGGGTTAAAAGATAACAGCTGATGACTGGTCAGGTTAGAAAGAGGAGAGTGAGTTGAAAGGTAATAACAAATGATTGGTTAGGTTAGAAAGAGGAGAATAGGTAATTACGAGTAGTGTACTGATGATAAGTAGTTTATTAACAAGTACTAGAGACTGTAAGGGTGAGGTGAGGGAACGCCGGAAGTATCCCGAATCAAACAAATAAAATCTGGTAGTAGGCAAGGCCTATACCAGTACACATAAAGAAAAGAAATTTATGAGAGATTGTGAAAGCCATCGAGGTTGGAGGCGAACAACGGCCCCACGTGCCTCTAAGAGAGAGTGTCAGGGACCTCTGACGTCGATTTACTAAATTGTATTTTTGTTTGCGGCCCATTAATATTTCCCGGTTGCAGGAGAGGAGTCAGATTGTTTGTAACTCAAGATCTAGACGTCGCTCCTGTATCGGTGGTCTATCGCCACAGTCACTCTGTGGGTATAGGCCTAAACTTCTATTTCTTTCTTCATGAGACTGTCTTTCCTATCTATCTTTAAATACAATTCTTCATGGACTAAGCTGACTAATAGACTAATATAGGAGACATAGGTGGGATTATTGAGTGTAATCTGTAGAGTTAAGGACTGGATTATAAATTGAAAACCTTTATTTATTCTAAAGAGAAAAAAAGGGGGTATAATATATATATTGAAACATCTTGAAGTTGCAAATGTAAGTGACTATACAAGTTAATAGTAAATAATACGAGACGTTCTAGTAGATACCTGGAAACAAAAAAAAAAGAAAGAAGATTAAAGTAATTAATTAAGGATTTGTTATTGTTGAACAGAGAACGTACTTATATAGTTAAAATTGGGTATACTAACCTTGAATAATCAAATATTATCCTACCAATAAAAGTGTTGAATGGTTAATGTAGTGTAAATGTAATTTATTGTATATAAGATTGTTATTGTTGAAAAAAGAAAAAAAAAAATAATATATTAAATAAATTATGGTTATTGTTATGCAAAGTAAATTAACGTGAAGTTCAGATTTTTGACCCTTATCCTTGTAATGGTTTGAGAGTCGCTGATTTTTTGTGCTAAGTTACATACTTTGGTAGTGAGTATTGAAAAAAGGAGAAAAAGAAGAAGCAGAATAAAAAAAAAACGAAAGGTAAATCCGAACCCAACTCCCGTCTCCACTGTTAATTTAAAAGCTAGTCGAGGGGCATGTAGGTACATAGCCTGTGTATCTATAATTTAATTTGTGTCTGGGCTGATACATAACAAAAAGAAAAGAGGAAGCGTATTGATGATGGCGCCCGTTAATATAAATTTTCATCAATATTATCAAGACTGGGTAAATTGTTAAAAGAGAGAGAAAGTAGACTGAGAGTAGGAAGTTTGCAATCACCCGGTGTCAAAGGTAGTTGTACTGAACGTTGGAATGTGGACTATGCAGGCAGTGTTGTGATGACACGACAGGTGTATGAGTGACCTTGTTTTGTAGGAGTTCAGTAAACTTATATACTACGATTGAGAATAATCACATATTAGTCGTCACAGATTTTGGCGAAGAATTTTGGCGAAGATTTAATCCAAGAAGTTAAGGAACTTTATAGCATAAAGTAAGAAAAGCCCGTCACAATATTCTATGAGTACACTATCAATAAATTGTCATTTTATTAATTAATAATCTACATTAGGCCTCTTTAATGCCTCCTGATGTAGGCCTAGGCCTACTCATGCCCATCATAATTAATGGGATGGCTTGGGGAGGATACTTATTATATTATATCTTGAACAGTAGGTTACTTATTATTTTCGAAACAAATTACAGTACGAGAAGAGCTAGAGTTAAAATGCAACAGGATTCAGCGAAGCATGAAGAAGAGAAGAGAAAAGAAAAGGTAGGGAGCGATACCAAAGGGGGGGGGGGGGAAGCAGGAAAGGGAACCTGTGTCACAGCTGACACACAGGGAGAGAAGGGAAGTTCGAAAAGTGTGGAGAAAACGTTCAAAGAATTACAGAGAGCCACAAGGGCAAATAATCATACTAGTTGATTTCACTGAGAGTCGTCCAGAAATTCAAGAACCGATGCCAGGCTCCACTTCTACTCCTGATTTTTAGTTCAGTCACACGATAAAAGCCCTTTACATTTACCAGTTACAAAAATGAGGATCAAGTTTAAGAGAAAGGGGAGATAAGATAGTAAAAAATACAAGACAAGAGATGAAGTAAGAATTTAGAGAAAAAACTTGAAATTACAGAAAGGAAAAATGCGAAGCTTTGGCAGAAGAACCATTGTTTAAAAAATCAAAAGAAAGGTAAAGAAGCTTTTAAGTGGTGTAAAAAATTTTCCAAACTTGTGAGGAAAAAGCTAATTTGTGCAGAAGTGCTACAATCACAGATTAAGTCAAAATACACAGAATCAATATCTGTGAAGGAAAAGAGAATATTGAAATTAATCACATGTGGAAAATTTGTTAGGCCTTATATAATAAAGAAATGGTTTTCCTAATTTTGTACTCTTCGTGGAAGTTCAGACTGAGAGAGACGAACATCGCCGAGTATGCCCGATGTCTCACGAAGCGCTATTTAGGGTTGTTGAATTGTATAAGAGTAGATGTATTTTGTGCGATAAAATGCTAATGAGGATGCAGTCCAAGCTAATTAGAGAAAGCTTTTCAGTTCGTTGATTTTCCCTGTGGTAATTTTCCACTGTTCGAGGCTTATTGGAGATTCTCCACACACAAATTTGAAATTGTGATTTTCATATGGGTATTACAGCAATACCGTTTGTTACAGAGATCGGTAAAGAAACACATTTTTAAAGGAATATCGACGAATTTGGGAGAAACTGTCATGTTGAAGTATAGAGCAGCAACTCAGGCTTGTACAAGAATTGTACAAAACATCTCTTGGAACATTGGTAGAAAAGAATGAATGCTATTTTAGTCAAGTATAAGAAACAGTTTGCGACTTATTCCTAGTAAGGCTTCATTCAGTTTGGATATTCATTAAATATAAACTTGCAGCGATTTAAAATTCTTTGATTCCTACATTTCCTTCACCTTGGGAATGTTGTTAGCGCTCTTGATGCTTCTCAGTCGACATTAGACTCAACGTCCCGGAGAAAAACTGGAATGTAGGTGGATTTTGGGGACAGGAAGATGTGTACGGTTAACGATATATTTTCATTTAAAGTGGGACACATACAATATTTGTGTAAATATTTGTCTTTTCGTGCTAGCATCTTATTGCAGTAAGAAAGGTTTTTCATACCATTACAGCTAATTTTTTTGGTATTTTATAAGTTAGGTCATAAAAATCCCACCGCTTTTCATAAGTAAGTTAGTATCAAGATCGCCTGCGTGTAATTGTGGCTAGAGTGTTGCTGACTACGTAGGCTGCCTCTAAGCTCTTGTTCCACCTACGGCACTTTCTTGGATTTTTATGAGATAGGGAGCTGTGTACACCCAGCTTCGTGAGGACAGCTACTTGATGAGGGAGGAGCATATCGGATGAGGTGAGAGACCTTATATGATAACTTTGTAGAAGAGGAGATAAACATTCCAATTCCAGCATTTGAAGAATGTAAATACTGTAGTTCAAATACAACCGATTGTAGCGCCAAAATGAATAATTGTTCACATACGAGGCTTCAACAGAAACTTAGAGTTCTGCTTGGTGATTGGGTTATTTCTGAAAATGGCTAATTTCGGAGATATCTTCTTAACCGGAATGACAAGTTGCCATCTCCTAATGAAATCGAAAGAAGGAGGGAGGTAGATGGCACAGCGATACTACATAGAGCATAGTCTAGCACCTTGGAGTTGTAGTTTTTACATATCCTAGGACGATAAACCAACCAATGGGTGGAGTAGTGACGTAATCAAGGTCCCTGTTCACTCTTACTTGCTTCATTCTATTGTCATGCGCTTTTAACTTTGTGCTGACAATTATGATAAGGTACGCCTATGGCCTATAGAAGAAACTTGAAGACCTAAGCCAGGAAATCACATCATACACGAGTGAAATGACTTCAACCACCCCTTTATGTGGGTCCTTTATTACTTGCTAGGATCCACAACATTTGGGGATATTCTAAAAAAAGAGTAGCCTATGAAGTTCTTACTGTACTTGCAGTTGTATGCATAAAAAGCCTGGGGACTCCCCCACCCACTGCGCCCACGTGACATGACGCTCTTTGTACTCTGTCGCTTAGTGCCCGCTTCAATTCCGCATACAACAAGAATGAGCGCCAGGAGTATTAAGTAGGAGATTTGTGAGCTACCAAAACGGCACACTCACTTCACTCACAGCATGCTACTAGGGTGATTCGCGCGGAATATATGGACATTCCAGAAAGAATGAAAACTACAAATTTTTAGTTTTAATCTTTCTGTCAGTACTAGGGGTCTAACGATTTTGTTTAAATGTTGTAATTGAGGTGCTTATGCTAAGATTAAAATGATGCGAGAGTTCCCAGGTATGGAATAAGTCGCAAGAAAATAGTAATTTCATTGCTTAAGTTAGAGAAAGTTGTGTGTGTGTTCTAAGAGGCAAAACAAGACGCGAGAAAATAGTTATTTCAATGATTAAGAATCAGAACGTTGTGTGAGTTCCAAAAGGAAGACTAAGACGAATTCTCTTGTGTAAAGTAGGCTATATCTTTAAAAGTTTTTAAAGCTGATCCTTGGTTACTCCGGGGTCGATAAAAACTCAATAAAGAAGAAGAAAAAAATATTAGGGTAGAGAAAGTCGTGTGAGAGTTCCCAGAGATGGATTAAGACGTAAGAAAATTGTAATTTCAATCCTTAAGGTAGAGAGTTGTGTGAGTTTTTCAAAATGTAGAATAAGACGAGAGAAAATGGCAATTTTTGTTATAATGGTAGAGAAAGTAGCTTGTGTGCTTCAAGAGTGGCCGAACACATGCTTGGTTTGAGGATCTAGCATTCGAATTTGGTGCCAAGATGCAAGAAGTGACGTCACAGCCCAGTGCTGCCGAACAGTCGTAGTGGCTCCTCATCGTTTTTCCCTAGCCACAAGTGTTACACTTATCTTGTACATTTCTGAACACTCAAGAGGTGTGATGCATAACAGTGGTGAGGCTGAAGAAAGCTACCGTAACCCATTTCAATAAGTGAACACTGCGTAGTGATACAGAATGGAGTCTTCACTGAAATCTGAGGATGTTAAGATCGAAATTAAGGAAGAGATCTCACCATCTCAACCGAAGTGTGAACCTGTGGCTATTACATTCGATACAATAAAGACAAACCAAATCAAACTTGAGAAAACAGACTTCAATGATTCACCTGCATGCAGCACCATTCACAAGATACAGCAAGTTTCAGGAATTTCTGAAAGGAATACTGAAGAAGAGGATCAGCTAATGCAATCACACTCACCTGCTGTATGTGCAAGCACATCCTCTGCCAGAAACAGTAAACACCGTACTCAGACTCTAGACAAGCATGTGTCGTGTGATATGTGTGAAAAGAAATTTACCCGAAGAGGGAGTCTCAAATTACATCTACTCACTCACACTGGACAGAAACAATTTTCGTGCGATGTCTGTGCACAGAAATTTACCCAGAGAGGAAGTCTAAAAAACCACCTGCTTATTCACACTGGACAGAAACCTTTTTCGTGCGATGTCTGTGCACAGAAATTTACCAAGAGAGGAAGTCTAAAAAAACACCTGCTTATTCACACTGGACAGAAACCTTTTTCGTGCGATGTCTGTGCTCAGAAATTTACAGAAAGTGGGAATCTCAAAAGACATCTGCTCATTCACACTGGAGAGAAACCATTTACTTGTGATATCTGTGCACAGAAATTTACCCACAGAGGGAGTCTCATAACACATCAGCTCACTCACACTGGACTGAAATCATTTTCGTGTGATGTCTGTAACAAGAAATTTACCCAAAGAGGGAGTCTCAAATTACATCTACTCACTCACACTGGACAGAAACAATTTTCGTGCGATGTCTGTGCACAGAAATTTACCCTGAGAGGAAGTCTAAGAAACCACCTGCTTATTCACACTGGACAGAAACCATTTTCGTGCGATGTCTGTGCACAGAAATTTACCCGGAGAGGAAGTCTAAAAAAACACCTGCTTATTCACACTGGTCAGAAACCTTTTTCGTGCGATGTCTGTGCACAGAAATTTACCCAGAGAGGAAGTCTAAAAAAACACCTGCTTATTCACACTGGACAGAAACCTTTTTCGTGCGATGTCTGTGCTCAGAAATTTACAGAAAGTGGGAATCTCAAAAGACATCTGCTCATTCACACTGGAGAGAAACCATTTACTTGTGATATCTGTGCACAGAAATTTACCCACAGAGGGAGTCTCATAACACATCAGCTCACTCACACTGGACTGAAATCATTTTCGTGTGATGTCTGTAACAAGAAATTTACCCAAAGAGGGAGTCTCAAATTACATCTACTCACTCACACTGGACAGAAACAATTTTCGTGCGATGTCTGTGCACAGAAATTTACCCTGAGAGGAAGTCTAAGAAACCACCTGCTTATTCACACTGGACAGAAACCATTTTCGTGCGATGTCTGTGCAGAGAAATTTACCCAGAGAGGAAGTCTAAAAAAACACCTGCTTATTCACACTGGTCAGAAACCTTTTTCGTGCGATGTCTGTGCACAGAAATTTACCCAGAGAGGAAGTCTAAAAAAACACCTGCTTATTCACACTGGACAGAAACCTTTTTCGTGCGATGTCTGTGCTCAGAAATTTACAGAAAGTGGGAATCTCAAAAGACATCTGCTCATTCACACTGGAGAGAAACCATTTACTTGTGATATCTGTGCACAGAAATTTACCCACAGAGGGAGTCTCAAAACACATCTGCTCACTCACACAGGACAGAAGCCATTTACATGAGATGTCTGTGCACAGAAATTTACCCACAGATGGGATCTCAAAACACATCAGCTCATTCACACCGGAGAGAAACCATTTGCTTGTGATGTCTGTGCACAGAAATTTACCCAAAGAGGAACTCTCATATCTCATCTGCTCACTCACACTGGAGAGAAACCATTTACTTGTGATATCTGTGCGAAGAAATTTACCCACAGAGGGAGTCACAAAACACATCTGCTCACTCACACAGGACAGAAGTCATTTACATGTGATGTCTGTGCACAGAAATTTACCTACAGATGGGATCTCAAAACACATCAGCTCATTCACCCTGGAGAGAAACCATTTACGTGTGATGTATGCACAAAGAAGTTTGCCCGAAGAGTCTATCTCAAAACACATCAGCTCATTCACACTGGAGAGAAACCATTTTCTTGTGATGTCTGTGCACAGAAATTTACCCAAAGAGGAACTCTCAAATCTCATCTGCTTACTCACACTGGAGAGAAACTATTTTCTTGTGATGTCTGTGCACAGAAATTTACCCAAAGAGGAACTCTCAAATCTCATCTGCTTACTCACACTGGAGAGAAACCACTTCCATGTGATGTCTGCACAAAAGTTTTCCCAAAGACAGAATCTCAAAAAACATCTCATTCAAGGAAGAACCTTCTGTGATGTGCACCAAACCTTTGCCTTGAATGAAGCTGTTACAACTGAATGCACATGCTGGCAAAGTGGCCACGTAGTATGACAAACGAGAGTCTTGTGAAAGTTTGACTAACATTAAATAGACATTGAGAAAAAAAAATAGACATTGAGAAGTGCCCCGCTTATAAACTTGAAAAGCAAATCAATGATAAACTGACATCTCTTCCAGATTTGAAGCGAAGCAGATAACCCTCAGACGCTCATCTTATGCACAAAATGGTGCAACAACAAACAAGTACAATATTCAACAGTTTCAACCAATTCCCATGACAGGACAACAGAACGCCCTCAGTTGACAACCCTCACCAATCATAAGTATCCACGACACGCACTACAATTACACCAACTACATGATCAAACGTGGACGAATTCAAGAAGGCATTGATATATCGCTAAAATCGCTAAAATGTTTTGTAGAGATGAAATCGGGATGGGGTATGGAAACGTAATTATTTTCATGTAATATGGTGGAAAGATCAAGTTTGGTCCGGTGGAGGCTCGGAATCTGGTGCCTAGAGGGATATGCCCACTTTGCAACGAGGAAGAAGATCTTAGAATGTAAGGAAACGGAGTACAAGATATTGCTTTCCTAGTGATTTATTAAAAATTAATAAAAGTGTTACATATAGGCCTAAGACGTTCTACATAACAAAAAATACTGATACATTTAGAAAACTGGTAAATTTTTATGTACAGTAATAAAGTAATGTTAGCTATGGTGGAAGTAAATAAAATAATTTAAATTGATGTAACTAAGTACCAGAATGCTTTTGGTTAATCAATGATAATTGCAATTATGATATGCAGAAAATAATTAGTTATTTTTGTAATCGATTTCTGAGTTAAACTCCTGATCGATTCATTAAGCAGGGCTTACGCAAATAGGTCTAGTTTGATAACCATATGTGAAGGAATATGTTTGTAGTATTATTTGTCCAAAGCTAAAATTCCAGCTTTAGAGTACATTACACGATTAGAAAGCGTCGCCTGGGAAAACGATCTCAGATTCGATTATGCAGATCCAAAGCTAACTGTGAACACTGATAATACCACTGCCTTCTAGACTGTATTACTCGTGTGTAATTCTCGAGACGGCGGTGGATAATACGTATCGTTTCTCTACTGTTGGTTGACAGTTGAATATGCTGTGAATTTTATTCGATAAATTCAATGTAATTCTCAGAAATTATATAATTTTTCAAGAGAAGGAGTGGTTTGTTTGGATTTTTATTGTCTGCGATACTTCCAGGGTTAAACTGTCAATAGCTGGTGCCCGTGGCTTCGCCCGTCATTATTAATTGACTCCAGGATTTTTAAGAAATTTACACTGGCAGTTTATTAAAAATGTTTGTGGTTCAAAGCTATGAAAATTGTAAGTAAAAATAAAATTAGAAAATTTGTTCATTATGCTCATTTCACTTAGGCCTAAAATAATAAAGAAAGGGTTTTCCTAACGGCATTATATTTGTATAATATTGTGAAAGTTTACACTGTGAGAGACGAACATCGCCGAATATACACGATGTCTCACAAAGTGAGAGAGCGAGTGAGCACGCTATTTAGGGCCGTTGAATTGTATAAGAGTAGATACTACAATTATTACGAACAACCCAACCGCCTCTAGAATATGTTATGTACTGGTAGGGGGGAAAAAGCAGACTGACTCTTGTAGCTGAATATAATGTGATTTGTGTTGGTATTTTATAATAATATTAATAACTTAATATATTTAGTTACAAAACAATACGATTAGAAACCATATTCTGGGTTTCGAAATGGGCAAAGTCAACAGTCGACACTAGAACAAATTTCAATACATTCCCTGCTATCCTCATATCGGCAACTTAGATATTTTAGTCGGCCCGCTTTATTTCCCGACCTGTACATATTCTGATTTTAGCTTGCAACCAGCCAGAGAAAGAGAGCAGGCGGAACAGGAACTTGCTGCAGACTTTTTCATTCTCCTTTTGTTTACTTTAAAACTCACTTTAACTTACACAGAGTAGATTCACATGAATTTAACCGTTCTCAAAACTTTATAGAGGATGAAAACAACTACGTGTGTTTTATGGCGTTATAATCTTGCCTAGATATTTTTATTGGTTGTAGAGGCCTATGTGTAGGGTTTTTGTATATATCGTTCAAATGACATCCAAATAGGGGACGAAAAGGAAAGCATACAGATATGTTCAGAGATTTGATAATAGGGGTTGAAATGAGAAGGGTTAGTTTCTTCTAAGTTCTCAATTATCAGTGTGTAAAATTTTGTGAAATTCAGTCAAAAAGGTAGATTTTGCATAGATATTATGTTACTATAATGTGGTTGAATACGGAAGAGTTTTGATGTTCAGATTTTAATGTTGCATAGAATTCTTTTACTGGTTCCTAAACATCCATCACAGAATGTATATTTGCATAGGTAATAGTGGTAGAAACATGTAAAGAGTGATTTGTTCGAATACTAATGTCTCCTTGAATTTCTCCCTGGCTCTGCCGGGTCTGTGTGCATAATTTGATAAAAATCGGCTGAGAATGTAGATTTGTACACATATATAATAGGTTGTTCAAAACACATAAGGAGTGGTGTTCGGTTTTTTCAAGTTAGTTACGTTTTGTGGCGTCCTCTATCTTAGCTTTGCTCGGCAGTTTTTATGCTTTAGAGGCGTCGTAGGGTTTAGCGATGGGTCTGGATTCGCCCGGGGATGCTGTGAGTATCTCGAATTTCACTAATGGATAGTTCTCATTTGATAGGTTCTTAGTTTGCTAATCACGTTACCCAAGTATTCATGAAACATAAAACCCTACTTTCTCTGAATTTCGGTTTGGATCATTTTCATTCTGTGGTTCTCATTCGGATTTTGAAGTAAATTCTTGTGGAATAATTAAATCTTAGAGTTCTGCTAAACACATATATGCCCCTGTATGCCCAGTTTGTTGAAGGATTTGCTCGCGGTACGGAAGTTCTAGATATGTCATGTCCTTCAGTCACATCATTTACATATTTGGCTCGTTATCTTTTTCTTGCCTGAGAAGCATATTCCACTTTAATAAGTTCGTTCTGTTCTCATGTGTTTAAAATTTTCTGTCACCTTTATCTGATACTCGCTGGATTTGCCTTTGACCCCTTGCCCTTGTCAAGTTGCATTTCCTGGCCTCGTATTGTTTTCATGATTTCAGTTCATTCTCAAACATGCTATTTCTGGATATTCCTCTTAGCGTTCGGCATTTTCAAGGGCTTCTTTTGTGCCGAAAATGTTTGTAGGCTATCTATGAATAGTTATTAATATTTTCTATGCTCTCAGTCGACCATGCCAAATCTTAATGTTCTTGCTTTAGCTATGGCCACAGTCTATTCTTTTGATATTAATACATAATTTGCATATGTTGTAGGCCTATCGGCCCTCAGCCTTACTTATGGCATTAGTTGATTTATTCTGAATTAATATTTGAGGTAGTTGTGATATTTTACCAGATTGAAAATAATTATAGTCAAATCAGATGACTAGCCCATTAGTTTATTCCAATGATTACTGAGGAATTGCTCGAATTTGAATTGCTCGATGTACCTGATATTAGAGGCTGTATTTAAATATATTTCTCTCTCACTCTGGTCAGCCAAATATGGACTCAAACTAAATCCTGACAAGACAAAGACAATCATCATTGGTCACCATCGACTACTAAATACCATCGATCTAAATGACGTCCCTTCGGTCAAGCTAAACGATATCGCTATAAAACACACGGATTCTGTAAAAAATCTTGGAGTTTATATTGATAAGAACCTAAGCTGGAATGTTCATATTACAGAGCCATGTAAAAAAATCTCTTCCATAATCTATTCGTTTATGCGCTTTAAAAATTTTCTGCCTTTGAAATTAAAAAACATTCTTGTTGACACACTTGTAATGCCACATTTCGATTACTGTGACACCCTACTTTCAGACTTAAACGTAAATCTATCACAAAGACTTCAGCAACTTCACAATGCTTGTGCGCGTTTTGTCTGTAATGTACGTCGATATGATCATATTTCACCCTCTATGGAGTTCTTGTCTTGGCTACCTCTTCAAGAACGCAGAAAGCTACATTCTCTTTCAATGCTTTACAAATTACTTCATACCAAAATTCCTCCTTACTTGGCCTATCGTTTCCACTACCTATCAGATTATCATGATCTCGGAACAAGACCTCATCAGAACACTACAATACTGTATTTTATTCTTCATCCTTCACTGTCGGGACAGCTCGTCTGTGGAATTCTTTACCTGAGAATATAAAAGGCTGCCGAACACTCAAGATGTAGTTAGTTGATCACTTGACCACCAACCATTAACATTTATATTATATACTACTTTCATGTTAAAAATGTCGCTTTTGTATTAGTTTCATTTATTTTAATTTTATTTTTCTTCTTTTTCTACCTATTATTATTATTTTTCTCACTAATTTGTTCTACTTACAGTGTTGAATTTCCATTACTAGGATATAGTCTTAATTATAGTTTTCACCAACATAATTGTTAAATTAATTGTGGTTATTGTAAATCATTTATGTATTTTTTTTTCTTTATCCTCGCACATTCGTTCATTTATTGTATTGTATTTTTTATAGTGTAAAACATGTATTGGCGAAACTACGCCAACTGTAATTGGGATTTATTCCTGTAGTTGGCAGAATAAAATAAATAAATAAATAAATAATCTACATCTATATAATATAATCATGTTTCTCTTTTTACTATCATTATTTTTATTCTTAATTAGATTATTTGGTAAGGTTTGAATGTATCCACCTCTGGTTAGTGGAAGAGAAGGCCTTAAGGCCTTAACTACACCAGAGGGAAATATAAATAAATAAATAAATATTATTTGTATATACATTTTCATCTAGTTCTCTTTAGAGAAGATTTGGTTGGTTATTCTGGTATTATTTAATAATTGCATTGTTGTTATATTCAATTTGAAATTCTATTAAAGTTGTTAGATTAATTAAGGTTTTCTTACTTATTGTGTCTCCCTTTCCGTCCTCTTCGTCTGAAGGGTGACCATCATTTCTGGTGTTGGGTGGTCACGTTTCCATATCCCGTTGTGCCACAATGGCAATATATACATATATTCCTAAATCCTATTCTCAAATTTGCTTCAGTGGTCTGTTCAAACAAAAATTGACCTCATTATGTTCCTATAAAAACTGTGGAAGTATTTGAAAATCTGTTGCCTGACCTAAAATGTAATTTAATAACTGCAGATCCTTGAAACACTCAATATAAAAGAATTGTAGACATTAAAACAATTCAATCTCGTATATACAATAAATGAGGCAACTAATGTGCAGTGTCTTATCATAAGGTTATTACTTCTATCTCTCAGAAATTATCACATGCAACCAATCTCATAAAAAAACTGTAGCAAATTGAATGTATATTATCCCTGATGGATGAGAAATTACTTCAATTAGATACACAGGCTGACGTAACACTTTTAAAGGAATTTTCACGTATTATTTCGACGTCTACTGTAAAAAAACGAAAAAGAGGTTGATTTGCAACTTAAGGGAACAAACCATGAGGGAACTGATGAACTAAAAGAAATGCATAGTCATAAGAAAGTAATAAACAGAATTCAAACAACCTGCAAAATAATTAATATCCACAAGGAAAAGAAGAATGCAAAATCTAATAGTGTATCGTTCAGTGTATCTGATATATGAAATCGAAAGTGTGTATGTAGGTTTGATCCTTATACAAATCTACATTTCTTTACCAATTTACACGACATTTTGCACACATACCCAGTTAAGCCCGGGAAGTAATGCGGTCAACATTAAAATTGAAACAAATCAGTCCTTCCCTTGAAAATTATATAATTTCTAAGAAAATTATAATGAAAAAAAATGAAATGCTGTTCAGTTCACATGACAACAGTGTATTGTTTACTGTGATTACATAGGGCTTTGGCAGCTATGTAATTCTGGACTTTAACGAATTATCATTCCATCGATGTAATATATTGGCGAAAATAATTACTGGAAAATGAAATCCACGAAAATAAAGCACAGTGTGATGCAGTCACATAACTTTCTGTACCCTCGACATAAGAAATATTTTCTCACTTCACATTTTGATGTCGTATTGCAGGGACAACTTAAGTGTGTGAGTATGCTATATGAGAAGTAGGTAAATAATCCTTTCCGCTGATATGTTATCCATACGTGTAGGCTTTGTATTAGTTGAGAAATAGGGATGTTTATCATAGGCCCTAAGCATGGGAGTACAATCAGAACGTACACAGAGTGTGGCCTATGGTCGAGGGCTCTGGAAAATGACAATGGCCTGAATATGTATATGTACGTATGGTAACATGAGAATGAGAAATAAAATTTTCTGTCAAGTCAATACAATCTTATGTAATTTATGTTTCTTCTTATTTCAACCCCTCCCAGGCATGATGTGTAGAAGCAATGGAATGCAGCATTCGACATCCTCTATGAGCCATAAAAAGCTATATCTAGCGTTTTCTGATGGAATAGTTTGAGTGTGATAAATCTCTTTCTTCATTTCAAGTTTTACATACATCTCTATATATATAAACAGTCCTGACTGACTGAATGAATGACTGACTGACTGAATGACAGGAATCAACGTACAGCCTAAACTATAACAGTTAGAGACTTGGAATTTTGACAGTACCTTCGTTTCATAATGTAGGTGCTCACTAAGAAAGGATTTTGAAAAATTAAGATTCTAAATGCCAAAAATTAAATGTTTTTGAAAATACGTAATCCCTTTTTCTCTATCCTGTACATAGAGAAAACAAAACGAGGTATGGTAATGTGTATATTATTATATTATATCACATGTTTTTGGAGAGAAAAGTATGAAAGTGATAATGTTTTCTGTTTAATTTCATCCCCAAAACGGCTTTATGGTAACATAAGAGTGGGAAATTTCCCGCCTCGATATTACAATTTTATGTTACAGGAATTTCTGTTTCTTCTTATTTAAACCTCTACCAGGCTTGCTGTGCACTGTACAAGCGATGGGATGCAAAATTCTAGATCCTCTATGAGCCATAAAAAAACTATATCAAGCGTTTTCTGAGGGAATAGTTTGAGTGTAATAAGTCGTTCTTCCTATTTCAAATTATAAATGCCTATATAAGGACCTAGAATTTAAAATTTAAAATCCTTCATAAGTTAATTTCCAATTACAAAATACAAAACCCGGGCGACGCCGGGTCTTTTAAGCTAGTATTATATAAGGACCCCGAGTTTCAAAATCGAAAATCCTCCATAAGTTAATTACAAATTACAAAATACAAAGCCCGGGCGACGCCGGGCCTTTTCAGCTAGTATGGTGATAAAATTGAAGACCACAACAAACCCATAGCAAACATTTTCAATTTTTTCCCAGTAAGTTCAAACACAATAAAAGTTCTAGTGAATAACAATTTAACTTCGAGTGTAATTTATCATATTTCACCCTAGAGATGACAGAGAAATACTGGCTCTGTTAAGTAATATAAATACAAAACCAGTGTTATTATAAATTGTGTGTAATGAATGTAAATACTTTTTTAAATTCTCACTGTTACACTATCTTCGACGATGTTCCTTTGTATGTCCTTGTAAATACTACAAAGAACAAATGAATTTCGAATTTGAAGAAAATGCACTTCCTGTTAAAACATACATAAATGAAAAAGAGGCATCTTCTTCTCGGTCACTCCTAGGTAACAAATGGGACAAACGGACACATTTTTAAGAGTTTAATGTTGTTTGCCTGGAGCATTTAATTCTGTAACCATTGTAAGCAATGTCTGAACTATGGCACACACTTCATACTGACTTTATATAAATTATTGGCAATGCTTATCTTAATTTATAATTTTTTTATAATCGCTATCAAGTTGTTCGTGCAAGCTCCAGTTATAATATTTAGCTGATTGTTTTATTTCATTTGAATACCCGCTCATTTTCTATACCCAGTAACTTAGCTGTGGTACATGCATGAATAGTGACGTATGCCAGTGCTAGTATCAGCATTTTTAGATTGCACCATTTTGCATCAGACGGCAGGTGCTAGTTTGTTCCTGAGCCTGAGCGTGGCTTCAGTCTACAGTTAAATCTCACACCGAGCAGTTCGTCACGGAGTATCGATCAAGACGTATTCGCGGTTTTTTCTGCAATCGTTTGTTTAGGCTCGACATTAGACGATTCCCTTCTTACAGAAACTAAGAAATCATCTTACAAGCTGTGCTTTAGTTGCATTATCCGCAATTATATCGTTCTTGTGCAAACGCTTTGTGTGTCCTGCTAGGTTAGATTCTGTGCACCGCATATGCAAACTGTGTTTCACCCATCACAGCAATCTCTACAAAGTTTAGATATTTCTGACTATTATTACTCGATTTATTGTTATTTCACATATAAATATAAATAACTAGCATGTGCCCGCGGCTTCGCCCGCGATAATTATTTCAAAAATAAAAAATTAAGAGCATAATAGTTAAAACATTATATTTATTAACACCTAAACCACGTGGACTACTTACCACGATTAGATAGCTTCGCCTGGCAAAAGCGATCTCAGATTCGAGTTCCTTGACCCAGAAAATCCCTGTATAGTGAGTTACGTCCAAATCGAATAATGTTTAATCATATTTAGGTCTATGTTGATTATCCCTCTTCCGTGTAGGTTGAAGATTTCGTATGTCTACGGGCCTTGACATTCTAAACAAATGCACCAGCGTGGGCTTACAACATTCAAGCGATCGCGATGCTTTTATTTCCACGGTATGACAAAAATAGCCAAAGCCAAATGCAATTGATTTGACATTGAAATGTATTACTGAAATATGATGCTTCGACAGCGCTAAAATCACGTTTTCTGCCAGTTTTTTCACTCATAACTCGCGAACGAAAGCTAAAATTAAAAATCCGGCTTCGAGGTGCATTCTCCCACCTTTCAGTCCATCTATGTTTAAAATTTCAGATCTCTGCGTTCAGTAGATTTCGCTGGGCATCGCGGACAGACAGACAAACACGTCCTTTTATTATTATAAGATAACATGTGCCCGCGGCTTCCCCCGCGATAATTATTTCAAAACTTAAGTGCATAATAGTTAAATCATTATATTTATTAACACCTAAATCACGTGGAGTGTATTCCACGATTAGGTAGCGTCCCCTGGTAGAAAAAGCTACCTCAGGTTCCAGTTCCTTGGCTCAGGAAACCCCTGTATAGTGAGTTTCGTTCAAATCGAACAATGTTTGACCATAATTAAGCCTATGTTGATATCCTTTTTACGTGTAGGTTGAAAATTTCATATATCTGCGGGCCTTGACACTCTAAACAAATGAATCGTCCACGATGGACTTACCAAATGAAGCGATCGCGATGCTTTTATTTCCAAGGTAGGCTATGAGGTATGATGACAAAAATAGCCAAAGCCAGCTGTAATTGATTTAACATTGAAATATATTACTGAAACTGTTGCTTCGAAATCGCAAAAAATACACGTTTTCTGCCCGTTTTTCACTCATAACTCACGAACTAAAGCGAAAATTAAAATTCCGGCTTCGAGGTGCACATTCCGACCCTTTAGTCCGCCTATGTATAAAATTTCAGATCTCTGCGTTGAGTAGATTTCGCTGGGCATCGCGGACAGACAGACGGAAGACAGACAGACGGAAGACAGACAGACGGAAGACAGACAGACGGAGGACAGACACTTCCTTTTATTAATATAGATTACGATTTAACCTAATATAGTTGGCGATCTCTGTATCCTAACACGTGTATTTGGCGACAATTTAGAATTGTTTCATATATGTAATTATTCATGTCAAATATTCAATATTATTTACTTAAAAGAGTTACATAATGCGTACAATAATGTTTTCCATTGTTTTAGGACATGTTATACTTCTTCATGGTAAAATTCGAGGATCCTATGAACCACTGCTCTCCATTTTATGCTTAAAATCTAAGCTGGTCCTCCACTACCTAACTTCACTTGTTGCGTACCGAAACATTGTTCCTCTCGGTCCCAAACACCAGAATCTTAAGTAGAGAACACAATTTATATCTATATATATAAAAATGAATGTGTGTGTGTGTCCTTTATGCATTACTAAACCATTCAACCGATCGCCATGAAACTTTGGGAAGTTGTTGGGTACATTCCCGGGAAGGTTTCTGTCACACTACATTTTTAATTTTAGCTTTCGTTCGCGAGTTATGAGTGAAAACGGGATTGAGACGTACATTTCTTGCGCTTTCGAAACATAAGTTTTCAGTTGTCAAATCAATTGCAGATGACTTTGCCTACTTTCGTCATACCTTGGAAATAAAAGCATCGCGATCGTTCGAATTTTGTAAGCCCGCCATGGCCGAATCATTTGTTTTTAATGTCAAGGCACGCAGACAGATGAAATTTTCACCCTAGACGGAAGAAGAATAGTTAATATAGAACTAAATTGACAAACATCATGCAGGGTTTTTTAGGCCAGGGAACTCGAATCTGAGGTTATTTTTCCCATGCTGCGCTTTCTAATCGTGGGATTCACTTCAAAGCCAGATTTACAGTTGTTTCATTAATTAGGCCTATCAATCGTTTAGTTTAGACCTATGAATGTTTCGTGTGCAAAGTGTTAGTAAATATAATAGTTTAATTATTTTGCTCTTAATTTATAATCTTCCTATTAATTATTGTGGGCGAAGCCGCGGGGATCTGCTATAAGCTATAATAAGCTGTAGCTTATCTAGCGTTTTCTGAGGAAATAGTTTGTGTGTGATAAGTCGTTCTTCCCCATTTCAAATTCTAAATACCTATATAAAGACCTTAAAGACCTCGAGTTTGAAAATCGAAAGTCCTTCATAAGTTATTTTCGCATTTACAAAATACAAAACCCGAGCGACGCCGGGCCTTTTAAGCTAGTTTCAGAATAAAAAAGATTTGTCCACCGCTGTGGCTCAGGGGATGCGTCCAATCCTCTCACGCAGCGGGCCCGAGTTCGATTCCTGGTCAGGACAAGTTACCTAGGTGAGGTTTTTTCCGGGGTTTTCCCTGACCTATGAGACAAATGTCAGGTAACTTTAGGCCCTTGTGGTCCCCGGATATCATCTGGCCGTCATTATCATCTTCATCCTCATCCTCGCCTTGTTCTGAGTGAGAGTGTGTGTGAATGGTGTGTATCGTCCTATGTGTTCGTGTTGTCTCGGAGGTGGCCCCGGCATTGGGCTGATCATTCTTCCGGGGAGGCCCTCCATGTCCTTGTCTGGTCAAAAAAGTATGTATGTGATCCAAAGGTAATCCCTCTCCCGACATGTCGCGGCCCTGTAAGGCCCGGGCGGCTTGGGTCGCTTAAATCCTAAAAGGGAGAGGTCAAACTACGAAAAAGAAAGAAAGAATAAAAAGATTTCTGCTACTTAGGAACAACCTAATGAAAATGAAATGATAACAATCAATCTTTTTTAGAAGACAATTTGTTGATGGTGATAATTTGAACTGGAACCTTTTCAAAGTGGTGTTGCTAATTGAAGAGATCGCAAAGAGGATAATGTAAAGAGTTCTAGTATTTTGTCTTTTTCCCCCCTCAATGAAAATGTTGTATGATGTAATCTTTACGTCCCACAGCTTGACGAGTGATGAAATCAATTTCATTTCTCCTGACTACATGTGAAACAGTGTTTCCACCTTTATGGTTCAAGGTTAATCATCTCATTTTCTCTACCCACGTAGGAAATATCATGATTTCGATCTCGTACGACTCTGTATAAAATTTCACAGAGTATTTAATACTGTGAATAATTTTTTTATTGATTGGGCGTATTAAACTTGAACGTCGAACACGCAACTCAACTTTCTGTTGGAATAAACTAGCTGATACATTTTCTGTTATTCCCCACATCAATAGGCTACTTAGTAATTATTTACTCTAATCATCCAGACATCTTAATACAGTTCATCACTCAACTCACAAGAAAAACTGATTTTCAAGAAGCTTAGCTTTTCCTAACGGAGAAGCCGAATCCAGCAGAAATTAATATTTGAGGTGTCGTACTACAGTACGATTACACTTTAGGAGTAATGCCCAATGTAGAATTTATGAAATTTTAATCCGTTCTCATGACAACATATTGTTTTACAGCAGCGTTTCTCAACCTATGGTCCACGAAGATTTTGCAGATGGTCGGCTGACATAATTTAAAAATATAAAACAAGTGGAAAGTAAAGAAGTAAAATTTTCCCACATATTTTGTTATAATGATCTATAATTAATATCTCAAATATTAAGAATGTAGGTCTTCTTTTAAAAATGGGATGTAAAATTAGGGGTCCGTAAAATTTTTTAGGCATTTTAAGTGGTTCAAAAAGGTTGAGAAACGCTGTTTTACAGTGTTTATATACGGCTTTGGAAGTTGCAATACAGTTAGCTTTGAGAAATAACACTACCCACATATTCCTTTACATATGGTTATCAAACTAGACCTTTGATCTTCCGGAAGTCCTGCTTAATGAATCGATCTGCAGCTTAATTTGGAGATAGATTACAAAAATAATTTATTTTCTGCATATCATAATTGCAATTATCACTGATTAAACAAAACCATTCTGGCACATTTTACTTTCTCGCATATACGTAGTATAGAGAAAGTACCGTATTGTGATGGTGACAAAAAATCGAAGTCGAGATAACACCGGGAAAGCATGTTTCATGAAGCCTAGAAACCGAAAAAAGTATTTTTGGAATGACGTCTGTCCGTCTGTCTGTCCGTCTGTCCGTCCGTCTGTCCGTCCGTCCGTCTGTGGACAAGCACAGCGGGTAAACGGTTCATTGTATTTACTTCATTTTTTGAATTAAGCACTTTTGCAAAATTTTGTCGAACCGCCCAGAAATTTAGTTTTATAACAGAAATATTAAGGGGACTTTTCATGAAAACTTTAAAAAAAAAAAATTGATTTGTGAAAAAATGGCTCTAACGATTTTAATAAAAATTTAAAATTGGAAACTCTTATCTATGACTAATAAAATGGCTATATCCGTATTTCTGCAAAAATGACTTAAGGGGTACTTTGCTCGTATCCATTTTCAATTTTTCTAGATTATATCCATTACAGTAGGCGATACATGAAAACCTACCACAGTAAAGTTGTAGAAAAATTTAAAACGAACATTTTTTGTTTAACACATTTCTTTGTACATGTAATAGATATCAAGATAAAAACGAAATAATGTACTTATTGTTGTGAAATGCAATCAGTTTAGCTCAGTCGCAATGAACACACCAAAACCAATTACATCGAGGTGGTATAGGCAAACAGGGAAGAGGTCATGAGTTCAAATCAAACCTCTTGGCCGCCCAAATTGACTTGGGTTTTTCATGGTTTCCTCGTTCGCAAAGGCGAACGCCGGGTTTGTAGGGCTTGCTTATTTTCCATAACTCATCGCCGCTATATCACTGGATATTATAATCGTTTAAACTGAATACCGCATAAGAAGACATCACTAAACAATAGAAACATGACGCGAA
The DNA here is from genome assembly GCA_964059195.1 of Ectobius pallidus. Lineage (NCBI taxonomy): Eukaryota > Metazoa > Arthropoda > Insecta > Blattodea > Ectobiidae > Ectobius > Ectobius pallidus. The sequence goes on along the minus strand of CAXKWD010000009.1, from coordinate 2,113,996 downwards.
TGAGTTGTTAATATAGACCAGCGTTTCTCAACCTATGGTCCGCAGACATAATTAATTTAAAAATATCATAAAGCAAGTGGGAAATAAAGAAGTAGAAATTTTTCACATAAAATGGACACTAGATGTCAAAGTTTTTAAAATCATCGAAAATACAGGTCATATTGCAAGTTTCCTTACTTTTGCAGTTACGGACCACAGTTTCAGACCCCTGATGCACTGACGTCTATGGTTCCCTCTTTCATTCAAAACCTTAAAAAATAAGACTTTGTCGGAATTTTGTTATTAGAGGCGCCATGCAGTTTTCAACAACCTATCTTTGAGAAGGGATTTTCAACATAATACAGAAACCGACTTAATGTATCTGCTGATCTTCGACTAAATTTGACTAATATTGAGCCAAATATCCAGGAAGTCTGCAAGAGGCGACAAGCTCAACCATCTCATTAAAAGTGAGTAATAACATAATTCCTAATTATATTATTAAATTGGTAATACATATTAAAGTCTGTTCAAAATATAATTTTACTGTCAATAGTTTCATTCCAATTCAATAACTGTGTTTCCGTCGGATTAAAAAAAAACGTATTTCGTTATAACGTCCTATAATTTAATACCCCAAATATTAAGGATATAGGCCTACATATAGCCTACTTTTAACAATGGGATGTAAAATCAGGGGCCCGTAAAGTTTTTTAGACATTTTAGAGGTCCTCAGGTTCAAAAAGGTTAAGAAACGCTGATATAGACTAATGGTTCACGCAAACATACTAAACACGTGATATGACCTACATGCAGTTAAAGCGTGCAATATAACCTAAGTAGTAGTAGTAGTAGTAGTAGTGGCGAAATTCAAATAGAAGTCGCCCCTTAAGCTCCCCCATTCGATATTCACATTTCAACGGACTGTGTGACGTATTTTGTTTCTGAGCGAAGCAGAGTGACCAACTGCCCTTGTATACTGTTGCATATAGCTAAATACTGCATAACACTATCCACATAGTTAAGTACGCGAAGCGGAGGCGGCAGCCGTAGCGAAGCGCCCTTGCATTTTCGAATAATGTACGATACACTGTTTGTAGGTTTCGAAAATGTGGCATATTAAATCTCCCGCAAGGTTTGTCAGCCTGCCACCTCTCGTCTAGCGGTAAGACGTCACACCTCCAACGTCCAATCACGAGTTTCTTTATAATAGGCCTACTAGGAGAGAATAATTCGCTAGATCGTGGTATAAAAGAAACTGCATCGGTGAGGATAGGTTGGGTGGGACCGACTCATCCCAAGGTGCTACTTATATTTGAATTTTCCCATAGTAGTACTAATAATGTGCAGTTTTACTGCCATTGATTATTATTATTATTATTATTATTATTATTATTATTATTATTATTATTATCATTATTATTATTATTTCACGGTAAAAGCATTGAAACAAAAGATCGACCCGGATGCTTTCCGTTCTAGATACTTGTTAGTTTTATGAAAATGTAATAAGTAAAATTTAATTGTCTCTTTAATTTAATTTTTTCTGTGTTAGCCTTTAACACGTATATGTGAGAAAGTTTGTGCAACGTACTTTTGCACCATTTATTTACATCAGTTTACCTGATTTTATTTTCATTGTAATTTTAACTGTAAATGTGAGAACCTGAATCGTTACACTCATCGCGGCATTATTAGCGTAGATATTTCACCCGATCGCTCGGGAGTTGGAGCTGTGCCCGCCGAGCCGCAGGAAGCCGCGTCACTGGCCAACTCTTGCGTGGGACACACTGTAGATTGAACTCATAATCTAGGTATTCAAACTGTTGATTTGTTTGGAATATGTTGTGCTTTTGTTATGTAAGTTAACATGTATTATTATGTATAGTCCCATATCATTTTAATGATCACGAGGACGTAAATAAATACACACAATACCAGCTAATTCATTAAATCTCTTTCAGAAGAGTGCTTATTATTCTTTAATACAGATTTACAATAAACTTCCAAGAAACATTAAATTATTGTGTACTAAAAGCAAATGTAAATCTTTCAAATGATATCTCAAGGAATTTTTAATAACTCACACCTTCTACAATATGAATGAATAACAGTTTTTTATATTGTTGTTATAACATGCATGTTTATTCTGATCTGACGTGTTCTATATCCTTGAGCCTTGCTAAATATAGGATCTACAGAACGAGGTACTGGCAATGTAGGCCTATTATTTGTCTATAATTGACATGTGGGTGACATAATATAAAACCATGGACCGAATGCATGGACACAAAAGAAAACGTTGAATTGACTTTTATTTACGTGCAGTGACTAATTAAGGCTTAAGAATCATTGGGTGCTAAATGTAAAGAGAGTTCTTTCACGCATGATCATAAACATCATAACACGATCACGAACTGCAGTATGAAAAGAAGATTAAACGTCTTATGACGTCTATGGTCTGGAATGTGTTAAGAAATTTTCTAAATGAAAGTAAAATAGCTAAGAAGTTCACACAAAATTAACCTACAAAGTTGCTATGAGGTGATGCATATCGTTGCCTCTGGACTATATTCGAGAGCAACAGTTGGCTATTCTGGAAATTTCTATAGTTGTGCTCTAGAAAGTTCTGTGGTATAGAGAAAAACTGACCAAAGAGTAGAGTGGGGGTAGCCTTGTATGCCTGCGTGAGCGAATCTCTTATTTGACTGCTGAATCTCTGAGCAATCAACCTCAAGAAATCTTCATGGAGGTAAGGTATGTGGTTTGAGCTCGGATGAATTTTTATCTATTTACTAGCTTAAAACACCGGGTTTTGTATTTTGTAATTTGAAATTAACTTATGCAGGACTTTCAATTTAGAAACTCTAGGTCCTTATATAATATGTATGTAGAATTTGAAAGAACGACATATCACATTCAAACTATTCCCTCAGAAAATGTTAGATATAGCTTTTTATGGCTCCTAGAGGATGTCGAATGTTGCATTCTGTTGCTTCTACACACTATGCCTGGGAGGGGTTCAAATAAGAAAAAGCAATTCCGGTTATGGTATTGTCTTTATGGAACATTTTATTTCTCTCATATTACCATACAACTGTTTCGGGGCTGAAATAAGAAAGATATTCAATACCACTTTCATACTTTCCTTCCCAAAAACCTGGGACATAATATACTGCGCGCATAGGACTGAAAATGTTCCATCCCATTTTGTCTTCTTTTAGATGCTTAGGGCCTCTGATAAACATCCCTATTTCTCAACTAATACAAAGCCTACAGCTATGAATAATGTAACAGACTTCTGATATAGCATATTCATTGGCAAACCCTTAAGCTGTCCCTGCAATACGACCGCTTATTCTACATCAAAACGTGAAGTGAGAAAATGATATTTTCCATGTCGAGCGTAGAGAATGTCATTTGTCTGCATCACATTGTGCTTTATTTTCGTGGATTTCATTCTTCAAGAATTATTTTCACAAATGTATTACATCGATAGCCATCAGAGTTTGTTAAAGCCCAGTATTGCTTTTTCTAAATTTAGTCTCGGCCATTTTTGTATTACATACCTCTCCGGTAATGAATGTGCGTGTGTTTGTATGAATGCAGTTAAATGTTTTATAATTCTCTGTCAATAGGCGTATTGTACATTAGCATTAAAAAGCCCAACAATGAAGACCCATTCAAGAAACTGTAACATTTCACAGCTAAGTCTCGGGAATTGGCTCGTAGTGAGTTTAAAGTAAAGTTCTTTCTTTCTGACTGAGTTTTATAATTTAAAACTTGCCATGTTGAAAGTGGGTGTTGGCTTATCTTCTTTTCAGCAATTGAAAATGCCAAATCCACAAAGAGCTTGGGAAACAAATTTGCATTTTCCAAGTGCTAAAATAGCATAAAATGTGATTTTCTTTAGTTCAATATTTAAAAATTTCCTGGGGTGGCCCCCAGAACCCCCTTTCTTAGGGGGTATTCCATACCCCCAAACCCCCTAGCAATTTCAACCCACCCCAAAATTATTTTCTGGCTACGTCATTGTTCCATTTATTATATTATTAATATAATGTTACAAAGTGAGAAGTTAAAGTGACAAGAAGTAAATTAATTTTAAAAATTGCCCTCCCTAGAAAATTTTATAAGGGCACCCTTGCTCACACCTTATGATTAAACTCACAACCTTTAATTAACTCATGGTTGGATTTCTGTGAAATTTGTGCAGAAATAATCTACACACATCAGCCCTACTGATGGTTAACACAGAGCCTTAAAGAAGCGGACACAAATGTTTTTATTTCATTTTATAAATGTCACCCATTAAACAAAACTCATGGAGGGTGAAGTGAATTTGACTATGCAACAATTTTTTATTTTACTTTTTGCGTCCTGAAAAATCTTCAAGTGAAAAAGTTTTGGTGAAATAACTGAATTTTATTATAAATGAAGTACCACTTTTATATCTTCAGTGGTTTACGTGTTATTAAGTGGTAATTATTCCAGGGGCTACAGCTGTCTGAATGATTTGGTGCTTCGAGCATGGCTTTACACTAGAGAGCGTGGGGCCACTGTCCATCTTCTTTTATGAAAGAAATTAGTAATATATTCATTTCAGTAGTACAGTATGGTCAACTATTTAATGTATACATTTTGTATTATTATTAATATATACAGTATTAATATACTTCTATATAGATTACATAATAGAGGTAGAAAACGATTCTACTGAATTGTTTTGTAAAACCTATCGAAGAATGTAGATTTGTACAGCTATCACAACATACGGGTAGAAAACAGCTGAGATGTGGATTACAGTCTAGGCTATCTGGGTAGCGCCGCATCGAGTGTTGAGAGGCCAATGTTTCCACAACCATGTTGCTGTCTTCTTATCAAATCAAATCAAATCAAATCTTTATTTGCATCAAACTCCTGAGTTCATCAGGAGCATTACAAATGTCCATACAGGTTATATATAGTATTATAAATGAAATATAAAACATTCCAACATACATCACCACTTCATCAGCTTAAGATTCGTCACTAATAAAATCATAAAATTCATTAACACTGTACATAGGATTATTTAATATAAACTTTTTAATGGCCAATTTGAAACTCTGGATTGGCAGCCTTCTCATATTGTTAGGTAGAGAATTGAACATCCTAATCGATACATTTTTGAAACTGTTTTGAGTTTTAACATAATTACAATGAGTTGTGACTATATTGTGTTTACCTCTTGTGTTATAGTTATGACACATACCATGTTCTAGATGAAAATTATAATTTTCTTTTATATACAATAAGCACTGAAAAACAAATAGCCCTGGCAGAGTCATAATTTGAATATTCCTAAAACTATTTCAGGGCCAAAAAATCACTGACTAAGATCGGTAATGTCTTGAGTCGATTATGGTGCCAGTGCTGTTGCACTATGACCCGTCTTATTATCTCTGACTAAGCTGAGGCTGAGGCTGAGGCTTATTTTTGCTGGAATTGTTTATTCCTATAAATTTAAGGGCTTGAGCCCCATGTTGGGCTGTTGTCCCTGCATTTGTTTTTGTTTGTGAGAATTTCTTTTTCAATTGCGTTAGTCCAGTTAGGTTATATTGTATCTTACATTGCAATGAGTTTTGCGTAGTTACCACATAAATTTCAATTTTACACTAACTTAATACATAATATTTATATATTTAGAGGTTGTTGGCCTGCTCTTGAATGTCTACAGCTATGCTTAGTCACGTATATTTTTTATGCCTGGCTTGCCCAGTTGCTATGTTACGTACCAGTGTGTTCATGTGTGTGTTTAGTTTGCGTGCTTGTTTCACTGTAAGTTTTTCTATGCATTCTCTGATTGTTTCAATCTGGCATTCTTCATGTAGTTCGTCAATGTGTGTGTTTCTCTGTCTGTTCAACATCAGTCTTAGTGCTCTGTTCTGTATTATTTGTAGCTTCTGTATGTATGAATGTGCGATGTGTGACCAAGCTGGACAAGCGTACGTTAATTTGGATCTTATTATTGCTTTATATACTAATTTCTTCATTTGTATGCTCATTGTCAGCGGTTTTAAGATAGGAAATAGTGCTCAAATAAATTGGAGACTTTTATTTCTAGCATAGTTTGTATGTGTTTGGAAAGTTAACAATTTGTCTAATAGCAGTCCTAGATATTTTACATGGTTTGCGTAAGGCAATATTCTCCCATGTAATTCTAACCTAGGGATAGCTCGTGGCCTGCGTCTGGTGAAAACAATGGCTTGGGTTTTACTATCGTTGATTTTTATGTTCCAATCTTTACACCAGTTCGAGACCCTGGTGAGTCCTCTCTGCAGTCTGGTGATGGCATATCTTATGTTGGAAGAGCTAGTGTATATGGCGGTGTCATCTGCATATAGGGCAAGTTGAACACCTGGCTCAATGGGAATGTCGTGGGTGTATAAGTTGTAAAGGAAGGGTGCCAAGACCGATCCCTGGGGCACTCCTGCTTCTATTGTTCTGATGGAGGATGTTCCTTGATTAAAACATACTTTGAAAGTTTGATTGTTTAAGTATGAATTGATAATATGCAGTATGTAACTTGGGATGCCAGAATTAGCCATTTTGCAGATGAGGCCAGGGTGCCACGTGATATCAAATGCTTTCTCTATATCCAGAAAGACTGCAGCAGTGCTTGAGTTATTATTATATTCTGTTGTGATGTGATCTACCAGTCTCATTAATTGTAAAGTTGTTCCATGTTCCACACGAAAACCAAATTGATGGGGTGGTATTATTTCATTGTTTACTAGGGTTGCATGTGTTCTGGACAGGATGATTTTCTCAAATATTTTGCCTAGAGGGGATAAGAGTCTTAAATTTTGAGGGAATTTTGGATCAGTGCCTTGCTTGGGTAGAGTAATGATTTTAGCTTCTTTCCACCCTGTGGGGAAATAACTAAACTTCAGGCACGCATTATAGATGTGTGTTAATTGTACCACTAATGCTTTTTTATGGAGAAATTTTAAACAACCAGGTTGTATTTGATCAGGCCCTGGTGCTTTTGAGGGATTAATTTTTTCTAAGTATTTTTTAACTTCCGTCGGTTTAATTAATGTATAATTTTGCCTATCATTTGCAACTGCTTCTAGTCTTTCAGGCAGGCAGGCAGGCTGATTGGCTGGGGTTTTTTGTACCCCTGATGCTAAAGGTATGAGCCCCAGTGGGGGCTCTTGGCCTTGCATTTTTGGTTGCTCTGTTTTAGTTTTCTTTGATTTTCTGCGTGTGGGGGGGGGGGTTCTTTTGGGCGTGGGCTTGATGGATACTCTACATTATTTCAATTTTATTTTGGTATTTAAGTCAAGTCATGACGGCTATTGTTGCTGAATGTCAACTACTATCTGCAGTCTTTTATGTTTTTCAAACTGTGCATGTCCTGTTAGTCCAGTCATTTGGTAGTTTTACCTGGAAAGTTTTCCGGGAGTTTTGGAAATTTGTGGTTTCATAGATTTCGACGTGCTCTTTTCGAATTTTCACTTTGCTACCTCGTATCTTTGCCGCTCTCGCCGCCATATTGGAAAAATGGCGCGCAAAAACAGTTTTTTCACAATATCTCCTTTCCGACTCATTTTACGATGAAAATAGTTATGTAATAAATTGAACTAGAGAAAATTTCCTATAATTTATGTAGTAACGATTTTTTTGTAAAATGAATAGTTTCAGCGTACGAGCGCCGCGAAGCCTACTCCGACACGCGTTTTGGCCAAAGCCACGGAAGATGCGGATACGCCACTACCTGTATCATTTTGCGGTAAAGCATTTAATGAGCGATTTTAACTAAATAACGTCTCCTGATTTCAAAAATGTCATTATTTTTGTTGTTTCACATCTAGATTTCGTGTTTGCTGTTATGGCGGACGCAATTTTTAAGGTCTGAGTAGACTTTTTGGGGGGGCTTAGAGTAGCTAAACGGTAAGTCGTATAAAAAAAACCTGTTGCAGAAGCAGTAACGGATTTTTAGAGATCTACAAGTTTGGTCTTATAACTTTTTGACGTATCTCCATCGGTTATCCCTTAGATTGAGTTAGATTTTTTTATTTTAAATAAATTCTGTATATATTTCTCACATTATGTAATATTGGCACACATGGTATGAAAGATAGAATCATACAATTTGGTAGGAATTTGGGCACATAAGCGTGCTAAATTTGGTGTTTCTAGCTGCCCCATAAGTATAGGAAAACTTGCTGGATAGCCGTGACATCATTCACATCTACGACAGTCTAATCTTCCACTTATTAACATTGATGTTTATTCACTTCCAGCTAGGCTAAAAACTTGAAATTTGGCTAATTTATAGATTTTTAGATTTATTAAAATACATGTTCAAAACCGTTCAGCTCGATCAATGTAATAAGATAAATAAGATACCATTTGCTCAACTAAAATATATTTTATAGATTTTAGCTTATAACCAATGTAAAAATTCCCAAAAGTTCAAATCCTTAATATTTCCCCCTCCTAACAAACTTCGATATCTTTGTCACTGAGCATTTGTACGGCATCAGATGATTTGGCAAAAATAAATTTATTTGGCCTGCACTCACAAAAAGTACTGGAATACATACGTCTTGGCCTGTTTGAAATTATTATTTGATTTTTCCCCGAAAACTATTATCAAAATTATCCTAATTTTTAAGTATTTTTTTTTATCCTGTAAGCGAGTCTAAGCAATAACTTATATCTCTCGTTGTGAAGTACCTATTGCAAGAAAACATGACATGTTACGTAGAAACGGTCAACGGATTCATGTTCAGTGACCCAAAATTGGTTAAGATCACCTATCACACCACTTACCGCAAAGGAAAAAGTTTCAAAATCCAGCATCAAAGCTGCATACAGATATTTTACTATACATAATGTCAAAATAATATTTTTCACAAATGTCAGTTAACCAGATGTGATAGAGAAAAACGAAATGCATTTTCGAATTTAGCACAGCGAATTTAATCAAACACACCTATTTTCGTTTTTACCGCAGAAATTTTCGTCTTTTTTCTACGCTGATATAATCAATACGGCAATCAGCATTTCATCTACATTTGATTCCGTAATAGTTGTCGGCGAAGATGTAGATCTTCTTATTTTTAGACGGCTCTATCTACGCGTTCAAACATAGCCTATATAATCTCAAACCAGGAATAGGAAAAATTTCGCAACGAATATATTCAATATATACCACTGCTGAACCTGGTGATAGGTTTGGAACGAATGTTGTCGTGCTACTGCTTCCGTCGGTGGTAGCGATGCAATATTAAATTTATTTTCATATGCTGATTTTGTGAAGCATGTATATCTATAGGCCTAGTTGTTTAACGACACACTTTTCACGGCACTGTAACCATACAATGCAAGGAGGAAGCTTCAGCAATGATCTTTGGATCTGCATTTTGGTTTTTGAATACCTGGACAAGCTCGTTTAATTCTGTTTTTTTGGAATACATTAGCACATTTTATTTTTCTTTGTTTAAAGAGTGCTGATGTATCACAGCCACTGAAGGCGTGCAGAAATAATATTATGTTATCTGCGGCTGTTTTATCTACGATACTTTTTGTTGAATATATTCGTTGCGAAATTTTCCCTTTTCCTGGCTTGAGAATATATATATAGGCCTATATATATATGTGTGTGTGTGTGTGTCTCTGAACGCGTAGATAGAGCCGTCAAAAGAATAAGAAGATCTACATCTTTGCCGACAACTATTACGGAATCAAATGTAGATGAAGTGTTGATTGCCGTATTGATCGTTATTAGCGTATCCGCATCTTCCGTGGCTTTGCCAAAACGCGTGTCGGAGTAGATTTTGCGGCGCTCGTACGCTGAAACTATCCATTTTACAAAAAAATCGTTACGACATAAACTATAGGAAATTTTCTCTAGTTTAATTTATTACATAACAATTTTCATCGTAAAATGAGCCGTAAAGGAGATATTGTGAAAAAAGTGTTTTTGCGCGCCATTTTTCCAATATGGCGGCGCGAGCGGCAAAGATACGAGGTAGCAAAGTGAAAATTCGAAAAGAGCACGTCGAAATCTATAAAATCACAAATTTTCAAAACTCCCGGAAAACTTTCCAGGTAACCCCATTTTTGAGCACCAAATGACTGGACTATGTTCCAATAGTCTGGACTAGTGCGTTAGTGTGCTGTTTAAGTTTATGTGCTTGTTTTGTTGTGACTCTTTGAATGTATTCTTGTAGTGTTTCTATCTGCCTTGCATCATGTAGTTCCTGTATGGGTGTGAATAGTGGCATGTTTAGTGTTAATCTTAGCGTTTTATTTTGTATAACTTGTAGTTTATTGATGTGTGATTTTGCTGCCAATGACCAGGCAGGACATGCGTAAGTAAGTTTTGACCCGACTATTGCAGTATAAAGCATTCTTTTAGTATCGATATGAATATTCGGTGTTTTGAATAGGGGAATGAGTCGCTGGAATGATTGAAGACTTTTATTTCGTGTATAGTCTATGTGCTGCTTGAATGTCAAGGATTTGTCTAATGTAACTCCCAGGTATTTGACTTGGGACTTATAAGGCAGTATTCTACCATGTAGTCCTAAAGGTGGTAGCTCATGTGTGGTCGTCTTTTGGTGAATACAATGGCTTGTGTTTTAGCATTATTAATTTTAATGTTCCACAATTTGCACCAGTCAGATACCTGGTCGAGATTTCTTTGTAATCTCGCTCTAGCGTATCAAAGATTCCTGTCCGATGTATATAATGCTGTGTCATCAGCGTACAAAGCAATTTGAACTCCAACGACTTGTGGTATGTCATGGGTGTAAATATTATAAAGTACGGGGGACAGGACAGAACCTTGGGGTACTCCGGCTTCAATATTTCTTACGGAAGATATGCCTCTGTTGAAGTTTACTAGAAATTTTCTGTTTGTTAGGTATGAATTTAGGATATTTAACAGATAGACAGGAATATTCGTAGCAGCCAATTTATAGAGAAGACCTTGATGCCAGGTTTTGTCAAAGGCCTTTTCGATATCAAGAAAGTCAGCAGCAGTGCTAGCTTTGTTATTCAATTCGGTGGTTATTTGATCTATCAGTCTCATCAGCTGCAGCTCTGTGTTATGATTTGCACGGAAGCCCAACTGTGCAGCTGGTATTATCTCGTTATTATAGACATGTTGACCTATCCGCGATAATAATAGTATTTCAAATATTTTCCCCATAGGGGATAGAAGACTGATAGGTCTTAAGTTTTGTGGAAATTTGGGGTCAGCACCTTGCTTAGGTAGGGCTACAATTTTTGCAATTTTCCATTCATTAGGGAAATATCTGAATCTTAAGCAAACATTATAGATATGAGTTAGTTGGACTAGCGCTTTTTTGTGTAAATATTTTAAGCAGCCAGGTGGAAGTTTATCCGGTCCTTGTGCTTTGGAACAGTTTAGCCGGTCTGTGAATTTCTTAACTTCCATGGGAGTTATTAATAATAAATTTTGGATGTCATCGGCTGCATCTAGTCTTTCTTGAACATGAGCCTCCACCTCTTCTTCTCTTTCTATTTCTACTAATTTATGAGGTTGAAATCGTAATTCTAGGACATCCGCTATTGCGTTTGCCTGTTCAGTAGGATCGTATTTTAAACCGTTTCTACCATGTATTACTGGAGGTGGGGGCTCATCTTTAGATTTCGACAGTATCCTGGACATTCTCCACATTTTTCGCACATTTTGTTGACATTCAGCAATGGTTTCTTCCCAATTTTCCTCGCTGCGTTGCCGTATCTTGCGTTTTATTGTTTTGGTTAGCCAGTTAAGTGCTGCTTTAGCCACAGGGTCTAGAGTTCTAGCCCATCTAGCTCTAATTTGCCTTTTTATTTCTAAGAGTTTTTCAATTTCGGCTGTAATTGTGACTTGATTTCGAGATTCCGTTTTAGTAGTAAATTTGGAAAAAGCCGTTTTTATTGAAGCAATGAGATCCGAGATTGCAAAAGAAATGTCTTCTTGGGTGTGAATTGAGTTTTGAGGTTTACTGATTTTGCCAAGCAGCGCTTTGTAGGCATCCCAGTCTGTTGTGGTGATAGTGTACATAGGTACTTCCGTACAGGCAGCTGTTTCGAGAATATTAAAATATACTGGCAGGTGATCCGAATGTAATTCGTGTGTAACATGTGGTTGTGTTATATGGAGATTCTTGTGAATTACTATGTCTAGGACGTCAGATGTGTCCCATCGTTGTGAGTAATGTGTGGGTTCTGCTGGGGCTTCTACTATAATGTCGTTATTGAGACAGTAGGTGTTTAGGGTTCTACCGGCGTTGTTTATTACTTTACTATTCCAGCTGGGGTTTTTAGCATTTAGATCCCCTGCCAGCAAGAATTTATCAGCAAGAGTCGACAACTCGTGGATGTCTTGGGAAGCCAGCCGCCTACCAGGGGATTTGTAGCCAGCTGCAATGAGAGTTTCTACATTGTTAATAGGCACAATAACACCTGTTGCCTCTACTGAAAGCAGAGGCGGCAGATGAATGTGCCTATGGGGGATGCCTCTTTTTATAACTACAGCCGTCCCTCCTTTGGGTCCTGGTTCTCTGTCGATGCGGTAAGTTAGGTAGTTTGGAATTTTGAATGACTGATAGGGTACTAAATGCGTTTCATTTAATAAACAAATGTCAATTTTGTGTTTTTGCAGCTGCCTACAAAACTCGTGGCGTTGGCTTAGAATACCATTGGCATTAAAAGCCATTATTTTGAGGGGTCGTTTTGTTACATTGGACATGCCTGTTCCATTTCTGCAAGGGTAACCATGATGACGTATAGTTTCTCAAGCGGGTCAATTGCTGCCTGAAATTTTGTGTAGGCCCTTGTGGCAACCTGGAAGTATTGCAGGAATAGGGCCTCTCCAGCTAGATCTGGGTTCAGTTTCTTCATTATTTCTGCTTCAATGTTCATAGAATTTCCACCTTGCACCTTTGCACTGTAAAGAGTGCCATCTCTCACGTTGTTGGTCAGTCTAGTCGGTTGCTGTACCTCCTGCCGTACTTGTTCAAAGCTTCCCCTTCCTTGATGGGTTTGTTTGTGGGGTGCCCTCCGCTGCTCTTCTTCCTGGAAGGCTGGACAGCCCCGGAAATTGGCGGGATGTGGTCCGTTGCAGTTGCAGCACTTCGGTTTCGTGGGTTGCTGCTCAGTTTTTAATGGGCAGTATTTATGGGCATGTGAACCCGCACAGTACACACACCTAGGCCTTGCTTTGCAATTGTGCCATGTGTGTCCAATCCTCTGGCAGTTGAAGCATTGGATCAGTCCACTTCTGGCTTTGTAGGGTTCTATTGCTACAACGTACTGCAAGAGGCGTTTTCGTTCGTATATTTCTCTGTTTGGTCCCTCTTTAGGTAGTTCCACCATGTAGAGGGGGAGTAGAGTTTTGACTGGTGTATTAGGTGTTTTCCGAGTCATCTGTATCACCCTGGTGACAGTGAGCCCGGTGTCCTGTAGAGCTTCCTTGTCTTGATGTCAGCTGGTAGCTTCTTAATTACTACCCTGAAGGGCTTTGCTTTATCTCCACTCCACGTGTAGTGCTCTATTTCCCCCTGTTCACAGGCTTGGCAGACAGCTTTTGCATCTTCAGTTGTCTGGGTCTGTATGCGCACACCGTCCCTGAGTTTACTGATAACTGGTGGTGCGCGAAGGCTTTCAGTAATGGCCTTGAGTTGTGTGTGTGATACACCATCCCCTAGCAAGACTATGGGTGGTGGTTTTCTAGTTTTCTCTGGTTCTAAAGTGGGAACATGTTCTTCTGGTTTCTCCTCACTAGGCTGGTCACTTAAGACCTCAAAACGGTTACTCACAGGCGTAACAGGACTGTTTTGCCTGGGGACCTGTCTGCCTGATCTTTCTGGTGGTGAGTCCGGTGAACTGGGTGACTCCGGGACGGTCAGGTTATTCTGTGGTGCAGGAGTTTTTTCTTGCTTAGAAGTGACCTTCGATTTGTTCTTTGAAGGTCCTGCAGTCTGTGGCTCTGCATAGCTGATTGTTTTAGTTGTTTCCCCCTCAGGAGCTGAGATCAAGGCTTTCGTAGATTCTTCTAGGAAGTCTAGGAGGCGGCATAGATATTCCATGGAGAGACGGGAGTCCTTTCGAAATTTCTTAATTTTTCCTTCAGCTATATGGGTGACTTCGGCCAACAGGTCAAAATTGGTGAAATTGTACTTTTGGATTATAGTTGTGAGCAATGTAAGTGTTGCATCTATGTCTGTTAATATGAATCTGGCACTGGGATTTTCTGTGTTCCTTTTATTTTGCGCAAATGAATTAAAGGCCTGATGTTGCCCTATCCAGAAGTCCAGACAAGTCTGGTAAAACTGTGGTGTCTCCATCACGAGCGGGTTAACCTACCAGTGAGGGTACTTACCAGTGCTTATTAGGAGGGGGCATATTTTCTGGTAAACCGGACGGGACAGTTGCCCTGACCTGGTCTCTGGTTTTGAGACAGGCTAGGGGCGATAGGAAATCGTAGGTGGGCGTAAGAATAAAAAGGAGAGGGGGAAGGTAAAGCACTATACTTACTTGCCCAGCAGTCTTTGTAAGAAGAGCAGGAGCTCAGTTACGCTTCCCGCAGAGCTTCGATCAGAACAGAAGAGAATTCAGTTCCAAGTCGTTCTCAGCGAGGTCCGCGTCGCTGAAGAAGAGTCTCTCGGCACTCCGAGCTCTGGGATTGGTCGGTCGTCAGCAGCGGTTGTTCGGAGCTTCTTTATCCCTATCTGCTGCATCATGGGGTCATTCATCTACTTCACATTCTTAATGCATGTCTCAAACTAAATTATTTCCCCCCAAAATGGAAAATAGCTAAAATCATTACCATTCCCAAACCCAACAAAAACCCATCATTCCCTCAAAACTTAAGACCGATCAGCTTACTGCCGAATATCGGCAAACTCTTAGAAAAAGTTATTTTACATGAAATGCATACATTCATGGCACTTAATAAAATTATTCCCAATACCCAATTTGGGTTCCGTCAATCTCACAGCACCGTTCACCAAATCGCTCGACTCACAGATCACGTTATATCAGCATTCAACAACAAACGTAGCACAATGGCTGTTATGCTCGATATCAAAAAAGCATTTGATAAAACATGGCAAAATGGCCTACTATATAAAATTCAAACTCTCAAATTTCCCGACCATATTCTACACATGTTAAACTCATACCTAAATAAGAGAACCTTTTTTGTACACATTGAAGGACATAATTCAACTTTAAAACATATAGATGCCGGCGTTCCTCAAGGAGCTGTGCTATCCCCTGTACTATACAATTTATTTGTACACGATATTCCCACTTTTATCTGTGTCAATACAGCTATGTATGCTGATGACACATGCCTTTAAATAACGGGAAAGACAAAACAAATGAATAAATGCGTCCCGATTCTTCAAAGAGCACTAAATTCACTACTCAATTGGTTTGAAACATGGAATGTAAAAATAAACCCTAACAAAACACAATGTATATTATTCAGCAAAGGCAAACAACCCCTTCCGGCCTGTTTAAAAGTAAAAAATCGACAAATACCATTCGATAAATGCGTAACTTATCTTGGAGTCCGTTTAGACAGCAAACTATCTTTCACAAAACATATACAACATGCAACAGCCAAGGGAAAGGGAGCCCTGAATGCCATTTATCCATTATTGAGATCACCTACCATCGAATTCAATGTTAAACGCCTATTCTATATCGCTATCATACGCAGCATTTTATTATATGCATGCGAAGTTTGGCACATTACTACCAATACTAATCTGAAGAAGATACAAACAATTCAAAACAAAGCGATTCGGATAATCCTTAGAGCCCCTTTTCTTATCAGAAACTCCGTCCTTCACGAAGAAATTAACCTACCATTTCTTATAGACTATATTAGACAACGGTGTGAAAATTTTCAAAACACATTACTTCAACATTCCAACCCCCTTATAAACAAAATTGAACAAACATCACAAACTCGAAGTACGCATAAAGTACCATATCCACTAAAAGACGCCTTACCTTAGGCCGTTGCACGTTGTATAAACTACTAACCTGGGGAAAAATAAATCATTGTAAATCTGTACCTACTTTATATTATTATAAAAAAAAAAAGTTAAGAAATGCAAAAGCTGGTATATTTGAGTATCCATCAATATATAATTATGTATAATTGCATATATGTGTACGTATGCAAATCAAAAGAGGGTTCAACCCCACACCAATATAAATAGGAAATTAAAACATTCAAATTAAGCTAACTAAAGTGGTACAGATAGAAAAGAAAAAAATAATATATATATATATATATATATATATATTCTCAAAATGTAAAAGACAACTCATCCCGTCAAATATTTAAGGATCCTGTCAAGGCCCTCCTGCAAAGACTATATACCTCATGACAAAGCAACAACAACTACAGCCCAAGAGTCAGGCACATGACTCAATTGCCTTGGCATTCTAGGGGTCCAAAAGCCCCACATATCACTGACTGACTGACTGTCTTCTCGCTATTTCAATAGCTTCTTCCACCCTTCTCGGCCACCATCTTTCTTCTCTACTTATGAGGCACGTGCCATCAAAAACAATAGCATGTCCAGTCTTCGCTGAGTGGAGGGCTATGGCCGACTTATCAAAGTTGTTGTTCTTATAATGGCGTATATATGTTCTTGTAGGCGTTCTGCTACTGTGTGGCCAGTCTCGCCAATGTAAGTCCGTCCGCAGCTGCAGGGGACCTTATATATGCCCTCATATATATATAGATGTTGATTCTCCTGTTAGGCTGTAGATTTGTATAGAAATTACACCATATAAGAAGAGTAGAAAACAGATAGGGATATTTTATACATTGATATTAGTATATAATGGTGCAGATGATCCTGAAATCGAAATGGAAAACTTCAATGAAAGTATAAACTACGAAATTAACATACATTGTCCAATCTAGTTTCCTCGTTTGCAAAGACAAACGCCGGACTTGTAGGACTGATCGCTGCCATGCCAACCAATGTCTTTTAAGAAAACAATAGAAACTGATGCACATGAATGAAATAAACGTATTAAAAGTCTACTGGTAAACCTAAACATCCTAAATAGCTGTGTGACCACTGACCTACATGCAGTTAAAGCATGCAAAAAAGCTAGACAGTAATAATAAATAAATTAATAATAACAATCAAATTATTGATTCTAATAATAAAGAAAATAGAAAGCTTAATATTAATGCATTTCTATATTTTGTAACAAATGTGAATTTTTTAAAAGTGAAAAGAACTCTGATACTGTACTATGTAGATCCATAAAAAATTAATATAACTTACGGTAGCAATACTTACAGTGGGACAAGTTATAGAATATTTACTCTGTTTCATAATCACGCTTTTTTATGATTCATTTTCTTGAAGTAGGAAAGCTAAACAGATAGTCAGAACAAATATTTATCCGGTAAATATTATGTGTAATGCTATAAAGAGGATATATGTAAAATCTGGAAAGCTCCCTAAATTTAACCTGGAAGTTGCATGTATCTTCCATCTCATTAATACAAATCTTAACATGTATGTGAGAAAGTTTGTGCAACATATTTTTCTCCTATCTTAATAATCAGGAAGTTTACACAGTGAAGTATTTATTAATTAAAATTAATAATGAGATGGATATTACACTGACTTCACTAAAAATTGCCACTAACCTGGACTGCAGTTTCGTTTAGGCATCCCTAAACATCCTCAGCTAGATTCCATCTGTATGCTCCTTTGTTTGTTGATCAATCTGAAGTGTAGCTATAAGCCACCCACTCTGAATACGCGCTCTTTACATAGGGAATTGTAATCTGAGGTCGTCAAATGCACCTCAAAGCCGGATTTTTAGCTTTATAATCATTATCAATAGTTTTAATTCTTTGCGTGTAAGGCAAATGCCCTTTTGGAAGCACAATATTCGTTTTATTGGCTGCGTCTAACAATATAATAAAAAATAAAATGGTTTAAAAACGAGGTGCTAATTATTTTAATAATTTAAATAGAACACAAAGCAGTTGCCTGCTGAGATCTGACATTTGTTAACTAAAGGATGTCCGAGTACAACTCGAAGTCGGATTTTCGCTTTCGTTCGCGAGTTTTGCTAATATATTTTAATATTGATTGCCGATGGTCTTGTTTTGCTGCCGTGGCAATCAAGAAAGAAAGAGCATCGCTGAAATCGATTTATTTGTTTTCACGCAGGTAGGAGGGAACTCATTAAGCAGGTCTTTTTTTGAGGGCTAGGGAACTCGAAAGACCGCCAGCAGATCTGTCGGCCCGGGTTCGATCCCCAGTACCTCGGATTTTTCTGAGGTATGGAGGTCTGGAACAGGTTGCACTCAGCCTCGTGATTAAAATTGAGGAGCTACTTGATAGAGAAGTAGCGGCTCCGGTCATGAAAACCACCATTAACGGTCGTGGGTGTCGGCATGCTGACCACATGCCCCCCAATCTTGCCATCTGCCTGTGGTAGATGACGCAGCGGACGGGTGGTAGGCCAAGTCCCTCCAGGGATGTAGCGTCACGGAGTTTAGGGAACTCGAAACTGATGTATTTGTTTCCTCTCGAAGCCGTACTTTTAGCTTATCAATAGTTTTAATTGTTCGTCAATCTGTGGTTTCATTTCATGCCCATGTGACAGGATAAGATTTATTATGTCGTTTTATTGATTTATTTATTTGCTACGGGTTAGAATTCCAATTAAAAATGGAATTATGTAAAAGGATGTCAGTGTTAATAAATATAAGTTCTAATGATTTTAATGTTAAAGAAATGATTTAATAAAAGGCAATTCTTATTGAACAATGAGGCTGAGCTCGCACTCGCACTCGGTTACAACCAAATACGTCTAGTTGAGCAGTCAGTGGCGGCTCGTGTATGGGCACTGTGGAACTGCAGCACCCCTATTTCCACTTGATATTATCGATAACATTTAATACTAGCATGTGCCCGCGGCTTCGCCCGCGATAATTATTTCAAAAATAAAAAATTAAGAGCATAATAGTAAAATCATTATATTTATTAACTCCTAAATCACGTGGACTACATACCACGATTAGATAGCATCGTCTGGTAAAAGCGACCTCAGATTCGAGTTTCTTGGCCCAGAAAACCTATGCATAGTGAGATTCGTCCAAATAAAACAATGTTTGACCATATTTAGGGCTTACAACATTCAAGCGATCGCGAAAGTTTTATTTTCAAGGTGTGAAAAAAATAGACAAAGCCAACTGTAATTGATTTGACATTGATATGTATAACTGAAAACTTATGTTTTGAAAACGCAAAAAATGCATGTTTTTTGCCCGTTTTTCACTCATAACTCACGAACTAAAACTAAAATAAAAATTCCGGCTTCGAGGTGCATTTTCCGACCCTTCAGCCCACCTATGTTTAAAATTTCAGATCTCTGCGTTCAGTAGATTTCGCTGGACATCGAGGACAATTCCTTTTATTAATATAGATAATATGAATTACTAGCATGTGCGCGCGGCTTCGCCCGCGATAATTACTTCAAAAATTAAAAACTAAGAGCATAATAGTTAAATCATTATAATTATTAACACCTAAATCACGTGGACTACATACCACGATTAGATAGCGTCGCCTGGTAAAAGCTATCTCAGATTCGAGTTCCTTGGCCCAGAAAATCCCTGTATAGTGAGTTCCGTCCAAATCGAACGATGTTTAACCATATTTAGGTCTATGTTGATTACCCCTCTTCCGTGTTGGTTGAAAATTTAATATGTCTACCGGCCTTAACATTCTAAACAAATGAATCGACCAGCGTGGGCTTACAACATCCAAGCGATCGCGATGCTTTTATTTCCAAAGACAACTGCAATTGATTTGACATTGAAATGTATTACTGAAATCTGATGCTTTGACAGCGCGAATCACGTTTTCTGCCAGTTTTTCACTCATAACTCGCGAACGAAAGCTAAAATTAAAAATCCGGCTTCGATGCGCATTCGCCCACCTTTCAGCCCATCAATGTTTAAAATTTCAGATCTCTGCGTTCAGTAGATTTCGCTGGGCATCGTGGACAGACAGACAAACACGTCATTTTATTATTTTAAGATAGCATGTGCCCGCGGCTTCGCCCGCGATAATTATTTCAAAAATTAAAAATTTAGAGCATAATAGTTAAATCATTATATTAACACCTAAATCATGTGGACTACATATCACGATTAGATAGCGTCACCTGGTAAAAGCGACCTCAGATTCGAGTTCCTTGGCCCGGAAAACCCCTGTATAGTGAGTTTCGTCCAAATCGAACAACGTTAGACCATATTTAGGCTAATATTGATTATCCCTATAATAATAATAATAATAATAATAATAATAATAATAATAATAATAATAATAATAATAATAATCCTCTTCGGTGTAGGTTAAAAATGTCATATTATGTTTTCGTGCCTCGACATTAAAAACAAATGAATCGACCAGCGTGAGCTACAACATTCAAGAGATCGCGATGCTTTTATGTCGAAGGTTTGACAACAATAGCCAAAGCCTAGTGTAATTGATTTGTATTACTGAAAACTCATGCTTCGAAAACGGAATAAAAACACGTTTTCTGCCCGTTTTTCATTCATAACTCACGAACTAAAGCGAAAATTAAAATTCCGGCTTCGAGGTGCACATTCCGACCCTTTAGTCCGCCTATGTATAAAATTTCAGATCTCTGCGTTCAGTAGATTTCGCTGGGCATCGCGGACAGACGGAAGACAGACAGACAGACGGAGGACAGACACTTCCTTTTATTAATATAGATAATGAGTGCTTTTTTCTTTAAACTTGTACAATATATAATCCTTAAGCTTAATGCCAGTAGCCATCTCCCAGTTTTTTAAAAAGAGTAAAGAAAATCTTTGTATGGAACTGTGCGCTTTATGGGCCATTCAGATAGAAACTTAACCGTAAACGTAAGAACGTAAACTTAAACGCAAACTTTAGCACGGCATTGAGCATTCGCAATGAAAACTTAAACGTATATAACAACCAACCACAAACGAGAACTTGAACAGCTGATAAAATGGCTGCAGCAGACGAAAATACTTTCATGTTTCTATTAAAAATGTGTAGGCCATTAAAAATTTAAATCATACAAGCCTATGCAGACATATAAAAATTAACAGAATATTATATGGGCTGTAGTTCATATCTTGGGGAGCTAATGTTCTTATATGTTCTTTATATAATGGATGCCATTTATCATAATGACGAGTTTCTCATTCATAGACGCCATCTTTTGGCTACTTCCACTTCCGTCTCCTGTTCTGTTCTCTGGTTGTATCGTTATTTTTCGCATAAACTTGGTGTTTGCAAGGTTCTACGTTACGTTTAATTTTACGTTAAGTTTAGCGTTTGCGTGATGCATTGTGAATGGTCACATTGAAAAACATGGCCCCAAACTTCTATGTTTACGTTACGTTTACGGTTAATTTTCTATCTGAATGGCCCATTACAGTTCCGGCGGCGTGGTGTTTGACTGTTGTGCGCATGCGCACACAGGAAGCTGCACGCGGGCTGCGAGGGAGAGAGAGCACTGCCGCTTCCACAGTGCCGACTGCGGTGTGTGTCCCACGCAAGAGTTGGCCAATGACGCGGGTTACTGCGGCGCGGCGGGCACAGCTCCAACTCCCGAGCGATCGGGTGAAATATCTACGCTAATGAAGCCGCGATCGGTGTTATGATTCAGGTTCTCACATTTACAGTTAAAATTACAATGAAAATAACCACGTACCTAATCACAAGAGATGTTGGAAATGTTCTCCTCTCGCATCCACCATTTTAGGAAATTTTCTTTCACGCGCATAAGTTCAGCTTCCGAGACAGAGTTCATTTCTCTTGTGATAGGCCTATGTGATATTGTCTTTAAGTTCTTCTAACAGTATGTGAATATTATTTATGGAGAAAATTGAAAAATAAAGTGTATAGGTCTACTTCCCGTACATTACAAAGGAAACGGGTGAAATATCTATGCTAATAAAGCCCGCTGTTGGTGTAATGGTCCAGGTTCTCACAACGAAAAACATATGTGATTTATTACATCATCTTGCAAGGACGCAAGACGTCGGTTTTTAGCAAAATTCCCAGGTGTACGTCCTCCAAGCAGATAAGCCGTGCGAAAACTTGTAAGCAAACTTCGGGAAACGGGTTCGATTCTCGATAGTAAACGAGGGACCAAGCGGCGCGTACTTACTGAACAGAAATTAGATCAAACCCACACACATTAGAAGAACTTAAATACAATATCAGAAGAGAAATTAATTCTATCTCGGAAGCTGAACTCATGCGCGTGAAAGAAAATTTCTTAAAACGGTTCCAATGTTGTGTGGATGCAAGAGGAGGACATTTCCAACATCTCTTATGATGAGGTACGTGTTTATTTTCATTGTAATTCCAACTGTAAATGTGAGAACCTGAATCATGACACCGATCGCGGCTTCATTAGCGTAGATATTTCACCCGATCGCTCGGGAGTTGGAGCTGTGCCCGCCGCGCCGCAGGAACCCGCGTCATTGGCCAACTCTTGCGTGGGACACACTGTAGTGTGATGTGCTTAAAAACCACGTACCATATTCTTGAATGTGACATTCTATTTGATTTATTTTAAATAAACTTTAACCATTGCAGATCAAGGAGAAAATTGATATTTTTTCATGGAATTTAAAACAAGAAGAATGGATTTCAATTGTAAATAATAGATCAAGCTTGAACTGTAACAATTTAGATTAAAGTAAGTAAAAATAATTGATTTTGATTTTTAGGATTTTATCAAGTTTCTCAATAAATTTTCTTACGATATATTAATGATTCCTTTTACACAGTTTTAAAACAAAGGCCAACATTTATATGTTAACAGTATTTGGTATAAGTGCACGTTGGGTACATAAGCGACCACAGTTCGAACCCTATACCATATTTTACATATTTTATTCATTTCTAACGAATTGAAGAGGTTTGTATTACCTTTAGAAGTGATAAAAGTTTACCTTTTTTAGTTTTAACATGTAAAATGATAATTTCACAACAATTTTCAAAGTCCCCCAGACATTTCAATGACGTACTCTTCGTCTTATCCCCCCATGGGCACCCCTGAATTAAAGCAATGTTAACAATAAAACTCACTACATTTTTCGCTGTTAAAAAGCCGCCAATAACGTGTGCACAGGACCCTTCATTAAGCCGCGTTCACACCTATGCAACGTTGCATGCGCACAAGAGGCATGCGCCTGTCACGTGGAGATGCAAGCCGGGGCATGCAACGGTGCAGGGTGAGGCATGCATGGAATCTGTGCGCAAGGACCACCTTGCGCCGGTGCGCATCTGAAACGGGGAGCTACGTGCAACAGTCGTGCGTCTTCCAAGGTTCTGTTCTGATTTTTCATTATGGCGGAGTGGTCTAATGAAAGGAGGATTATCGCTCTTGTCCATGTTTGTGGATGGCTAGCTCCCCGGGCTACAAGGACAGGACAAAAAGGAGCGATTCCTTGCAGTTTTTAAGAGACAAATGTGCTTTGGGAACAACGAAAGCGGTATTAAATAAAATAAAAAGCCTCCGATCATACTTTCGTAGAGTCATAATAAACATCTCTCAAAGAGGAAGAGTGGGTGCGGAACGGATAATTTTATATTATATTAATATTAATACATATTTATTGTTATTCACATTAATTTAAAGAGAGGTAATCAATGAAAACAATCAAACCCACATTGTCAGTCATTATTAACAGTTAACATTAGGGTAAGGTGGTACATTTTCGAACATGGTACAATTCTGAACGAACTAAGATTTTTATCCACTTTTGGGTTGCAAACGTAAATAATTATAAATTATTAAATTAGAAATTAATATAAATTATTATAAAATATAAATTATTATTTATAAATTATTATGTATAACAATAAATTATTATTTATAAATTATTATGTATAACAATAAATTATTATAAATATTATTACTATTATATAAATAATATAAATTATTTATATTATTTTTAATAATAAATTATTTATATTATTTTTAATAATAAATTATTTAAAATAATTTAATTCTTTTATAGCATAAATTATTACATACATTATTAATTATAATAATTCTTAATATAAATTGACGATAAATGGAAATAGTTTAGTCTTTAATACGTAAGTCATTGGCACAACATGTGTCATTCGTGAGCGGAATTTGTAACTAGGTGGTAATTTACAAAAACTAGCGCAAAGTACAAATAGGCTACGAAAACATTTTAGGTACAAATTCGAACAGTAGGCCTACAGTACTTTAACCCGCGATTGCTCGCTTACGTCTTAAATGGAAAAGCTGTTATGCCATCACAGCATTCTGCATGTTTATTGCTATTGCTGTGGTAGTCAAATATAAAAGGTTGACATTCATACGTCTTTCAGCAGTGGTATTATTTTAACGAATAGCCCTTTTTAGGCTTTTTAAACAAACGAGTTTACCCGTCTTAGTAAAACGTAATAATGGACACTAATATAACACCGAAAATTGTATTATAATTTTGACAGAATATTCTAGTTTTTTTTTTAAACAAAATAAACAAGTAACTATTCCTTATATTGGCACTCGAAAATAGCATAAACAATTGAGATATTTACCATTTTAATCTACCTATTGCAATCGATACCATGTCATGACTTTCGAAAAATTCTTTCATAACTTTACGTTTCATGCCTCCCTTTGTACGAAACCACCGCCCGTTCAAAAAAAAAAAAAAAAAAATGTGATATATATATATATATATATATATATATATCTTTACACGCTAGCGGCCGTAATTTTGAAGATATTTGAACCAAATTTTATTGTTATTTCTAAGCCCAATAGTTCGAACAACCCTAGTAGCACACTTCGTTGGCCTAACGGAGAGATTTGGTTGGCATGGTTGGGATATGTTGGGAAAACGTTCGTTGTAATTTCCTCGGTTAGCCCAATGTACGTTTCCGTTGCGTCATGCGCTAAGTCCTACCGTTGGGGTTATGACGTTGGCCCAACGAGGGCTCTCCCTACCGTTGGGGTTATGATTGCTGGCCCAACAATAAATCTCGTTGTAATGTGATCGCATTTATGTTAAAATTAAAAAGTGTTGAAATAACATTATAAGCGTTAAATTTTCATTTCCTATAAGATAAAACAGTTTTAATTCATTAATTATTCGAGCTCTTTGTGCGCGTTACATGATAAAAATTTACTTCGCTCCACCTCTTCCTGCTAGTCTTCGGCAATTTCCGGCGCAGTTCGGGTCATCACGAAGACATGAAGATACAACAGTTATTCGCCATCTTGATATGTTGAAGAATCCGAATGGTGCTTTTACTTCTATTAATATTAGGGCTCTTTATTTGTTCTCTGAAAATAACGTTATCATATATTCACATCAAATATTCAAAATACGAGATGTATATCCTTCTTACTATTTATCATGTATTACACATCTCTGTAGTAAATAGGCTGGAAGAATTCTCGATTTTTATTTCAACGATCACTATTAGCGTAGTGGTTAAAGCGATAGACTATAACGCTAGCGGTTCCGAGATCGAATCCCCATAGGTGCGAATTTTATACGATAGGAATAGGTAGGTAGGGTGAAGGAGAGAGGGGAGTTAATAGGGAAAAGAGGAGAAAAGGGATGAAAGGGAAAATAAAAAATTAAATTTTGTGTGCTTCTAGTATTTCCGCCAGATGTCTCTGCGCTGCGCTGCTTGTAGTTCCACCATTACCTAATAGATGTCTCTCAACTGTTGGGATTTTGTTGTATATTGGTTGGCTACAGTTGGCAGTTGGTTGGATAAAACGCTCCTTGGCAACGGAACCCCGACGGACATTCATAACCGTTGACCAACGTAACATGGCGATCATTCCCCAACATTGGCCCAACGATCTGTGCTACTAGGGAAGTTCGTTAATGAGCAAAATTGGCCCAAGGGGGTGGTCGGGGAGGGGGGTTGAAATTTTAAAACATTTATTTCTCGGCCCCTATGAAGTATAGAGGGAAACTTTGTTTGAATAAATTAGAGTATTCCCTATGGAGTTCACAGTGACACCAACGATTCGGGGGGATGGAAATTCGACATTTTTGAAACTGCGTCTTGTGGGGTATCACTGAAAAGCTCTTGATGAGTACTCTAGAAATCAATAACCAGTTTCTCGATAGCTCTCATATAAGGCGAGATTTGAATATTTGAAAAAGTGCTCTTTCCTCTTTTTTGCAGTTATTATTGCGGGTTTGTCATGCCAAGGCTAAAGAATAAGAAATTTATCAAACCAAAAGCTCTTCGAAATCTACCTCAGCCTGTAGGCTTGCCTAAAGGGAATTTTTTAATGATACAATTATTCAATACCCACTCAATTCACTTCCTATCTACAAAAATAAGTTGACTGAAATTGTTCCTTTAATATACTTCTTTGTCGTTGGTCGGCAAATTATTATTTTAAAGTTTAAACGACAATGAATTATTTGCACATTTCACGCTTCTTACGGTTTCGTCTTCGTCGCAAAATAACAACAGCTGCAACAGCATCTATATCCAAAGCGGACATTTCATCTGCGCACTTCTACCAGGTGTGAACAGAAAGAGGCATGCGCCTACAATAATGGAGCCGCAAGAGACCAGGTGCATGCGTGAGCTTGCACCGTTGCATGCGCAGATGCACTGGAGAGGCATGGCAACTAGGCGCAAGGCGCACAGGTCTGAACGCGGCTTTACTCTGGCTTCTGGTGGCTAAACAAAGAACTCCAAATGCTTCAAGTCGGCCGTGGGAGTGGGACGAGTCAGTGCCTCTTGATACCTAACTTAATTCGGTGGTGTTCCTAACGGCTGTACCGGGTCGTTCCCCTGAAGGGCGGATTTTTTTTCCAGTCCCCTACTTAACACTAGGGACAGCACAAACACCAAGTCCTGAACCGGGGAAAGAGATTTTAATGAAAAATCCCCAACCCGGCCGCCGGACTGGAAGGTAGGCAGGCATACAACCGGTACCCATACAACCTACTTATACCTAACCTAAATGCAGAATGGAGCCTGTACTTGAATCTGAAGGTATGAAGATTGAGATTAAGGAAGAGATTTCTCAAATACAACCGAAGAGTGAACCTGTGCCCTATTCATTTGACATAATAACGACACAGGGAATAAAAATTGAGAATATAGACTATAACAATTCCATTCACAAGTTAGAGCAGAGTTCAGGAGTTTCCGAGGGAAATAATGAAGAAGATGATCAGCTGATTCAATCACACTCACCTGCTAACTCACAGCTAACTCGTACTGGAGGCAAACACTTCTCTTGCTATGTATGTACCAAAACATTCTTCAGAAGAGGGCATCTTGAAACGCATCTTTTCTCTCACACTGGGCACAAGCCATTCTCGTGTGATTTATGTGCCAAGAATTTTTCCCAAAAAGGGAATCTCAACAGACATCTGCTCAGTCACAGTGGCCACAAGATTTTTTCGTGTGTTTTATGTACCAAAGAATTTTCCCAAAGAGGGCATCTCAAAAATCATATATCCACTCATACTAGAATTAAACCATTTTCGTGTGATATATGTACCAAGAAATTTTCCCGAAAATATGACCTAAAAATACACGTACTTACTCATACTGGAGACAGCTAACTCGTACTCGTGAAAACCATTTCTCATGTGATATATGTAACAAGAAATAACTTTACTCTTGTGATTTAATGTACCAAGAAATTTTCTTCAAGAGGGACTCTCAAAAGACATTTATGCATTCATGAGAAGAACAACCTTTCCTAATGTAATGTGTGCACTAAGGCTATTACAACTGGCAACTTAGAATGACAGATTAGAAAGAACTTTGGGTCAAGTATAAGTTATACTTGACCCAATAACTAGTTATGTGAGGCTGACTTATTTTTCTTTAATTGCTGCCATGGTAAAGAAGGAAGAATTCAGGTAACTAGGAAACTAAACAGTTATAACGATGGAATGATAATTCTTTCACACTGGCTGTGTGACTCACTGGGATTGTGAGTCAGTTGGAGAATTTAATGTTATACTGGCACATTGCCATGGTAGCTCAGTTGGTTAGAGCATCGGCATGGAGAGCCGAAGATCCTGGTTCAAATCCCGACTATGGCATTGAATTTTTCATTCTGACTTCACGTGTCCAATTATAATGATGTTGGGGAAAAAAAAACTTTGTTTATGTGGTAAGGCTAATCAAAGCTCTCATACAATTGAAGAAGTCTCTACAATCAATCATAGACTGCCTGAAAGAAGGTACCTTAAGTGCAAACAGCTGAAACATGGAATAATTTCCATGGACAAATTATATTCCCCATCAGCCACAACAGGTAGCCCTACACCCACTCAGCACACATACGTAAAATATATGTAAAATTTACGTTATCCCTAGATCTAGGTAATGTACATCACACATACCCTAGTAGCACACTTCGTTGGCCCAATCGAGAGATTTGGTTGGCATGGTAGGGATATGTTGGGAAAAGGTTCGTTGTAATTTCCTCCTTTGGGCCCATTCATTTTTTGGTTGGCGTTACCTACCGCCCTACCGTTGGGCTTATGATTGTGGGCCAACCTTGGAATATGATCGCATTTATCTTCTCACCAGTCTTCGGCAATTTCCGGGCGTGTTCGTAGGTCTCGGCACAGGCCGTCAACGGTCAACGGTCAACGGTCATCATTCCTCATTCGCCATCTTGATATGTACAGAAGTTAACTGTTTTGATTCTCATTCATATTTCATACATAATATTAGGTAAGCCCTTTGATTGTTCTCTGAATATATAACGTTAACATTTTTACACAATACTGTATTATGAGTGTTGCATGAAATACAGCCTCTAAAAATAAATAGGCCTATCATTTATAGGCTATTCGAAATTTACATTATAATTGAAGAGGTACCTGTTTTTGTTTCAGATGATTTACTGAAATCAAGGCAGAAGGAAATCAAAGCAGAGAAGGAGCATAAGCAACTAAATTGGAACAGTTCGCAAGCTCAATTGGGATTTTCAAGATTTCAAACCTGCATATATATGGAGCATGCAGTTATGTGTCAGAATCAAGTATTTCGATTTATTATACCGTGCATGTTACCGTAGGCCTTAGTATTTCATGTAAACGCATGTTATATAAATTTATGTAAGTCTTTCCACGTTATGCCCTCATTATATAGTCTAAGAAATCATGGGAATGTTGCCAGTAAGTTGAGCCAACATTGAGGTTAGGGAAACATTTTACAGTACAAATAATGGGAAGGAATCGATTTATAGCGCACAATATCTAGGCTATAATAAACACATCTTGCATTTCATAGTAACCTAATCTATTTCTTTGCACTAGTAAATAATTTTCAATCTCGTAATATGTAACTTGCAGTCGGTAGTCGAAGATGAATTTCTCGACTGCTGACTGCAACTGTACTTTGTGAATGGCGTACATTACTCACCATACTTTACTTTGACTATCAACTACAGACTGCCAACTGCACATTGTGGATAGAGCTGTAAGCCTACGTTAGTTATATAATCAACTCAACCTCTATAATTTAAAAACATAGTTCATGACAGGGTTAAAAAATGCATTTACATTATGTTTGAATAACAGTCAAATCTGATTAGCTTAACTTGATTGCTAGAATCCTTTTCCATCAAATTGTTTCATCTATCCCTAATGGCCTATATGTGCACTTAATAGATTAGGTAATTTAAAACATCTTTACCAAATCATGTAAAATCTCTTCAGATTTCTTCTATCTGTTCTATTCTTAATTTAGGCCTACATTCAGTCACAATTTTGGTTATAACCCCAATAGGCTACAGTTTGTAGAATTCAATTTAAAATGAAATGATCTTAACATCAGTCTGTAAAAGTAAAATATTACTAGATTATGGAATAAAATGGGAATAATGGAACTTTGTGCCCCACGCGTTCCCCTTTCCACTCGCCTGGCTGCTTCCCGAATGCCACCTGCCACGCTTCCCTGCAGGTCATGCCGTCATGGCTGTAGCCGCTGCTCAACGCCGGTAATGCGTAATTGCGATTGGCATGTCACCTAATATTTCACAATAAAAATAAAATACCCTTGCACCTGGCATTCAACCCAATTCTGTACTAATTCCATCCTACTATCCCCCACAAATCCTATTTCCCTTAAATCTACATCCTAATATTTTCTTTCCACCTACGTCTAAGTCTTCCAAGTGGGTCTCCCACTCAGCATTTTTTAGATGTCTTTCCCCCCCATACGCACAACATGTTTAGCCCATTTCATTCCCTGTGATTTAATTTCCCTTACTATATCTGGTGGCGAGTACAGATTATGAAGCTTGTCATTATGCAGTTTCCTCCAGTCCCCATTTTCATCTCTCCCATAGGCCCAAATATTTTCCTAAGCAGCCTGTTTTCGAACACACTCAGATTATGTTACAAACTGCATCTTACAATCAAAATTGTAATTGAATGTAAATTAAGAATATAATAAATAGAATTATTATGAATTTTGAAGAGATTTTACACAAATTTTTAAAGCTTTTTTAAGCCTATATTGAAGTCTTTTAAATATTATTTGATAATGAATAAGCTAATCTAAGTGCATAGGAATAGATGGAACAGCATTTTAGAAATAAAGCTCTTACAGGTTAAGCTAATCAGATTAGACTGTTTTTCAAACATAATGTAAATACGCCTTTTAACCCTGTTATGAACTATGTTTTTAAATTATACAGGCAAAGAGAATGGAAGTTACTTGATAGAGTTGATTATATTTCTAACGTATAGGCCTAATAATGGTGATGCTATAACTGGTCACAAGACAGCTGTATAACAAATTAACTAATCACAGTAGGCTAAAAGATTGCACATTGTTACTTATATGAGAATATAAAGATTAACACCATATAATATTGTAAACGTTAATGGTAACATTCTTGGATTTCCTAGACTATATTGAGGGCATAAGGTGGAAAGATCAACTTACATAAATCAACTATTCTCACATTACATAAAAATGAAGTTTATTAATATATGTTATGTAGTTCATAATATATATATATCTGACTTATCCATAACTTGTAAAGCAGCAATAACAATAAACTATTCATTATTCATTTCTCTGAATTTTATTTAGCCTATAGCCAAGATTCTTTCCTTATGTTATACCATGTATCACCATTTTTCTGAGATATAGAATTCTGGACCAGGGTGCACATAGCCTCATGAAGACGAGGAGCCACTTGATAAAGAAATAGCTGCTTCAGTCATGAAGACCACCATCTGCCAATGTAGAAGAATGGAGGAAGAAGATGCAACATGGGTAGTAGGCCTTAACCCCTCATGGGATGAAGTTCTCGACCATTAGTATTACAGTGCTTTCACTGTACGACTTGGCCGGCAATCGCACGGGCCGACTATCCGTGACTCATGCATCAAGCGCCCAAGTGATGCCTCGTCTCACCGCTGAAGTCTAGCTTGTGATCTGATTGCGTTCACACGTGAATAATTATTACAGCAGTGTTTGTTTTTTTTTATGGTTAAAGTAGTTTTTAGTTTTGCTTGAAGTGTTTTAAAAATGCCACGACATAATTATACATTAGAACTACTGCGTGTGAATAGCAATTTCCTCAAAAGGTGCCGTAGATGTAATGATGCAGAAGGACGGCATTTCCAACATCTCCTGTGATAAGGCAAGTTTGTATTTTTATTTTATATTTTCATATTTTATTGTGATTACAATTACGGAAATATATACGATTCGCCGGGAGTACCGTGATATGTCATGCGCCTGGCCCCGCATGCGGTTTATCTGTGACGGAGCGGCCCGTGCGATTGCCGGCCAAGTCGTACAGTGAAAGCAATGTATAACCATCAATAAGCCATCCAAATCCAATGATTTCCCTATATTCCTCCATTAGGTTCTGCTTTTTGTCTTGGTTTCATGTTTATTTTATCATAATTAGGTAGTTGATAAAATATTTTCCTCAGCAACTGCAATTTAAGAATGATTAGCAAGTCCATGCAAATCTTTCGCACTTCGCCCCTTTTGATAGGTGCCCAGGAAAACTAGGCATTTAGCTAACTAATAAATTCATTCTTATACATTCACAAAATACAGTATACGGTTGAATTAAGAGCAACATATGAACTGTATACTGTGTTTTGTGAATCTGTATGAGTGAATTTATTAGTTAGCTAAATACTTGGTTTTCTTGGACTATTATCAAAAGGGGTGAAGTGCGAAAGATTTGCATGGATTTATAAGTCATTCTTAAATTGCAGTTGCTGGGGTAAATATTTTATCAACTACCTAATTTTGACAAAATAAACATGAAACCAAGGCAAAAAGCAGAACCCAATGGAGGAATGTAGGGAAATCGTTGGATTTTGGTTGGCTTATGGATGGAATTATGTTGGAATTCGGATGGCAACAGTTGGCATTCTGTTGGCATTACAATGATGGCCCAACAGATCGCCAACGAACATTCCCAACTGTTGGGATTTTGTTGGATATTGGTTGGCTACAGTTGGCAATTGGTTGGGTAAAATGCACTTTGCCAACGGAACCCCGACGGACATTCCTAACCATTAGCCAACGAAACATGGCGATCATTTCCCAACATTGGCCCAACGATCTGTGCTACTAGGGTATTGGTTAAATAAAATCTACGTATAATATACGCTCAAATGTCCCACTTTTTTATGTATATTTTACGTCTATTCATGTCAATGCTGACATTTAATATATATCAATTATACTTACAATCGCATACATACTATTGATGTACAATATCTATACGTAAAAAATATGTAAAGATGATATATCAAACGTATATTTTATATATAGGACCTTTGGTTCATAAATGTACACTGCTTACATATATTTTATGTATACTATCCATACATGAGAGATCCACCAAATGTATATTTGATATACAGGGACATTCTTTCTCAGCGCCTCGCGTAATGTGCAGCCGCATGCACAACACCTCATGCTACATGCAGATACATGGATCCTTCATAGAACCTGTATCCTGAAATGTGTTTGCAAGACATATTATGGTACTGCGGTCGGAATAGGCCTGTCTGGAAAATTCTGATGAAATTTTTTTGTTCTAGCAGCACATGACTTATTTGTCCTCGTGTACGTGATGTGTATATATGTTGTCTCCCCGGAAAGGATTATTACACAACACAGTATACAATTAAATATTACACGGAAATATCACAGAGTTACGGACTGGACTTCACAGTACACAAAGAAACCCTGCACTGAGAGCCTCTTAGTCATAACATAACAGTAACAAACACACTCCGCTCAGCCAGCCGCATAAACACTGCTATAGTACTGTATGTGGCAGAAAATTTGGAACAATTACAGCATCTTCTATATGAGCATAGCAAGTACAAATTCTGAGACTTGGGTTAATGCAGGGGGGCATGAAGGATCCATGCATTGGCCATTGCAGCATGAGGTGCAGTGCATGCGGCAGCCAGTTACGCGACATGCTGAGAAAGAATGTCCCTGTATAATTTTTGTAAACAATGTTTCTAAAATTGCATCTCCCATAATGTTTTGGCATTTTGAAGCAGTAGCTTTTTTAGAATAACTATAAACAAGCTAGCTGTGAATAATTGACAAAAAAGACCCCAACATTGCATTTAATACAGATTGTAGGTAAGAAAATTAAATAATAGCACCATAACAATATGTATTACAATATTTTATTCTTAACACATTACAAAAAGCTTAAAGAAAATACAAATAAATATTCAAAACAGCAAAAGTTTGCCCTGTATTTAAAAAAGGTGACTTTAGTAACACCGAAAATTGCAGACCTATCTCACTATTACCAGTTTTCTCAAAAACTTAGAAAAAGCAATGTATAAAAGGCTCTTATCATTCATAGTAAAAAACAATATCCTTTCCAAAGAACAGTTCGGTTTCCAAAAGTGTAAAACTATAGCAGAAGCAGTATTTACCTAACTTATTGGCAAATTTTTTACATGGTGAATAAAAGAACTTAATTGAATTTAAAACAAACACATCAGCTGATGATGATGGGAAGACCTATTGAAATGATCATACATGATAATAGTGAAGTGTGTAGGCCCTAGGGACTCGTTCAAAAATCTAAAAATCCTACCAGTACCCTGTCTTTACATACTACAGTGAGTCCCATGCAAGAGTTGGCCAATGACGCGGGTTTCTGCATCGCGGCTGGCACAGCTCCAACTCCCGAGCGATCGGGTGAAATATCTACGCAAACAATGCCGCGGTCGGTGTATTGATTCAGGTTCTCACATTTACAGTTAAAATTACAATGAAAATAACCATGTACCTCATCACAAGAGATGTAGGAAAAGTTCTCCTCTTGCATCCACGCAATACTGGCTCCTTTTTAGGAAATTTTCTTTCACGCGCATAAGTTCAGCTTCCGAGATAGAGTTAATTTCTTTTGTGATATTGTCTTTAAGTTCTTCTTATGTATGGGAAATTGACCTATACACTTTATTTTTCAAGTTTCCCCATAAATAATATTCACATACTGTTAGAAGAACTTAAAGACAATATCACATATGCCTATCACAAGAGAAAGTAACTCTGTCTCGGAAGCTGAACTTATGTGCGTGTAAGAAAATTTCCTAAAAAGGTGCCAGTATTGTGTGGATGCAAGAGGAGAACATTTCCAACATCTCTTGTTGTGAGGTACGTGGTTATTTTCATTCTAATTTTAACTGTAAATGTGGGAACCTTAATCATTACAACGACCGCGGCATTATTAGCGTAGATATTTCACCCAATTGCTCGGGAGTTGGAGCTGTGCCAGCCGCACCCGCGTCATTGGCCAACTCTTGCATGGGACTCACTGTAGAAGCAGTAAGTTTCATTCATAAAAACAAACATAATTTCATCAAAAATTAGGCAATTCACAACTATTGCACAAAAAGCCACAATAAAATTCATATTAACAGTATTAGAACAAACAAACAAAACAAAAAAACAACAAAACAAAAAAACAAAAATCCTCCCTATCCTATAAAGGAATAATAATATAACTCTCTTAATAAAGTATTTCAACACATGGAGTATATGAAATACAGAAACTGTGTCAAACATTTCCTACTCCAACACTGCTTCTACAGTATTAATGAATGCCTCGAGTATTTGAACAAGTAATTTAAACATACTCAACTGAACGCTCAATCAGGACTGTAGCATAATTATCAATAGTACTACTATCATAGTTAATATATTGCATGACATCACACTTACAATGTAATCGTTTTAATCTCACCACTACTTGTGTATAAGATATATTTAGTCTTAAGTAATTTAGCACCAATATTTCTGTATAGAGATTTACGGCGAAATAAAATTTAATAATTAATTAACATAATTCCGAGCTCAATCTTGCTACAATGTTAATGATCTTGTTTCTCTTTTTTACCACTTATTCTGGTCTTTGCCTGGCGAAACCATTCCCTTAAATGGAATTCGAAGACCTTGCTCGTGAAGGTGTCCTTACGAGGACCATTACTCAGAACACCTGAAACATTAAGAAAATATCAATAAATACCTGGAAATAATTTATCACCATTAGACCATAAATTAATATTATGCAAGTGATGGTCTTTAATCTCCCACAACATATAAGTTACACAAGACTAGGTTCTAAAAGTTGGTAGTCTTTGAATATAATACTGTGTTTCTCACATTGCTGCATCCCACTGCTGCAGTCTAGAGATATTTCTTATAACTTGCTTTGTAACTTACAAAAACAACCTGTTACAAATAATAAAAAAACAAGCTATACCGAAGCTCCTACCTAGGGTATCATTTATCGTCTCGTTGACACTGCCGGTTTATGAGCATGGAGGGGGGATCAAAAATAAGACACGAGAAAATTGTAATTTTAATGATCGAGGGAGTGTTCCAAGAGCCGGAATCAGATATGCGAGAAAATAGTAAATTTAATGATCAAGGCAGACAAGCTTAACACAAGCTTGGGGTTGTGAAAGCAGTGTTTGTGAATTTGATACATTCGAATTCAACAGTGAATAATTTCATACATTAAAATCATTCCTGTTTTGACTGGTGATGCACTCAAGCAAACTGTAGTGGGATGCAGCAGTGTGAGACACAGTATTATATTCAAAGACTACCGGGTTTTGTTAACTGTGTGTGTCTCTTATTTTTTTTACTATAGCCTACTGCAGAAAATCACGTAAACTAACTTAGCCCTAACTTAACCTCGCTGTAAATATCAAAATTGCTCATTTATCTAAGTGAATATACCAAATGGCAGTTCTCGGTAACCTATGATTAGCTCTAACTTAACCTCACTGTAAATATCAAAATTGCTCATTTATCTAAGTTAATACCAAATGGCAGTTCTCGGTAACCTATGATTAGCTCTAACTTAACCTCACTGTAAATATCAAAATTGCTCATTTATCTAAGTTAATATACCAAATGGCAGTTCTCGGTAGCCTATGAATTGGATAATCAAATCTACAAAGTTAGATACTATACACTACAGTACCATAATGTATATTCACGGTTTTGCACCTGTTAAGCATATTATACTAGCACAAACCATGAGGAAGTGATGCGGAATTAAAGTTAGGCTCCCGAAAGTTATTATATTAACCTTTCGGCTGCACTATCATAAGCAGTTCAAAACCATGAATATGTTACGGACCCATTTCATCTCAAATCATACAGCTTAGTACCAAATGTGTCACCTTTGGATTTCAAAATCGGCTTAAAAAAATATATGTTAAAGGACCGCGCTATAAATCAGAAACCAAAGATTATGGAGACTTGAGGTTTTTTTATTTGAAAGCCTGTTCATAGTGGTTTCAAATCATGATATAGTAAGACATTTTTGAAATTATCTTTAACTCTAAAATTCAACATGAAAATACAAAAAATTGAATTTTTTTCCAAAGTTCATGTATTTTTTTTGAAAATGTGAACAGTCGTAAGTCATGACTTTTATTGGGATAATATGGTATGGAAACTGGACTAATTATTAGCAATAAAATTTCTGCCCTAGCTTCTCACATTAAGTAGATAAATCTTTGTAAAAAGTGAGAAAACACATTTTTCACTGTTTTTTAGAAATGATTTTCTCCAAAACACCCATCTCAAAACTTTTGAAAATTACACAAAATATTCTTTGATGGTTGTTCTTATAGGTGGTACAATCACATTGGGGGATATTTGTGTGGAAAACCCGAGAGAATTTTTTTCAAAACTACTCTACCTGTTCCATAATGTTGGACATTTAGTATATAATGTATTACATTGACAACACTGTTTTGCCAAATGTTTTCAATGTACACAGTTCTATTAAATGAAATTGTATTGAAAGATCACACCATAGATGGTTGAGCCCATTTCAGGATTGGAAATCTTACCACTAGAGATGTTTTTGAGTCCAAATTCAGCAAAGGGTATTGCTGGTTCTTTGTGAGTCCATCAGTTTCAGTTAATTATTAATATTGATTACTAGATTTAGACAAAACTACATAAGGTAAAATATATGTTAACATATACAAATACTGAAATATCATTAAGCCTATATTTTTCACTTGTAACATAACATTGCTGAGAAGAGTTCTTCTGTCATCTTCATATGTTCCGCATTAAACTTATGAAGCTGGGCTGACTGTCCATGTGGAAAAGAATGATCCAGCTTGAGAAGCACATGGGAAATTTATTTCTAAATACTTTCCTATTAAAACATTTCTTTGTTTATTTTTATTTATCGTGAGATTATTATATTTAGTGTAGTGTTTTTTCATGAATTGATTAATTAATTCAATATATTTTGATCAAGCTATTTTTTGGGTTGGCGAATATCTAATTATTTCCACCTTCTGTTTTTTTAATCACACTTCTTCAAAATGGATAGCTTCATCCAAGTTCCATTCACCTTTTCCAAGAGCAAGGAGTTCTTTTTCAACTTATTAAAGGTTTCTAGCATTTCAAGATATTGCTAATTTCGGGCGAAAGGCCTTTTTCTTCATTTTTATCATGGATTCATTAATTCAACGACCATGAAGATTGCATGTAACACAATATTAAGGACCTCAAGGACTTCTTTACGAAGATAATAAATCTTCATCAATCCTCAGGGCATTCATACTAATCAAGGGGAAAATCCTTCATTTTGTGCAGGGTTGAAATGTTTAAAACAAAACGTTTAAAACAAGTGTTTAAAACATGTTTAAAACAAGGGCTTGTGTTTTTTTTAAGTTTGTTTAAAACGTTTTAAACAATCTGTTTTAAACATGTTTTTTTAGCATATGTTTAAATCATTTTTTAATTGTGTGTTATATTTAATTATGAAGACAATTTACATTTTGTCAAGTCAGTGACACCCTGTTAGTGTTGTAAACAGAAAACAAACAAAAAACTAGGGCCAGAATACCAGAAAATCATGTGAGGTGATGTCTTTTGTATCCTTTTCCTCCAGACTTCTCTATCCTCTGTCGCCAGCTTCCAGTTTCTGATTTCGAGTAATTGATTTCAATTTTTTCTGACTTCATCCTACCATCTATTTTGCAGTCTTCCTTTTTAAAGAAAGAGATTATTAATATTAAATATTGAATGTGTCAATTTGGCAACACTGTAGTAGGATATCCCTTGTAAGTTTGATAATGTAAGGCGGCTAAGACCATGTAAAACATGGTGAAAGTCAATTGAGCAGTCAATTGAAAGTCAGTTGAGCAGTAAAGGCAGTAATTAAACAGCAGTTTGTATTATTTTTTTATTAATCATGAACTATTATACAAAATGTATTTTCAAATACTATTAAGTCTACGACTCGTAAATCTTGAACATCTTAGCACAGGGTGTCATTGGATTGACAAAATGTAAATTGTCTGCATAATTAAATTTAACACCCAATTAAAAAGTGTTATAAACATATGCTAAAAAATGTTTAAAAAGTAATTAGTTAAAACGTTTTAAACATTTCAACTGTATATATATACATATATATGTATATATACATATATATATATATACATATATATAGGCTACATATATAAATATGTATATGTATATAATAGGCCCTATACATTAAAATGGTTGATTTAAACAAAATAAACAATTTAAACTTTTTTTTAAACAAACAACATTGTTGTAAACATAAAAAACGTTAAAAAAACACGTTTAAAACAACCAACATTGTTGTTCACATATAAAACGTTTTAAACAAAAAAAAAACATGTTTTAAACAAACAAAAAAAACGTTTTTTTTAAAAAAAAACATGTTTTTTATCAACCCTGATTTTGTGAGTAATTTCGTGAATCACATACCAAAGGTGAGTTTCACAGCATATTTGCACCAAGCATTAGTTGGCTTTGTGAGATTCGCAGTCTCAAAGAGAAATTAATGTAATTGTGATTGATAATAAATGTAGACATTTATCAATTAGCAAGTGTGTAAATCACTTAATTCAATGCAAATCCTCATTCTGAGCTTTAGATACTGTAAACATTCAAATTTTATAATTTCTACGAACATTAATATGCAAATATTCTAGCTAGTGGGAAGTAACAATGTCAATAAGCTACATATTTTTGCTACAATTAAAGCTGGTCCTCCGATTGTATACAGTTCCAATACATTTACATGTGTATTCAATTAGCTTCATAAACATCAAGATTACGACGAACATTTCCTCAACCGCATGTTTATGTTATTCAAGTGACGTCACTCCGGAAATGGACTCAACCATCTATGGTGTGATCTTTCAATACAGTTTCATTTAATAGAACTGTGTACATTGAAAACATTTTGGCAAAACAGTGTTGTCAATGTAATACATTATATACTAAATGTCCAACATTATGGAACAGGTAGAGTAGTTTTGAAAAAATTCTCTCAGGTTTTCCACACAAATATCTCCCAATGTGATTGTACCACCTATACGAACAACCATCAAAGAATATTTTGTGTAATTTTCAAAAGTTTTGAGATGGGTGTTTTGGAGAAAATCGTTTCTAAAAAACAGTCAAAAATGTGTTTTCTCACTTTTTACAAAGATTTATCTACTTAATGTGAGAAGCTAGGGCAGAAATTTTATTGCTAATAATTAGTCCAGTTTCCATACCATATTATCCCAATAAAAGTCATGACTTACGACTGTTCACATTTTCAAAAAAAATACATGAACTTTGGAAAAAAATTCAATTTTTTGTATTTTCATGTTGAATTTTAGAGTTAAAGATAATTTCAAAAATGTCTTACTATATCATGATTTGAAACCACTATGAACAGGCTTTCAAATAAAAAAACCTCAAGTCTCCATAATTTTTGGTTTATGATTTATAGCGCTTTGAAAAGTGCAATATTTTCCTTGCATGCAACTTTTTACCAAAAATCCCGATTCTTTGTATGCCTGTAACATTGTTACAAATCAAGTGAGAAGGAAAATATTTCATTTCTGAACATAGGTCATGTGGTCCTTTAACATATATTTTTTTTCAGCAAAATCCATGATGTTGATGTGACACCCCCTGTATGATCTGATATGAAATGGGTCTACGGTACTACGGTATCTAACTTTGTAGATTTGATTCCCCCAATGGTGAAAGATAAGAGTAAGTCGCCGAACAATGCGTTGCTATGGTGACCACACGCTTGTTATCTCGGCACTCCCGACCATTCCTTCTCTCCAAACTCCCGATCGTACCAAATACCAGCAGGTTGCACAGAAATGACAACCCGCTAGCTCACTCGGCACTCCCGATCAGACCACAATCACGTCGGCAAATAGTCTAAATAATGCATAGCACTATCCACATAGTTAAGTGCGCGAAGCAGAGGCAGTCGCTGAAGCAAAGCGCCCTTGCATTTTCGAATAATGTATGGTACACTGTAGGTTTTGAAAATGTGGCATATTATATCTTCCAGAGGTTAGTAAGCCTATTACCTTTTGTTTAGCGGTATGACGTCACACTACCAACGTCCAATCACGAGTTTGTACGTAATATGAGGACAGAAGAATTCGCTAGATCGTGGTATAGTCCAGTTACTCATTACATACCCAGGCGGCTTCCTTTCGTTAGGAGGAAAAGTTTGCAGACAGCTCAACCCATGTTCTTTGTTTTACCGCACCAATCAGCTAGTTACCCCAGCCAATCAAAATCTAAGAATGTCCTGTGGCGATTTTGACAGCTACTCGTCTACTCCGCGTGGAGTGAATGCGTTGTTGCAAGATCAAGTTACAGTAAACAATAACACGTGTGAATTGAATAAAGCGAAGGAAGAATTGAGGTCAGTGATAACAATGAAAGAATATTGCAACGTTGCTTTTGTTTTGGAAAGCGGAAGCCCAAGACCAATTTAGTCAGATCAGTTAACATAAAGAAACACCGAAACCTTTGAAGCCGACTGGCCATCCAATGAGTAACTGCACTATATAAAAGGAAGTGCATCGCGAGGGAGTGGAGGGCTGGAACATTCATCCAAGGTGCGACTTACATTTATTTTTTCCCATCCCAATCATACTGAGAACTGCCATTTGGTATATTAACTTATATAAATGAGCAATTTTGATATTTACAGGTTAAGTTAGGGCTAGTAATTTAAGTGGTTTTCCGCAGTAGTAAAAAAAATACACAAACACACAGGTAACAAAACCCTATCTTTTTGTAGCCTTAAAAAAACTGGTCAACCGTCGGTTTTTGCAATGAAAACTATCGCTAAAATGGTTTTTGCCACTTATGAAATTATAGGTTAAAGTTTTAGGTTAAGAACCAAAATTTATAGAACAATAAATTAATATTGGCTTTCCTAGTGCATGCCTTCTTTCTTATGATACTTGCTTGATATAAATAAAATATTATCTTAAAGAAAACACAAACACTGTTTGAAAGTGAAAAAACAACTAGGCCCTATTCGGTTGCCAAAACGTGTTATTATATCTACAAAAGTTATATTACAAATATTAAAAAGCACTTACCTCCTTTCCAAATTATCAAACAACAAAGAACAAACAAAACGTATAATTATTCTTCTGCACAGTGAGACAAAATAACAAACTCAAAGAACAAACGAAACTTATAACCCCGCGTGACCGTTGGTGTTCTTCAGAGTTCCGACGCAGCACAAGGTGGCGCAAGCTTATGTTTGTGTTCTGTGCTTACCAAAGAAGTCAGAAAAATAGTCCTACTGAGTTTACGGATGTAATCATTTTAAACCATTTTTTTATTAATTTCTTATTAGCGTGAGTAAATTGTATTGCGTTCCCTTAATTTAACCAAATCGATTTACTAGAGTAAAACACAATAAACAGGTGTGTTTACAATGCCAAATTCTAGACGTAAAATTTATGTATAGTTGCCAATTTTTTTTGTACGTTATTTTGATAATAGCAAATGAACAATAAATTCGATTTTTTAAAATAATAAATTGCTTATGTAACAGTAACTTAATTTTGATATATTATGAACATAAAGCAGGATTAAATTACAACAGTTTTTATACATGTATATATTGGATATGAAATATACGTATAATTTATGTTTTGAATTTGACCAAACGTATGATATATATGTAGCTCTAAAACATACGTATATTATACATATCGTGCTGCGTGGGCAGTGGGCAAGTCAACATGAAAGAGAAGAGGAAAATGTTTTAAACGTCACTCAGACAGCCATGGACTAGGATTAGCCAGGTGTTTGAATGTTAGTGAAACCAAATGCATGCATCAAGGATGTAACACAACATGTAAAAAATAACTGTCTATCAGCGATTTTGTTCTGCTACTCAGAGGCTCGATTGATGTTTATAGGAAGGAAAGTGCAAATGTGAAGAAAGAACTTACAAGAACTCTTGGAACTTAACACACACTAA
Source organism: Ectobius pallidus (assembly GCA_964059195.1). Taxonomy (NCBI): domain Eukaryota; kingdom Metazoa; phylum Arthropoda; class Insecta; order Blattodea; family Ectobiidae; genus Ectobius; species Ectobius pallidus. The sequence goes on along the minus strand of CAXKWD010000009.1, from coordinate 2,071,075 downwards.
CTTAAATGGTTGTGTGTAATACTCCTTAACTAGTATTAACTATGACTTAAATCCTGATTCATATATAAATAAAGAAATCAAGCTAGTGAACAAGCAAATAGTATAATTTTGTAAGCATTAGAAATGAACCAGACCACATTGCTCACCATTTTGTGATAGGCCTATGTGATATTGTCTTTAAGTTCATCTAACAGTATGAAAATATTATTTATGGGGAAACTTGAAAATAAAATGTATAGGTCAATTTGCCATACATAAGAAGAACTTAAAGACAGTATCACAAAAGAAATTAACTCTATCTCGGAAGCTGAACTTAAGTGCGTGAAAGACATTTTCCTAAAAAGGTGCCAGTATTGTGTGGAGGCAAGAGGAAAACATTTCCAACATCTTTTGTGATGAGGTACGTGGTTATTTTCATTGTAATTTTAACTGTAAATGTGAGAACCTGAATCATTACACCAATCGCAGCTATATTTGCGTAGATATTTGACCCGATCGCTCGGGAGTTGGAGCTGTGCCAGCCGCAACGCAGGAACCCGCGTCATTGCCCAACTCTTGCGTGGGACTCACTGTAGTAGTAGTAGTAGTAGTAGTAGTAGTAATAATAATAATAATAATAATAATAATAATAATAACAACAACAATAACAATAATAAGCTTACACAGCTCCCTGGCAGCACTGAACCTGCACCACCACATGGTCGTTGAATTGCAGAAAGCTACTCTTCTCAGCACATGCCACACTGTCAGAAAGTTTCTAGGAGCAACTTTCATACTACATGAAACTGTACAACATGAAGATCCAAGCCTCAGTTCTGGTGGTATTGAAGGACAGAACCCGAAAGAAGTAGATGAAGAAACAATGACATAATTTGTGTAAATGTAAACATTTATTGTATGTGTCCTGTAATTCATAATGTTGTAAATATTTGTAGATATCGGCAATCTTATAGTTAAGAGGGGGACTCCTTGCTTAGGCCGAGTCTGCCCAATATGTTACCGGTGTAAGCCGAGCCTACCTAAGTGTCAATAAAAATAACATTAATAATAATAATAATAACAATAATAATAATAATAATAATACTTACTTGCTCAGTGGCAATAGACAATTCCTAAGCAATTTGAAGGTATATTATCTATTTTATGGAACAATAAAAAAATCAAAGATCCAAAATTTAAAAAATCCAAAATTCCAGAATTAAAAAATCAAAGATCCAAAATTAATAAGAGCAAAAATTCAATATTTAAAAAATATGAAATCCAAAATTAAAAATCCAAATATCCAAAATTTAAAAAATATAAAATCCAAAATTGAAAAATCCAAAAATTAAAAATCTAAAATTCCAAAATTGAAAAAATCTAAAAATTAAAAAATTCAAAGATCCTAAATTTAAAAATCCAAAATTTAAAAAATCAAAAAATTAAAAAATCCAAAATTGAAAAAATCTAAAAGTCCCAAATTAAAAAATAAAAACAAATAATTTCAAAGATCCAAAATCTAAAAAATCCAAAATAAAAAATTAAAGAATTAAAGAATTCAAGAATTCAAAGATCCAAAATTAAAAAATTAAAATCCAAATTTCGGAAATTTAAAAAACAAAATTAAAAATTAAAAACTACAAAATTTAATCAATAATAAAATCCAAAATTTAAAAATCCAATATTTAAAAAATAAAAAATTCAAAGATTAACATTTAAAAATCCAAAATTAAAAATTCAAAGATCCAACATTAAAAAATCCAAAATCGAAAATTAAAAAGTCCCAAAACCCAATATTAATAAGTGCAATAATGCAAAATTGAAAAATCCAAAAATTAAAAATTGAAAAAATAAAATTAAAACAAGTTTTACTTCTGTTGCATGGCGTTCCACGCACACCTTTTTTAATATTATTTTTTAAAAATGCCCGAAAGCGTATTTTGGCAATATTTGAAGTAGAATATCTCGAAAGGGACTGAGTGATAAAATTATGAAATTAATACTTATAACACCTCTTATGGTACAAATTTGGAGCTGAGACAACTGGTTCCAGAGTTATAGTACATCAAAATTGGCAAAAAATTACAAACGTACACAACATTTAATGGTGATTAATGGTAAAATCCATATTGTAATTTAAAATACAACATTTTATTGAACCTAAGTTTGTTACACAAAATAGTTGTATATGTAGGCTACATTTCATCAGTTAACATGACAAATTTATAATTCCCTCAAAGTGTTGTAGAGTATTGAAATTTCAATGCATAGTTTTTTTGTTATGTTGTGCGTTCTGTCTGAAACTGTTGTTAGTTTATTAGAGGCAATCTTCCTCACAATTTTCCTTACTGGAACCCACAGCATGTCTTTTTTTTAGATATCTGGAAGGCAGTCTTTGGGCGAAATGAATGGAGAAAATGAACTGATAAATCATTATTTTGATCGCTCGTGTCTTTGACTATGTCCAGCCACCAGCGATCTTCGTAAATGCATGCAACATTGTCCATGTTTGTAAGCGAAGACGTGTTAGTAAACACAATTGAAGTTTTGTGCTCATCAAATTCTTTACATATTGATATGATGTAACATCTCATTTGATTGTCACTCATAGGAACAAATTGATGATACCCTCTTGTTCCTGTCACAGGCAAACAAAGTTCAAATCTTTATTTTAGTTTAGCATCGGTTTGTTTAATTTCTTCGGCAGAGACAAAAATATATTTCATTCCGGTTATAACATGTCTTGTGGAGTAAGAATTTGGTCATTGTAAGGTCTTTGCATGCTGGCTCTAGTTACTAGAGTTCCATCACTAAAGTGGGATGTTGCAAAAGAATTCCAGTGAGCTGTCAAGCCAAAATCATTCTTATGTTGGCAGATAGGCCTAATAATAAAGTTTTTCTTATTTTTGTATTGGCTGCTTGCACCATCGCTGAAGTACATCATCTTCTTCACTTCGGCTAAATCATTTTTCACTTCATTGATAAGATGCTTTTGAAATTCATAAATTCTAGAGGTAGTCACTTTTCATACATATGCTTTTAACGCAAATTTTACCTTTTTAAAATAAAAAACAAAGAGATGTAACACAACCTGGCTGTTAGTCCAGTGGTAGTTTTGTATTTAATCCTGTACATAAAATGTAAAGTTTTCTGAAAAAATCACCAATGACCAAACATTCCTGTCTCTGAGATTATCTTTAAGATCTTTTAAATTATTAGATTGAACTTTTGAAATGAAATGGTGAGATTTACCTTTGCTATCTCTTCCACAAGAAGATTTAGAAACTCTCATTTGGTAGTAGTCTGGTGATAAGGTCTGTTCTGTCAGTTTGCACCCACTGCTTGAAAGCTACTTCCTTCGGTAAATTGTCAATGCCATTCATGAGAAATTCCAGAAGTCCTTCTGATCCAGGACATTCTGAACACTTGTCAGCGTACAACATTCATTCTCAACGTCACACATGAGAATTCCATCAAGTCTCTGTAATTTATATTGAGCTTGGATCCTTCGATCATCTCCTTCACATTCTGATGGTATTTACAGACACACACAGCAGTAGCGTCACATGGGTAAAATATTTGGGTGATCACATGGGGCTTAAAATAGAAAAACAAAATACAGGATTTGCCAATCTCATCACTTCTAGAGAGAGGCACAGAAAACAGAATAGAGCACCCAAACATCCATTTATGTTTTGCATTCTAGTCTTTTTGGAATGTTTTCTGTAAACACAGGTTGAGTCCCTACTTCATGCACAATGCACAGATCAGGTTTATTTGCAGCCTTTGTTCATAAGACAAAGTTGAAAAGGGCGTTTGAAGAAGGTGCTGCACCATATTCATTGTTGCACATTAATAAACAAAATAACTATTAAACACACTGGTAGAAAACGAACAACTAACCTATTGAATGTATAAATTGAAATACTTTACTATAACTTCTCTTTAAACTAGGCTGGAATTATTAATATTATATACACTACTAAACTAAACAAATAATCACGACACGACAAAGGAACTGGAAGAACACACACTAAGTTACTACTTTGCACTGTGAAAACTCCAATTGAACTGATAACGAATTCCTGTTTGGGAGAGAATGTAACTGTAAACTTCGCACCCCTTACCACTAACAGGAACAGCAGACCACCTACCACCCACTGGTTAATCTTTGCTGGCGAAAAAAAAGTTATATTTTGACTTTTTGAGCAAAAACAAATGGTATAGACAGGGATAGAATACTGTGTTGCAACTTATTACCTTCCAACTGAGGGTGAAAGAGAAATCGCTCTTTGGCTATGTATCCATATGCTGAAATAAAAATTTATTTATTTATTTATGAATAGTAATAATAATAATGGCATATTGATGTAGGTAATTGTGATATAAGACGGAATGCAGAGGAAATAAACAGCAAATCAAAGCTTCACAGTGGGCTGTGACAATGGGACAACACTGTGTACACCTATATAGTAAGGGAAGATGGATGGGTAATAAAACCAGTTCCCTCTGGCAACTCGCAAGTTGGGTGAGAGGGAGGGGTGGTAAGAAAAGCACGTGGGAGAATTGTAGCGCCATAGAGCTCTGCGTTTACCAATGTTGCCATCTTCAGTTGAAGGGGAAGAAATCATATGCATTGCCCAATGCTGCTCTCTTAAGGTCGTGGTCACGAATGATGTGTGATCCTGTCACCCATGCTAACTGTGTAGCCCCCTGCTAAATTTAGGTAATGCAGAATGCACAACTAAACGGGTCAGCCCTTAACTAGTGAACCACCTCGAGGAAGCCCGTGAAAGCGAACAAGATACACATCTTTCTATATGGAGAAACAGCAAACCATATTATTTAATCAACAATATTACCAAAATTAGGTAAGATGAGAATTATTAGGGGGTTCACGTGCTCATGTGATCCTATGCAGGAGACACCACTGACACACAATATGTGCGCCACACCACTTCGGTTGCAGAGCACAGAACATTGACCATCCAATTTTGGGGTTAGGGTATTTCTGTTTGAAAAGGCTAGCTCATTTAAAGTCAGTAGAATTAATCTTTTTTGGTTTTGAACTCTGGCGTTGTCAATGATGATTAAAACAATTTTTTCCAGGGCACCTCCCCCCCGTGACACGCGTCGTCAGTCCGTCGGAAGCTCTCGAATGACGCCGTCGTCGGATGTTTCTATGTAGGTTTTAATTCGCTTTCGACGCAAGACAATTTGACGTCTTCACCAGTGCTTTGGCTGTGACGTATAGTTTGTTGTTTCAAGTAAAAGAGTTAGAAGCGAATTATCTTCTCAAAGTTATGTATGTATATATATATATATAAAATAATAATAATAATAATAATAACAAACCAAGAAAAGGTAGGTAACATAATAAGTATTATATTTTTAAAATGCATATTATACATATTTTTTTCCAAATAAGATACCTAACTACTTTTTTGAAGTCAATATGAATTGTCAAAATTGTACTACTGTTGGATATTATCGCGAAAGTGTTTTTAATCTCTATACATAAAAGCCAAAACCCACTGACTCACTGACTCACTGACTGATCACAGTTTCTCAAAAACTATACAGGCTAGGAACGTGAAACTTGGTACACATATTGCTACTAGCAGTGGCGTCACGTGGGTAAAATATTTGGGTGTTCACATGGGGCTAAAAATAGAAAAACAAAATACAGGACTTACGAATCTCATCACTTGTAGAGAAAATGTACTCTTCTTTCTTTCTGTGCAGCGAACTTCTCGATAACTTTAAAGTTGAAGTCTTTCTTCTCGCGCACTAGACGTTTCTCTATTGCCAGCATTGCAAGTGCTGCACGGTATTCACACATTAATAAACAAAATTGCTTTTAAGTGCACTGGTAGAAAACGAACTAGCCTATTGAATGCATTTCCCAAATGGTTATAGTAGTGAACTATATATACTGTTCTACTCTTTAACTACTATAACTATTCTTTAAATAGACTAGAATTATTAATATTATATACACTACTAAACTAAACAAACAATCGCGACATCACAAAGAAACTACTACTTCACGCTGTGAGATTTCCAATTGAACTGATACGGAATTCCTGTTTGGGAGAGCATGTAACTGTAAACTTCGCACCCATTACTACAAACAGGAACAGCAGACCACCTACCACCCGCTGGTTAATCTTTGCTGGCCAAAAAAGAGTTTTATTTTGACATTTTCAGCAAAACATGTGGTATAGACAGGGATAGAAGACTGTGTTGCAACTTATACTTTCCAGCTGAGGGAGAAAGAGAAATCACTGTATCAATGTACTGAAGTAAAAATTTATCTATTTATTTATGAATAATAATAATGGCATATTGATGTAGATAATTGTGACATAAACGACGGAATGTAGAGGAAATGAACAGCAAATCAAAGCTTCACTATGAATTGTGACAATGCGACAACACTGTTCACACCTATATAATAAGGGAAGATGGATGGGTCATAAAACAAGTTCCCTCTGGCAGCTCGCAAGTTGGATGAGATGGAGGGGTGGTAAGAAAAATACGTCGGAGCCAAGGAGCTCTGAGTTTACCGATGTTGTCGTCTTCAGTTGAAGGGGGAAAAAATCAGATGCGTTGCCCGATGCTGCCCTCTTAAGGTCGGGTGCACGAATGACGTGTGATCCTGTCACACTTGCTAGCTGCGGAGCCCCTGCTAACTTTAGGTAATGCAAAACGCAATACCAAGAGGTTCACCCCTTAGCTAGTGAACCACCTCGAGGAAGCTCGCAAAAGGGAACAAAATACACATCTTTCTATACAGCGAGACGGCAATCCATACAAGAATTATTATTTATTCAATAATACTGACAAAATTAGGTAAGATAAGAATTATTAGGGGGTTCACGTGCTCATGTGATCCTATGCAGGAGACGCCACTGGCTACTAGGATCTAGATGCGCACTAAGAAAGGATTTCAACATCTCTAAGGGCCTATAAGGGCCAAAATAGGGTTGTAAAGTTATGAAATTCACTAAAAGGAATGTTAATATATAAGAAGTCGCGATAACTCTAATGTGCTTTATTGGATTTTCCTGAAACTTTGTACACCCATTTATAATGTACATGGGAAGACGTCTACTGATTTTGGACCAAATCGGTAGACCGGTGCCGGAGTAAAACCGAATTTAGTGTCTATTTTAATGACGCGGTAACTCAAATACGCTTTACCGGATTTTTATGAAACTTGGTATACACATTTATAATGTCCATGGGAAGATGTATATTGAAATTGGATAAAATCGGTTAACCTGTTTCGGAGTAATGCTCAATTTAGTGCCTATTTTATGGTAATGTACGTATTCGAATGAATTTATGAAATGCAAATCAGTTATCATGACAACATAGTCAATTGTTTTACTGTGATCTTATAGCCTAAGGCTTTGCCAATTAAAATACAGTTAGCTATGACAAATAACAATTGCTTTACATGCGCTTATCCAACAAGACCGTTAAACTGACCCAAGTGACTGAGATGGCAGCGTCTTGGCCTCACATTCTAGAGATCCATGGTTCAAATCCCGAAACCGGCCAATTTGGCTTTTTTTTAGGTAGATTTCGAAGAAAAATCTACCTATTGCAATGGATACCATGTCATGAATTTCGAAAAATTCTTTCGTATATTTACATTTCATACCTCCCTGAGTACAAAACCACCGCCCGTTCAAAAAAATAAAAAAAAAATTGTTATATATATATATTAATCTTTACACGCTAGTGGCCGTAATTTGTTATTTCTAGGCCCAATAGTTCGGACAAGTTCGTTAATGAGCAAAATTGGCCCAAGGGAGAGGTCGGGGAAGGGCGTTAAAATTTTGAAATATTTATATCTCGGCCCCTATGAAGTAGAGAGGGAAACTTTGTTTGAATAATTTAGAGTACTCCCTATGGAGTTCACAGTGACACCAACGATTCGGGGGTTTTGGGGGTACGAGTGGGGGTAGGAGGTGGGGGGATGGAAATTCGAAATTTTTGAAACCACGTCTTGTGGGGTATCGTTGAAAAGCTCTTGATGAGTACTCTACAAATCAATAACTAGTTTCTCCATAGTTCTCATATAAGTCGAGATTTGAATGTTTGAAAAAGTCCTCTTTCCTCTTTTTGGAGTTATTATTGCGGGTTTGTCATGCCAAGAGAGCTGCGCAGCGACAATACATTAAACCAAAAGCACTTGGAAATTTACCTCAGCCTGTAAGCCTGCCTAAAGGGATTTTTTTTTTGTATTCTGCATATCATAATTGCAATCATAACTGATTAAACAAGAACATACTGACACTTTGTTACATCAGTTTACCTGATTTTATTTTTAAATGCTTTACTGTTTTCTATAGACTTGATAGTTATAGGTAGTTAGTTAAATAACTTTATACCAGAGTTGTAAACATTTGACTTTGAAATATTTGTTCTGCTGTATTGGACATGCAGGTCATTCTGTTGTCTTGTTTGATAGTTATGGATGTCATTGTTCGTTAACAGATTATGCCCATTTAGCTTAATATAGAAAATTACTTCTAGTATATATATACACGCTAAGGGTAGAATTCCTAATGTTTTGAACAGATCTCTACAGGATGTGTGTTGATTTACTCCACAAATTATCCTCACCGCTCTTTTTTGGATTTTGAAGACTTTTTCAGCTTCTGGAGAACCCCCCAAAAATGACTCAGTACTTCATGTGACATGTTATAAAGTTTTTAACAGATAGCAGCCTGTACTCAGTTTATTGGTTAATGCCTGAATATGGGTTTTTCACTTTAGCTCTTCACTTATATGTATGGTGTCATTTTTGTATTGAATTATTTTACTATCTCATTTTACTTAAGGCTTCATAACAGGTTGTATGAAAGCTCATGGCTACTGTCTTTTCTGCATTCATCAAAAGTTGATTTGCTTCAAACCAAGAAAACTCTTAAATGTTCATTTCTGATATCAAATACAGGAAATGCCAGTCAATTTGTTTCCTGGCCGAATAATTTTGCCTGATGTGTCTACAAGAATATTCACTATGATTGCCGCTGTTTCAAAAACCACTAGGCTTACTACACTTGAGGTAAATGAAAATGAAAACATGAAGAAAGGCTGGATATAGTCACTGCCGAAAGCTCGCAAACCACTAGCCAAAGACTAATGCTTCCATATGAGGAGTTCTCGTAGCAGAAGTATTAGATTGTATCTTCAATTTGTGACATGGACATGCATGTTAGTTCCTCCAGTAAGGCCTTTCTGTGACTTCACCCAGGCCATAACAGTGGCCGTGAAGCAGAGGTGTACATATTCTGATTTTAGCTTGCTTGCCCCTTTCTAACTCTGCAACCAGCCACAGCTTTTAACTTGCTTGACAAGAGAGCAAGCCAGATTGCTACGATGGAAAGAAATACTGTCGCTATGAGGCACAAGCTCCTCTAAACCTGATGGGTTTCACAGGGCCTAAGGAAACTGCAAGGCCTGGCGGAAAGAATATGAAACTGGGTATATCAGTGCACTGATAAGTCGTGCAGTTACGTAGTTGAGGAACTTCAGATGTGTTTAGAGTGCAAGTAAAAGGAGAATGAAGGAAGCCGAGGAGAAACTAAAATGTGGAGAAATTATCAATGAACAAAGGTACTAGTCCAGTATGGGAAAAATTTTCTAACATTTCCGAGAAAAACATAAAAAAAATCAATAATAAAAATAATAAATGTATTAAGACGCTAAAACGATTTTGAATACTTTATCAACCTTTTATTTATCTACACGATGAATTTCTTCTACCAGCATGTAGAAAAGCAAGAAAGTATTACCTACACTTAACAACTACAGTTGTTTAGCTGATAAGACTGTCGCAAGCTTATTCAGAGTTGGATGGGCTGGGTTTAACCCAACCCATCCAAGTCTAAAAAAAACTGCCTGCTTGCTATCTGCGACTCTCGCAACTTGCTTGCCTGGCGTTCAAGCGGGTATGGGCAAGCTAAAAGCGAGTTTTGTACACCTCTACTGTGAAGTGATCAATGGAAACCGACTGCTTTATCTGGCTACACTTTATTCCTGGAAATGAGAAGAGTTACATAGACATTCTGATAGATAGATATTTATTCACAGTGGTGTTGTGAAATACATGGCTTCATCAATTGGGGAAATACAATAGATCTATACATAAGGTTTATAAGTAACGCTAATACTTAATCTATAACAAAAACAAACATGAATTAACTTAACTTATGGCAACAAAACTAATTAAATTGAAGATAGGCCTACTGATATTGAACTAGCCTAGCCCAAAACTTCAGTGGACACTGATTAAATATAATTATATCTACACGAACCTAATTCCAAAGGAATTTGCAAATGATCAAATTACATATCATTCACTTGGAAGTCCATTAGTTCTAAGCTTAAGAATTCATCTGATCGAAGGTAGAAATAAAAAAGTTAAGTTTACATTGAAACGCCATCAACAAAGCTAAATTAAAACAATCCCGGAAAGACCGGATAATCCACTATTTTTTAAAAATTAAGAACAATATTTGTTCATAATTGAATGATGCTGGAAATTTTTTAATTTTTTTTTTTGCACTACGTAACTAATTAGTGGTACTTACGAATATTGTTGCCGTGGATCGTAACTTGACATTCCCACACGCTTTGAAAACAAAAGAAATCTCAGTGCTGTAAAAATGACAAAAAAACACACGTGCCGTAAGTAAAACCATCATAATACAAGCGTGCAATGCCTATTTATTGTTCCTTTTATACATCCCAGAACATTATCCTTCGATAGACCACATTCTATAAGACAGTATGATATGTTTTATGATCCAGCAATTTTATTAACAAACTGAATTAAAAATTACAGAACTCAATTAAAATTGTAATGAACGTGTTTATATTGTTATGTTCAAAGTATTGTTATAACAGTGTAATGTAGGGTTGCCAACTCTTGAAAGTGGAAATAAATGATAATAGTATATAGCCACTGCCTTCTTTATTTCTTACAAGCCATGCTGCTTGAAATGTGGCAACACAGGAGGTAGTCCTATCTGTGGCGGTCTGTGGGAAGCATTTGAATACGTTTTTAATGCAGATAATTTTATTCATCACAAACACTGACTCTATTTGGCCAAATCAGTAGGCCTATATTACACAGCCTATACTTGTGATGTGCATAATAACGTAACGCGTGTTCACTCCCACATATCTGAAGGAATTCGTAGTTTTCAGTGTCTCCTCATTGTACGATATGATGTCGCGTTTTTTCTTATTTATCGGTAATAACCTCACTTATCCTGTCAGGCCTAAGAGCTCTGTTATTCGACCCACAACAGAGTCATCTTTTATTAAGTTGCTACACTTCTCTGGGTCATTTTGTACTGCCACTGAGCTAGTTGTCTCAGGATTAATATAGGTAACCTAGAACACTGACATCTCTCTTCTTGTCACATGCACTTTGTGGAAGACTACGCCCATGACTGCCACTGAAAAGAATAACTTTGCCTAATTCGTTGGGAACACTCAACTTTCCGTTATTTGCTGTCTAAAATTCGTTCATTCGTTCATCCTTGGCTCCGGTGGTGAACTGTGTTGATTCGCTAGCACTTTTGAGGTTAAGGTTTGAATCCCGTTCATTACCTTCACCAAACTGTAGGAAAACGCTGAATCGATTACCTAGTATTAATAGTAATATTGGGAGGATAGGAGATTGCATTATACTGTACTACGATTTGGCGTCCGCCACATTGAGATGAAATTAGGCCTACTGTGAGTAGCTTGATAAAAGTTCATACCAGTAAAAGTGACTCTATTTCTCATCAATTCTTCTTTAATACCAGCCAATTCTTCCTGAAGGAAACTATCATATCTTACCTCTCCCTTGTATTCGTTTGTAGATGGTAATAGCTGATAAACACGAAAATCTTCTATGAAAAACTGTTCTCTAGTGTACTCAATTAGAGGTGACGGTGTATATAAATCTCTCATTGTGTACACGGTTTTTACCTTCTCTATGCTCTTCAGGTGTGTCCAGATGTTCTCTAAACCATAGGCGATGATGACTGGGATTACTTTAAGCTGAAATATGCTTAATTTGCGATTATTCGGATGGAGTTCATTGCTTTATTTACGGCATGTTGATAGACGATAGGACTACCAATGCGATTTTGCTAGATCTAACAGCATGGCTTGTAAGAAATAAAGAAGGCAGTGATATAGCCCAAAGTAAAGCAAAGCAAAAGGAATGGTCACTTACAGTACTGTACGATGATGATGGTGAAGTGTTCTGCCTTGGGAAAGAGCCGTGTGGGACACGGGATCCCAGGAAGTTAACTTTACATCTCAGTAAAATCCCCGACCCGGTCTGGAATCGAACCCGGGCAGCCTAGGTGACTGGCAATCATGTACCAACTCACCCACAGCGGCAGACACTGTGTTAATATTCTCTATTTAAAAAACATTTTATTATATCACTCTGCATTAACAATACATACATTCCTGCCATAAAAAAAAAATATCAGCAGGTGGACATTGGAAAATGACAAAGAGGATTCATATAATAGATATAGTTACAATTATTGTAATAACTAGGGCTCGGACTTTTAGGTAAATACATATTTTTTTTGCTATTACCTATGATTTCTGGACTTTGTCAAAGTTCCGGTTGGGACCTTTGGATTCAAAATACTGAGTTGCATATCACATAAAAATAAATATTTTCGATATTTCTTATTTGAATAAATATTTTTGGTAACTTAATTTTTTTTACATATTTTACCACATATGACGTTTAGAAATGAATATTTTGACTGCTTTTGTAAAATTGTGCCATATTTTGAATATGTTGCATTGTTATGTTGAGTCAGACAATAAATCAGGGCTGATTTGGCCTTTATTAGTGCAAATTTCTGTTTCCTCTCACTTCATTACTAAGTTGGAAACAACAAAACAATTCTTGACAGAATCAATAAAAGAAACCAAACACATTAAAAAAACCAAACTAAGTTAACAAAATCAGTGGTTCAAAAACAAACGAAATTAAAGAAAAATTCCTGTCATGCCTAAATAAGAATGAAAGGTTACAAGTGTTGCCAAAGATTTAAGATATTTTAATGGGTAACAGTGTAGAGAACTTGGAGCAGATGGAACATCTGAGTGTCAGTGATACTGCGTTTTACAAATATGCAAGATTAACATCCTGCAATGTTGAACGTACATTTTCAAGATACAAGTCTCTGTTCCAAATAAAATATTTTTATATTTTTTAACCACATAAAAAATAAATATTTTCGTTTTTATAAGCACATAAAAGTCCGAGCCCTAGTAATAACCATTATGAATATATCATACCAAAACAAATTTAAAAAAACGAATGGCGGGATAGACTGTATCTTTAAAAATTATGGGACTCGGGGTTTTCGTTTAATCAAGTGAAATTACGGGATTTCCCGGGAAATACGGGATAGTTGGCAACTCAATTTTCAAAATAGGCCTACACTACTATAGATTATGGTATGTTATGCTTTTTACCAACAGCTATGACTATTATTTGATGTTTGTCCTAATGCATTTTCAGTAAGTCACCAACTTAGGTTTTAAGTGTACTCCAGACTGGATTCTAAGTGTTTTCAGGTGTTCGGATTCTGGGAGTGATGTGACGTAACGGGACTCTATGAACGTATTTCTATGTGTTCCGGCAAAGCCTCTGGCCCTAAAAATAACGTGTCATCTAATCGAATTGTTCCACAATCATCCACCATGAAATTTCCGTAATATCTTTTAAAAATATAACTTAATCATAATCTTTTACAGAAGTCACCCAACAAGTTCGTAAAATCTTAAACAAGCGCCACCCATCATTATTTAGTGAAGTGTCTGCCACATTTCTAATAACATGTTTTTATAAAGTCACCCACAATTTAAGGGGACTTTTCAAAAATTCACCCCCATTTCTAGTGAGGATTTAAGAAATGTAAAACTTTGAAGGGCCGCCGGCGTGGTCTTGTGGTTAGCATCGCCGACTAAAGATCCGTCGGCCCGGGTTCGTTCCCCGGTACCTCCAAGGATTTTTGTGAGGTAGGGAGGTTGTTAGATATGTAGCGGCTATGGTCTTGGAAACCACCGTGGGTGTCGGCATGCTGTCCACATGCCCCCAATCCTGCCATCTGCCCATGGTAGATGGGTGGTAGGCCTTGTCCCTTCAGGTATGTAGCGTTTTTAGTTTAGTTAAAACTTTGAAGACGGTTATAATCTCAGTGAAGTTTTCAAACAATACCAAGAAAAGTCTCCACACTTCAAGAAATATCTACACAGTAATCAGCACATCTCATCAGCAGCAATTCAGCGAGCACAGGTTTCTGAGGGTTGCAAATTTGGATTTATGATCTCAGTAATGGTCCGAAACTCCCCTCCAAAAATCAATAATACCCCATTTAATGTAAGTTCACGCATTTTTTTTTTTTTTTTTTTTTTTTTTTTTTACATTTGACTGGGCTATACGCACCATAACTCAAATACGCTTTTTCGGACTTTCATGAAACTTTGAAAACACATTTATAACGTCCATGGGAAGAACCCTATTGATATTGAACCAAATCGGTTCACCGGCACCGGAGTAATGCCCAATTAAGTGCCTATTTTAATAGATTATGGCGCCTTTCTATCGGATTTCCATGAAACTTGGTATACACATTTATGACGCACATGAGAAGTACCTTACTGAATTTGAACCTAATCTGTTGACCGGTACCGGAGATAAACCCAATTTAGTGTATATTTTAAAGGCGCAATAACCCAAATACGCTTTATCGGATTTTTTTGAAACTTCGTATACGCATTTATAATGTCCACGGAAAGACGTCTATTAACATTCGACTAAATCGGTTGGCCAGTACCGGAATAATTCCCAATTTAGTGCATTTTATGTTAATATATAAGAAGTCGCGATAACTCTAATGTGCTTTATTGGATTTTCCTGAAACTTTGTACACCCATTTATAATGTACATGGGAAGACGTCTACTGATTTTGGACCAAATCGGTAGACCGGTGCCGGAGTAAAACCGAATTTAGTGTCTATTTTAAAGACGCGGTAACTCAAATGCGCTTTACCGGATTTTTATGAAACTTGGTATACACATTTATAATGTCCATGGGAAGATGTATATTGAAATTGGATAAAATCGGTTGACCTGTTTCGGAGTAATGCTCAATTTAGTGCCTATTTTATGGTAATGTACGTATTGGAATGAATTTATGAAATGCAAATCAGTTATCATGACAACATAGTCAATTGTTTTACTGTGATCTTATAGCCTAAGGCTTTGCCAATTAAAATACAGTTAGCTATGACAAATAACAATTGCTTTACATGCGCTTATCCAACTAGACCGTTAAACTGACCCAAGTGGCTGAGATGGCAGCGTCTTGGCCTCACATTCTAGAGTTCCATGGTTCAAATCCCGAAACCGGCCAATTTGGCTTTTTTTTTAGGTAGATTTCGAAGAAAAATCTACCTATTGCAATGGATACCATGTCATGAATTTCGAAAAATTCTTTCATATATTTACGTTTCATACCTCCCTGAGTACAAAACCACCGCCCGTTCAAAAATAAAAAATAAAAAAAATAAAAAAAATTGTTATATATATATATATAAATCTTTACACGCTAGCGGCCGTAATTTGTTATTTCTAGGCCCAATAGTTCGGACAAGTTCGTTAATGAGCAAAATTGGCCCAAGGGAGAGGTCGGGGAAGGGCGTTAAAATTTTGAAATATTTATATCTCGGCCCCTATGAAGTAGAGAGGGAAACTTTGTTTGAATAAATTAGAGTACTCCCTATGGAGTTCACAGTGACACCAACGATTCGGGGGTTTTGGGGGTACGAGTGGGGGTAGGAGGTGGGGGGATGGAAATTCGAAATTTTTGAAACCACGTCTTGTGGGGTATCGTTGAAAAGCTCTTGATGAGTACTCTACAAATCAATAACTAGTTTCTCCATAGTTCTCATATAAGTCGAGATTTGAATGTTTGAAAAAGTCCTCTTTCCTCTTTTTGGAGTTATTATTGCGGGTTTGTCATGCCAAGAGAGCTGCGCAGCGACAATACATTAAACCAAAAGCACTTGGAAATTTACCTCAGCCTGTAAGCCTGCCTAAAGGGATTTTTTTTTTTGTATTCTGCATATCATAATTGCAATCATAACTGATTAAACAAGAACATACTGACACTTTGTTACATCAGTTTACCTGATTTTATTTTTAAATGCTTTACTGTTTTCTATAGACTTGATAGTTATAGGTAGTTAGTTAAATAACTTTATACCAGAGTTGTAAACATTTGACTTTGAAATATTTGTTCTGCTGTATTGGACATGCAGGTCATTCTGTTGTCTTGTTTGATAGTTATGGATGTCATTGATCGTTAACAGATTATGCCCATTTAGCTTAATATAGAAAATTACTTCTAGTATATATATATACACGCTAAGGGTAGAATTCCTAATGTTTTGAACAGATCTCTACAGGATGTCTGTTGATTTACTCCACAAATTATCCTCACCGCTCTTTTTTGGATTTTGAAGACTTTTTCAGCTTCTGGAGAACCCCCAAAAAATGACTCAGTACTTCATGTGACTATGGAAATAAGCAAAGTGACATGTTATAAAGTTTTTAACAGATAGCAGCCTGTACTCAGTTTATTGGTTAATGCCTGAATATGGATTTTCCACTTTAGCTCTTCACTTATATGCATGGTGTCATTTTTGTATTGAATTATGTTACTATCTCATTTTACTTAAGGCTTCATAACAGGTTGTATGAAAGCTCATGGCTACTGTCTTTTCTGCATTCATCAAAAGTTGATTTGCTTCAAACCAAGAAAACTCTTAAATGTTCATTTCTGATATCAAATACAGGAAATGCCAGTCAATTTGTTTCCTGGCCGAATAATTTTGCCTGTTGTGTCTACAAGAATATTCACTATGATTGTCGCTGTTTCAAAAACCACTAGGCTTACTACACTTGAGGTAAATGAAAATGAAAACATGAAGAAAGGCTGGATATAGTCACTGCCGAAAGCTCGCAAACCACTAGCCAAAGACTAATGCTTCCATATGAGGAGTTCTCGTAGCAGAAGTATTAGATTGTATCTTCAATTTGTGACATGGACATGCATGTTAGTTCCTCCAGTAAGGCCTTTCTGTGACTTCACCCAGGCCATAACAGTGGCCGTGAAGCAGAGGTGTACATATTCTGATTTTAGCTTGCTTGCCCCCTTTATAACTCTGCAACCAGCCACAGCTTTTAACTTGCTTGACAAGAGAGCAAGCCAGATTGCTACGATGGAAAGAAATACTGTCGCTATGAGGCACAAGCTCCTCTAAACCTGATGGGTTTCACAGGGCCTAAGGAAACTGCAAGGCCTGGCGGAAAGAATATGAAACTGGGTATATCAGTGCACTGATAAGTCGTGCAGTTACGTAGTTGAGGAACTTCAGATGTGTTTAGAGTGCAAGTAAAAGGAGAATGAAGGAAGCCGAGGAGAAACTAAAATGTGGAGAGTTTGAATTATCAATGAACAAAGGTACTAGTCCAGTATGGGAAAAATTTTCTAACATTTCCGAGAAAAACAAAAAAAAATCAATAATAAAAATAATAAATGTATTAAGACGCTAAAACGATTTTGAATACTTTATCAACCTTTTATTTATTTACACGATTAATTTCTTCTACCAGCATGTAGAAAAGCAAGAAAGTATTACCTACACTTAGCAACTACAGTTGTTTAGCTAATAAGAATGTCGCAAGCTTATTCAGAGTTGGATGGGCTGGGTTTAACCCAACCCATCCGAGTCTAAAAAAACCTGCCTGCTTGCTATCTGCGACTCTCGCAACTTGCTTGCCTGGCGTTCAAGCGGGTATGGGCAAGCTAAAAGCGAGTTTTGTACACCTCTACTGTGAAGTGATCAATGCAAACCGACTGCTTTATCTGGCTACACTTTATTCCTGGAAATGAGGAGTTACATAAACATTCTGATAGATAGATATTTATTCACAGTGGTATTGTGAAATACATGGCTTCATCAATTGGGGAAATACAACTTACATAGATCTATACATAAGGTTTATAAGTAACGCTAATACTTAATCTATAACAAAAACAAACATGAATTATCTTAACTTATGGCTACAAAACTAATTAAATTGAATATAGGCCTACTGATATTGAACTAGCCTAGCCCAAAACTTCAGTGGACACTGATTAAATATAATTATATCTACACGAACCTAATTCCAAAGGAATTTGCAAATTATCAAATTACATATCATTCACTTGGAAGTCCATTAGTTCTAAGCTTAAGAATTCATCTGATCGAAGGTAGAAATAAAAAAAGTTAAGTTTACATTGAAACGCCATCAATAAAGCTAAATTAAAACAATCCCGGAAAGACCGGATAATCCACTATTTTTTAAAAATTAAGAACAATATTTGTTCATAATTGAATGATGCTGGAAATTTTTTAATTTTTTTTTTGCACTACGTAACTAATTAGTGGTACTTACGAATATTGTTGCCGTGGATCGTAACTTGACATTCCCACACGCTTTGAAAACAAAAGAAATCTCAGTGCTGTAAAAATGACAAAAAAACACACGTGCCGTAAGTAAAACCATCATAATACAAGCGTGCAATGCCTATTTATTGTTCCTTTTATACATCCCAGAACATTATCCTTCGATAGACCACATTCTATAAGACAGTATGATATGTTTTATGATCCAGCAATTTTATTAACAAACTGAATTAAAAATTACAGAACTCAATTAAAATTGTAATGAACGTGTTTATATTGTTATGTTCAAAGTATTGTTATAACAGTGTAATGTAGGGTTGCCAACTCTTGAAAGTGGAAATAAATGATAATAGTATATAGCCACTGCCTTCTTTATTTCTTACAAGCCATGCTGCTTGAAATGTGGCAACACAGGAGGTAGTCCTATCTGTGGCGGTCTGTGGGAAGCATTTGAATACGTTTTTAATGCAGATAATTTTATTCATCACAAACACTGACTCTATTTGGCCAAATCAGTAGGCCTATATTACACAGCCTATACTTGTGATGTGCATAATAACGTAACGCGTGTTCACTCCCACATATCTGAAGGAATTCGTAGTTTTCAGTGTCTCCTCATTGTACGATATGATGTCGCGTTTTTTCTTATTTATCGGTAATAACCTCACTTATCCTGTCAGGCCTAAGAGCTCTGTTATTCGACCCACAACAGAGTCATCTTTTATTAAGTTGCTACACTTCTCTGGGTCATTTTGTACTGCCACTGAGCTAGTTGTCTCAGGATTAATATAGGTAACCTAGAACACTGACATCTCTCTTCTTGTCACATGCACTTTGTGGAAGACTACGCCCATGACTGCCACTGAAAAGAATAACTTTGCCTAATTCGTTGGGAACACTCAACTTTCCGTTATTTGCTGTCTAAAATTCGTTCATTCGTTCATCCTTGGCTCCGGTGGTGAACTGTGTTGATTCGCTAGCACTTTTGAGGTTAAGGTTTGAATCCCGTTCATTACCTTCACCAAACTGTAGGAAAACGCTGAATCGATTACCTAGTATTAATAGTAATATTGGGAGGATAGGAGATTGCATTATACTGTACTACGATTTGGCGTCCGCCACATTGAGATGAAATTAGGCCTACTGTGAGTAGCTTGATAAAAGTTCATACCAGTAAAAGTGACTCTATTTCTCATCAATTCTTCTTTAATACCAGCCAATTCTTCCTGAAGGAAACTATCATATCTTACCTCTCCCTTGTATTCGTTTGTAGATGGTAATAGCTGATAAACACGAAAATCTTCTATGAAAAACTGTTCTCTAGTGTACTCAATTAGAGGTGACGGTGTATATAAATCTCTCATTGTGTACACGGTTTTTACCTTCTCTATGCTCTTCAGGTGTGTCCAGATGTTCTCTAAACCATAGGCGATGATGACTGGGATTACTTTAAGCTGAAATATGCTTAATTTGCGATTATTCGGATGGAGTTCATTGCTTTATTTACGGCATGTTGATAGACGATAGGACTACCAATGCGATTTTGCTAGATCTAACAGCATGGCTTGTAAGAAATAAAGAAGGCAGTGATATAGCCCAAAGTAAAGCAAAGCAAAAGGAATGGTCACTTACAGTACTGTACGATGATGATGGTGAAGTGTTCTGCCTTGGGAAAGAGCCGTGTGGGACACGGGATCCCAGGAAGTTAACTTTACATCTCAGTAAAATCCCCGACCCGGTCTGGAATCGAACCCGGGCAGCCTAGGTGACTGGCAATCATGTACCAACTCACCCACAGCGGCAGACACTGTGTTAATATTCTCTATTTAAAAAACATTTTATTATATCACTCTGCATTAACAATACATACATTCCTGCCAATACAAAAAATATCAGCAGGTGGACATTGGAAAATGACAAAGAGGATTCATATAATAGATATAGTTACAATTATTGTAATAACTAGGGCTCGGACTTTTAGGTAAATACATATTTTTTTTTGCTATTACCTATGATTTCTGGACTTTGTCAAAGTTCCGGTTGGGACCTTTGGATTCAAAATACTGAGTTGCATATCACATAAAAATAAATATTTTCGATATTTCTTATTTGAATAAATATTTTTGGTAACTTAATTTTTTTTACATATTTTACCACATATGACGTTTAGAAATGAATATTTTGACTGCTTTTGTAAAATTGTGCCATATTTTGAATATGTTGCATTGTTATGTTGAGTCAGACAATAAATCAGGGCTGATTTGGCCTTTATTAGTGCAAATTTCTGTTTCCTCTCACTTCATTACTAAGTTGGAAACAACAAAACAATTCTTGACAGAATCAATAAAAGAAACCAAACACATTAAAAAAACCAAACTAAGTTAACAAAATCAGTGGTTCAAAAACAAACGAAATTAAAGAAAAATTCCTGTCATGCCTAAATAAGAATGAAAGGTTACAAGTGTTGCCAAAGATTTAAGATATTTTAATGGGTAACAGTGTAGAGAACTTGGAGCAGATGGAACATCTGAGTGTCAGTGATACTGCGTTTTACAAATATGCAAGATTAACATCCTGCAATGTTGAACGTACATTTTCAAGATACAAGTCTCTGTTCCAAATAAAATATTTTTATATTTTTTAACCACATAAAAAATAAATATTTTCGTTTTTATAAGCACATAAAAGTCCGAGCCCTAGTAATAACCATTATGAATATATCATACCAAAACAAATTTAAAAAAACGAATGGCGGGATAGACTGTATCTTTAAAAATTATGGGACTCGGGGTTTTCGTTTAATCAAGTGAAATTACGGGATTTCCCGGGAAATACGGGATAGTTGGCAACTCAATTTTCAAAATAGGCCTACACTACTATAGATTATGGTATGTTATGCTTTTTACCAACAGCTATGACTATTATTTGATGTTTGTCCTAATGCATTTTCAGTAAGTCACCAACTTAGGTTTTAAGTGTACTCCAGACTGGATTCTAAGTGTTTTCAGGTGTTCGGATTCTGGGAGTGATGTGACGTAACGGGACTCTATGAACGTATTTCTATGTGTTCCGGCAAAGCCTCTGGCCCTAAAAATAACGTGTCATCTAATCGAATTGTTCCACAATCATCCACCATGAAATTTCCGTAATATCTTTTAAAAATATAACTTAATCATAATCTTTTACAGAAGTCACCCAACAAGTTCGTAAAATCTTAAACAAGCGCCACCCATCATTATTTAGTGAAGTGTCTGCCACATTTCTAATAACATGTTTTTATAAAGTCACCCACAATTTAAGGGGACTTTTCAAAAATTCACCCCCATTTCTAGTGAGGATTTAAGAAATGTAAAACTTTGAAGGGCCGCCGGCGTGGTCTTGTGGTTAGCATCGCCGACTAAAGATCCGTCGGCCCGGGTTCGTTCCCCGGTACCTCCAAGGATTTTTGTGAGGTAGGGAGGTTGTTAGATATGTAGCGGCTATGGTCTTGGAAACCACCGTGGGTGTCGGCATGCTGTCCACATGCCCCCAATCCTGCCATCTGCCCATGGTAGATGGGTGGTAGGCCTTGTCCCTTCAGGTATGTAGCGTTTTTAGTTTAGTTAAAACTTTGAAGACGGTTATAATCTCAGTGAAGTTTTCAAACAATACCAAGAAAAGTCTCCACACTTCAAGAAATATCTACACAGTAATCAGCACATCTCATCAGCAGCAATTCAGCGAGCACAGGTTTCTGAGGGTTGCAAATTTGGATTTATGATCTCAGTAATGGTCCGAAACTCCCCTCCAAAAATCAATAATACCCCATTTAATGTAAGTTCACGCATTTTTTTTTTTTTTTTTTTTTTTTTTTTTTACATTTGACTGGGCTATACGCACCATAACTCAAATACGCTTTTTCGGACTTTCATGAAACTTTGAAAACACATTTATAACGTCCATGGGAAGAACCCTATTGATATTGAACCAAATCGGTTCACCGGCACCGGAGTAATGCCCAATTAAGTGCCTATTTTAATAGATTATGGCGCCTTTCTATCGGATTTCCATGAAACTTGGTATACACATTTATGACGCACATGAGAAGTACCTTACTGAATTTGAACCTAATCTGTTGACCGGTACCGGAGATAAACCCAATTTAGTGTATATTTTAAAGGCGCAATAACCCAAATACGCTTTATCGGATTTTTTTGAAACTTCGTATACGCATTTATAATGTCCACGGAAAGACGTCTATTAGCATTCGACTAAATCGGTTGGCCAGTACCGGAATAATTCCCAATTTAGTGCATTTTATGTTAATATATAAGAAGTCGCGATAACTCTAATGTGCTTTAATGGATTTTCCTGAAACTTTGTACACCCATTTATAATGTACATGGGAAGACGTCTACTGATTTTGGACCAAATCGGTAGACCGGTGCCGGAGTAAAACCGAATTTAGTGTCTATTTTAAAGACGCGGTAACTCAAATGCGCTTTACCGGATTTTTATGAAACTTGGTATACACATTTATAATGTCCATGGGAAGATGTATATTGAAATTGGATAAAATCGGTTGACCTGTTTCGGAGTAATGCTCAATTTAGTGCCTATTTTATGGTAATGTACGTATTGGAATGAATTTATGAAATGCAAATCAGTTATCATGACAACATAGTCAATTGTTTTACTGTGATCTTATAGCCTAAGGCTTTGCCAATTAAAATACAGTTAGCTATGACAAATAACAATTGCTTTACATGCGCTTATCCAACTAGACCGTTAAACTGACCCAAGTGGCTGAGATGGCAGCGTCTTGGCCTCACATTCTAGAGTTCCATGGTTCAAATCCCGAAACCGGCCAATTTGGCTTTTTTTTTAGGTAGATTTCGAAGAAAAATCTACCTATTGCAATGGATACCATGTCATGAATTTCGAAAAATTCTTTCATATATTTACGTTTCATACCTCCCTGAGTACAAAACCACCGCCCGTTCAAAAATAAAAAATAAAAAAAATAAAAAAAATTGTTATATATATATATATAAATCTTTACACGCTAGCGGCCGTAATTTGTTATTTCTAGGCCCAATAGTTCGGACAAGTTCGTTAATGAGCAAAATTGGCCCAAGGGAGAGGTCGGGGAAGGGCGTTAAAATTTTGAAATATTTATATCTCGGCCCCTATGAAGTAGAGAGGGAAACTTTGTTTGAATAAATTAGAGTACTCCCTATGGAGTTCACAGTGACACCAACGATTCGGGGGTTTTGGGGGTACGAGTGGGGGTAGGAGGTGGGGGGATGGAAATTCGAAATTTTTGAAACCACGTCTTGTGGGGTATCGTTGAAAAGCTCTTGATGAGTACTCTACAAATCAATAACTAGTTTCTCCATAGTTCTCATATAAGTCGAGATTTGAATGTTTGAAAAAGTCCTCTTTCCTCTTTTTGGAGTTATTATTGCGGGTTTGTCATGCCAAGAGAGCTGCGCAGCGACAATACATTAAACCAAAAGCACTTGGAAATTTACCTCAGCCTGTAAGCCTGCCTAAAGGGATTTTTTTTTTTGTATTCTGCATATCATAATTGCAATATAACTGATTAAACAAGAACATACTGACACTTTGTTACATCAGTTTACCTGATTTTATTTTTAAATGCTTTACTGTTTTCTATAGACTTGATAGTTATAGGTAGTTAGTTAAATAACTTTATACCAGAGTTGTAAACATTTGACTTTGAAATATTTGTTCTGCTGTATTGGACATGCAGGTCATTCTGTTGTCTTGTTTGATAGTTATGGATGTCATTGATCGTTAACAGATTATGCCCATTTAGCTTAATATAGAAAATTACTTCTAGTATATATATATACACGCTAAGGGTAGAATTCCTAATGTTTTGAACAGATCTCTACAGGATGTCTGTTGATTTACTCCACAAATTATCCTCACCGCTCTTTTTTGGATTTTGAAGACTTTTTCAGCTTCTGGAGAACCCCCAAAAAATGACTCAGTACTTCATGTGACTATGGAAATAAGCAAAGTGACATGTTATAAAGTTTTTAACAGATAGCAGCCTGTACTCAGTTTATTGGTTAATGCCTGAATATGGATTTTCCACTTTAGCTCTTCACTTATATGCATGGTGTCATTTTTGTATTGAATTATTTTACTATCTCATTTTACTTAAGGCTTCATAACAGGTTGTATGAAAGCTCATGGCTACTGTCTTTTCTGCATTCATCAAAAGTTGATTTGCTTCAAACCAAGAAAACTCTTAAATGTTCATTTCTGATATCAAATACAGGAAATGCCAGTCAATTTGTTTCCTGGCCGAATAATTTTGCCTGTTGTGTCTACAAGAATATTCACTATGATTGTCGCTGTTTCAAAAACCACTAGGCTTACTACACTTGAGGTAAATGAAAATGAAAACATGAAGAAAGGCTGGATATAGTCACTGCCGAAAGCTCGCAAACCACTAGCCAAAGACTAATGCTTCCATATGAGGAGTTCTCGTAGCAGAAGTATTAGATTGTATCTTCAATTTGTGACATGGACATGCATGTTAGTTCCTCCAGTAAGGCCTTTCTGTGACTTCACCCAGGCCATAACAGTGGCCGTGAAGCAGAGGTGTACATATTCTGATTTTAGCTTGCTTGCCCCCTTTATAACTCTGCAACCAGCCACAGCTTTTAACTTGCTTGACAAGAGAGCAAGCCAGATTGCTACGATGGAAAGAAATACTGTCGCTATGAGGCACAAGCTCCTCTAAACCTGATGGGTTTCACAGGGCCTAAGGAAACTGCAAGGCCTGGCGGAAAGAATATGAAACTGGGTATATCAGTGCACTGATAAGTCGTGCAGTTACGTAGTTGAGGAACTTCAGATGTGTTTAGAGTGCAAGTAAAAGGAGAATGAAGGAAGCCGAGGAGAAACTAAAATGTGGAGAGTTTGAATTATCAATGAACAAAGGTACTAGTCCAGTATGGGAAAAATTTTCTAACATTTCCGAGAAAAACAAAAAAAAATCAATAATAAAAATAATAAATGTATTAAGACGCTAAAACGATTTTGAATACTTTATCAACCTTTTATTTATTTACACGATTAATTTCTTCTACCAGCATGTAGAAAAGCAAGAAAGTATTACCTACACTTAGCAACTACAGTTGTTTAGCTAATAAGAATGTCGCAAGCTTATTCAGAGTTGGATGGGCTGGGTTTAACCCAACCCATCCGAGTCTAAAAAAACCTGCCTGCTTGCTATCTGCGACTCTCGCAACTTGCTTGCCTGGCGTTCAAGCGGGTATGGGCAAGCTAAAAGCGAGTTTTGTACACCTCTACTGTGAAGTGATCAATGCAAACCGACTGCTTTATCTGGCTACACTTTATTCCTGGAAATGAGGAGTTACATAAACATTCTGATAGATAGATATTTATTCACAGTGGTATTGTGAAATACATGGCTTCATCAATTGGGGAAATACAACTTACATAGATCTATACATAAGGTTTATAAGTAACGCTAATACTTAATCTATAACAAAAACAAACATGAATTATCTTAACTTATGGCTACAAAACTAATTAAATTGAATATAGGCCTACTGATATTGAACTAGCCTAGCCCAAAACTTCAGTGGACACTGATTAAATATAATTATATCTACACGAACCTAATTCCAAAGGAATTTGCAAATTATCAAATTACATATCATTCACTTGGAAGTCCATTAGTTCTAAGCTTAAGAATTCATCTGATCGAAGGTAGAAATAAAAAAAGTTAAGTTTACATTGAAACGCCATCAATAAAGCTAAATTAAAACAATCCCGGAAAGACCGGATAATCCACTATTTTTTAAAAATTAAGAACAATATTTGTTCATAATTGAATGATGCTGGAAATTTTTTAATTTTTTTTTTTGCACTACGTAACTAATTAGTGGTACTTACGAATATTGTTGCCGTGGATCGTAACTTGACATTCCCACACGCTTTGAAAACAAAAGAAATCTCAGTGCTGTAAAAATGACAAAAAAACACACGTGCCGTAAGTAAAACCATCATAATACAAGCGTGCAATGCCTATTTATTGTTCCTTTTATACATCCCAGAACATTATCCTTCGATAGACCACATTCTATAAGACAGTATGATATGTTTTATGATCCAGCAATTTTATTAACAAACTGAATTAAAAATTACAGAACTCAATTAAAATTGTAATGAACGTGTTTATATTGTTATGTTCAAAGTATTGTTATAACAGTGTAATGTAGGGTTGCCAACTCTTGAAAGTGGAAATAAATGATAATAGTATATAGCCACTGCCTTCTTTATTTCTTACAAGCCATGCTGCTTGAAATGTGGCAACACAGGAGGTAGTCCTATCTGTGGCGGTCTGTGGGAAGCATTTGAATACGTTTTTAATGCAGATAATTTTATTCATCACAAACACTGACTCTATTTGGCCAAATCAGTAGGCCTATATTACACAGCCTATACTTGTGATGTGCATAATAACGTAACGCGTGTTCACTCCCACATATCTGAAGGAATTCGTAGTTTTCAGTGTCTCCTCATTGTACGATATGATGTCGCGTTTTTTCTTATTTATCGGTAATAACCTCACTTATCCTGTCAGGCCTAAGAGCTCTGTTATTCGACCCACAACAGAGTCATCTTTTATTAAGTTGCTACACTTCTCTGGGTCATTTTGTACTGCCACTGAGCTAGTTGTCTCAGGATTAATATAGGTAACCTAGAACACTGACATCTCTCTTCTTGTCACATGCACTTTGTGGAAGACTACGCCCATGACTGCCACTGAAAAGAATAACTTTGCCTAATTCGTTGGGAACACTCAACTTTCCGTTATTTGCTGTCTAAAATTCGTTCATTCGTTCATCCTTGGCTCCGGTGGTGAACTGTGTTGATTCGCTAGCACTTTTGAGGTTAAGGTTTGAATCCCGTTCATTACCTTCACCAAACTGTAGGAAAACGCTGAATCGATTACCTAGTATTAATAGTAATATTGGGAGGATAGGAGATTGCATTATACTGTACTACGATTTGGCGTCCGCCACATTGAGATGAAATTAGGCCTACTGTGAGTAGCTTGATAAAAGTTCATACCAGTAAAAGTGACTCTATTTCTCATCAATTCTTCTTTAATACCAGCCAATTCTTCCTGAAGGAAACTATCATATCTTACCTCTCCCTTGTATTCGTTTGTAGATGGTAATAGCTGATAAACACGAAAATCTTCTATGAAAAACTGTTCTCTAGTGTACTCAATTAGAGGTGACGGTGTATATAAATCTCTCATTGTGTACACGGTTTTTACCTTCTCTATGCTCTTCAGGTGTGTCCAGATGTTCTCTAAACCATAGGCGATGATGACTGGGATTACTTTAAGCTGAAATATGCTTAATTTGCGATTATTCGGATGGAGTTCATTGCTTTATTTACGGCATGTTGATAGACGATAGGACTACCAATGCGATTTTGCTAGATCTAACAGCATGGCTTGTAAGAAATAAAGAAGGCAGTGATATAGCCCAAAGTAAAGCAAAGCAAAAGGAATGGTCACTTACAGTACTGTACGATGATGATGGTGAAGTGTTCTGCCTTGGGAAAGAGCCGTGTGGGACACGGGATCCCAGGAAGTTAACTTTACATCTCAGTAAAATCCCCGACCCGGTCTGGAATCGAACCCGGGCAGCCTAGGTGACTGGCAATCATGTACCAACTCACCCACAGCGGCAGACACTGTGTTAATATTCTCTATTTAAAAAACATTTTATTATATCACTCTGCATTAACAATACATACATTCCTGCCAATACAAAAAATATCAGCAGGTGGACATTGGAAAATGACAAAGAGGATTCATATAATAGATATAGTTACAATTATTGTAATAACTAGGGCTCGGACTTTTAGGTAAATACATATTTTTTTTTGCTATTACCTATGATTTCTGGACTTTGTCAAAGTTCCGGTTGGGACCTTTGGATTCAAAATACTGAGTTGCATATCACATAAAAATAAATATTTTCGATATTTCTTATTTGAATAAATATTTTTGGTAACTTAATTTTTTTTACATATTTTACCACATATGACGTTTAGAAATGAATATTTTGACTGCTTTTGTAAAATTGTGCCATATTTTGAATATGTTGCATTGTTATGTTGAGTCAGACAATAAATCAGGGCTGATTTGGCCTTTATTAGTGCAAATTTCTGTTTCCTCTCACTTCATTACTAAGTTGGAAACAACAAAACAATTCTTGACAGAATCAATAAAAGAAACCAAACACATTAAAAAAACCAAACTAAGTTAACAAAATCAGTGGTTCAAAAACAAACGAAATTAAAGAAAAATTCCTGTCATGCCTAAATAAGAATGAAAGGTTACAAGTGTTGCCAAAGATTTAAGATATTTTAATGGGTAACAGTGTAGAGAACTTGGAGCAGATGGAACATCTGAGTGTCAGTGATACTGCGTTTTACAAATATGCAAGATTAACATCCTGCAATGTTGAACGTACATTTTCAAGATACAAGTCTCTGTTCCAAATAAAATATTTTTATATTTTTTAACCACATAAAAAATAAATATTTTCGTTTTTATAAGCACATAAAAGTCCGAGCCCTAGTAATAACCATTATGAATATATCATACCAAAACAAATTTAAAAAAACGAATGGCGGGATAGACTGTATCTTTAAAAATTATGGGACTCGGGGTTTTCGTTTAATCAAGTGAAATTACGGGATTTCCCGGGAAATACGGGATAGTTGGCAACTCAATTTTCAAAATAGGCCTACACTACTATAGATTATGGTATGTTATGCTTTTTACCAACAGCTATGACTATTATTTGATGTTTGTCCTAATGCATTTTCAGTAAGTCACCAACTTAGGTTTTAAGTGTACTCCAGACTGGATTCTAAGTGTTTTCAGGTGTTCGGATTCTGGGAGTGATGTGACGTAACGGGACTCTATGAACGTATTTCTATGTGTTCCGGCAAAGCCTCTGGCCCTAAAAATAACGTGTCATCTAATCGAATTGTTCCACAATCATCCACCATGAAATTTCCGTAATATCTTTTAAATATATAACTTAATCATAATCTTTTACAGAAGTCACCCAACAAGTTCGTAAAATCTTAAACAAGCGCCACCCATCATTATTTAGTGAAGTGTCTGCCACATTTCTAGTAACATGTTTTTATAAAGTCACCCACAATTTAAGGGGACTTTTCAAAAATTCACCCCCATTTCTAGTGAGGATTTAAGAAATGTAAAACTTTGAAGGGCCGCCGGCGTGGTCTTGTGGTTAGCATCGCCGACTAAAGATCCGTCGGCCCGGGTTCGTTCCCCGGTACCTCCAAGGATTTTTGTGAGGTAGGGAGGTTGTTAGATATGTAGCGGCTATGGTCTTGGAAACCACCGTGGGTGTCGGCATGCTGTCCACATGCCCCCAATCCTGCCATCTGCCCATGGTAGATGGGTGGTAGGCCTTGTCCCTTCAGGTATGTAGCGTTTTTAGTTTAGTTAAAACTTTGAAGACGGTTATAATCTCAGTGAAGTTTTCAAACAATACCAAGAAAAGTCTCCACACTTCAAGAAATATCTACACAGTAATCAGCACATCTCATCAGCAGCAATTCAGCGAGCACAGGTTTCTGAGGGTTGCAAATTTGGATTTATGATCTCAGTAATGGTCCGAAACTCCCCTCCAAAAATCAATAATACCCCATTTAATGTAAGTTCACGCATTTTTTTTTTTTTTTTTTTTTTTTTTTTTTTTTACATTTGACTGGGCTATACGCACCATAACTCAAATACGCTTTTTCGGACTTTCATGAAACTTTGAAAACACATTTATAACGTCCATGGGAAGAACCCTATTGATATTGAACCAAATCGGTTCACCGGCACCGGAGTAATGCCCAATTAAGTGCCTATTTTAATAGATTATGGCGCCTTTCTATCGGATTTCCATGAAACTTGGTATACACATTTATGACGCACATGAGAAGTACCTTACTGAATTTGAACCTAATCTGTTGACCGGTACCGGAGATAAACCCAATTTAGTGTATATTTTAAAGGCGCAATAACCCAAATACGCTTTATCGGATTTTTTTGAAACTTCGTATACGCATTTATAATGTCCACGGAAAGACGTCTATTAACATTCGACTAAATCGGTTGGCCAGTACCGGAATAATTCCCAATTTAGTGCATTTTATGTTAATATATAAGAAGTCGCGATAACTCTAATGTGCTTTATTGGATTTTCCTGAAACTTTGTACACCCATTTATAATGTACATGGGAAGACGTCTACTGATTTTGGACCAAATCGGTAGACCGGTGCCGGAGTAAAACCGAATTTAGTGTCTATTTTAAAGACGCGGTAACTCAAATGCGCTTTACCGGATTTTTATGAAACTTGGTATACACATTTATAATGTCCATGGGAAGATGTATATTGAAATTGGATAAAATCGGTTGACCTGTTTCGGAGTAATGCTCAATTTAGTGCCTATTTTATGGTAATGTACGTATTGGAATGAATTTATGAAATGCAAATCAGTTATCATGACAACATAGTCAATTGTTTTACTGTGATCTTATAGCCTAAGGCTTTGCCAATTAAAATACAGTTAGCTATGACAAATAACAATTGCTTTACATGCGCTTATCCAACTAGACCGTTAAACTGACCCAAGTGGCTGAGATGGCAGCGTCTTGGCCTCACATTCTAGAGTTCCATGGTTCAAATCCCGAAACCGGCCAATTTGGCTTTTTTTTTAGGTAGATTTCGAAGAAAAATCTACCTATTGCAATGGATACCATGTCATGAATTTCGAAAAATTCTTTCATATATTTACGTTTCATACCTCCCTGAGTACAAAACCACCGCCCGTTCAAAAATAAAAAATAAAAAAAATAAAAAAAATTGTTATATATATATATATATAAATCTTTACACGCTAGCGGCCGTAATTTGTTATTTCTAGGCCCAATAGTTCGGACAAGTTCGTTAATGAGCAAAATTGGCCCAAGGGAGAGGTCGGGGAAGGGCGTTAAAATTTTGAAATATTTATATCTCGGCCCCTATGAAGTAGAGAGGGAAACTTTGTTTGAATAAATTAGAGTACTCCCTATGGAGTTCACAGTGACACCAACGATTCGGGGGTTTTGGGGGTACGAGTGGGGGTAGGAGGTGGGGGGATGGAAATTTGAAATTTTTGAAACCACGTCTTGTGGGGTATCGTTGAAAAGCTCTTGATGAGTACTCTACAAATCAATAACTAGTTTCTCCATAGTTCTCATATAAGTCGAGATTTGAATGTTTGAAAAAGTCCTCTTTCCTCTTTTTGGAGTTATTATTGCGGGTTTGTCATGCCAAGAGAGCTGCGCAGCGACAATACATTAAACCAAAAGCACTTGGAAATTTACCTCAGCCTGTAAGCCTGCCTAAAGGGATTTTTTTTTTTTGTATTCTGCATATCATAATTGCAATCATAACTGATTAAACAAGAACATACTGACACTTTGTTACATCAGTTTACCTGATTTTATTTTTAAATGCTTTACTGTTTTCTATAGACTTGATAGTTATAGGTAGTTAGTTAAATAACTTTATACCAGAGTTGTAAACATTTGACTTTGAAATATTTGTTCTGCTGTATTGGACATGCAGGTCATTCTGTTGTCTTGTTTGATAGTTATGGATGTCATTGATCGTTAACAGATTATGCCCATTTAGCTTAATATAGAAAATTACTTCTAGTATATATATATACACGCTAAGGGTAGAATTCCTAATGTTTTGAACAGATCTCTACAGGATGTCTGTTGATTTACTCCACAAATTATCCTCACCGCTCTTTTTTGGATTTTGAAGACTTTTTCAGCTTCTGGAGAACCCCCAAAAAATGACTCAGTACTTCATGTGACTATGGAAATAAGCAAAGTGACATGTTATAAAGTTTTTAACAGATAGCAGCCTGTACTCAGTTTATTGGTTAATGCCTGAATATGGATTTTCCACTTTAGCTCTTCACTTATATGCATGGTGTCATTTTTGTATTGAATTATTTTACTATCTCATTTTACTTAAGGCTTCATAACAGGTTGTATGAAAGCTCATGGCTACTGTCTTTTCTGCATTCATCAAAAGTTGATTTGCTTCAAACCAAGAAAACTCTTAAATGTTCATTTCTGATATCAAATACAGGAAATGCCAGTCAATTTGTTTCCTGGCCGAATAATTTTGCCTGTTGTGTCTACAAGAATATTCACTATGATTGTCGCTGTTTCAAAAACCACTAGGCTTACTACACTTGAGGTAAATGAAAATGAAAACATGAAGAAAGGCTGGATATAGTCACTGCCGAAAGCTCGCAAACCACTAGCCAAAGACTAATGCTTCCATATGAGGAGTTCTCGTAGCAGAAGTATTAGATTGTATCTTCAATTTGTGACATGGACATGCATGTTAGTTCCTCCAGTAAGGCCTTTCTGTGACTTCACCCAGGCCATAACAGTGGCCGTGAAGCAGAGGTGTACATATTCTGATTTTAGCTTGCTTGCCCCCTTTATAACTCTGCAACCAGCCACAGCTTTTAACTTGCTTGACAAGAGAGCAAGCCAGATTGCTACGATGGAAAGAAATACTGTCGCTATGAGGCACAAGCTCCTCTAAACCTGATGGGTTTCACAGGGCCTAAGGAAACTGCAAGGCCTGGCGGAAAGAATATGAAACTGGGTATATCAGTGCACTGATAAGCCGTGCAGTTACGTAGTTGAGGAACTTCAGATGTGTTTAGAGTGCAAGTAAAAGGAGAATGAAGGAAGCCGAGGAGAAACTAAAATGTGGAGAGTTTGAATTATCAATGAACAAAGGTACTAGTCCAGTATGGGAAAAATTTTCTAACATTTCCGAGAAAAACAAAAAAAAATCAATAATAAAAATAATAAATGTATTAAGACGCTAAAACGATTTTTAATACTTTATCAACCTTTTATTTATTTACACGATTAATTTCTTCTACCAGCATGTAGAAAAGCAAGAAAGTATTACCTACACTTAGCAACTACAGTTGTTTAGCTAATAAGAATGTCGCAAGCTTATTCAGAGTTGGATGGGCTGGGTTTAACCCAACCCATCCAAGTCTAAAAAAACCTGCCTGCTTGCTATCTGCGACTCTCGCAACTTGCTTGCCTGGCGTTCAAGCGGGTATGGGCAAGCTAAAAGCGAGTTTTGTACACCTCTACTGTGAAGTGATCAATGCAAACCGACTGCTTTATCTGGCTACACTTTATTCCTGGAAATGAGGAGTTACATAAACATTCTGATAGATAGATATTTATTCACAGTGGTATTGTGAAATACATGGCTTCATCAATTGGGGAAATACAACTTACATAGATCTATACATAAGGTTTATAAGTAACGCTAATACTTAATCTATAACAAAAACAAACATGAATTATCTTAACTTATGGCTACAAAACTAATTAAATTGAATATAGGCCTACTGATATTGAACTAGCCTAGCCCAAAACTTCAGTGGACACTGATTAAATATAATTATATCTACACGAACCTAATTCCAAAGGAATTTGCAAATTATCAAATTACATATCATTCACTTGGAAGTCCATTAGTTCTAAGCTTAAGAATTCATCTGATCGAAGGTAGAAATAAAAAAAGTTAAGTTTACATTGAAACGCCATCAATAAAGCTAAATTAAAACAATCCCGGAAAGACCGGATAATCCACTATTTTTTAAAAATTAAGAACAATATTTGTTCATAATTGAATGATGCTGGAAATTTTTTAATTTTTTTTTTTTGCACTACGTAACTAATTAGTGGTACTTACGAATATTGTTGCCGTGGATCGTAACTTGACATTCCCACACGCTTTGAAAACAAAAGAAATCTCAGTGCTGTAAAAATGACAAAAAAACACACGTGCCGTAAGTAAAACCATCATAATACAAGCGTGCAATGCCTATTTATTGTTCCTTTTATACATCCCAGAACATTATCCTTCGATAGACCACATTCTATAAGACAGTATGATATGTTTTATGATCCAGCAATTTTATTAACAAACTGAATTAAAAATTACAGAACTCAATTAAAATTGTAATGAACGTGTTTATATTGTTATGTTCAAAGTATTGTTATAACAGTGTAATGTAGGGTTGCCAACTCTTGAAAGTGGAAATAAATGATAATAGTATATAGCCACTGCCTTCTTTATTTCTTACAAGCCATGCTGCTTGAAATGTGGCAACACAGGAGGTAGTCCTATCTGTGGCGGTCTGTGGGAAGCATTTGAATACGTTTTTAATGCAGATAATTTTATTCATCACAAACACTGACTCTATTTGGCCAAATCAGTAGGCCTATATTACACAGCCTATACTTGTGATGTGCATAATAACGTAACGCGTGTTCACTCCCACATATCTGAAGGAATTCGTAGTTTTCAGTGTCTCCTCATTGTACGATATGATGTCGCGTTTTTTCTTATTTATCGGTAATAACCTCACTTATCCTGTCAGGCCTAAGAGCTCTGTTATTCGACCCACAACAGAGTCATCTTTTATTAAGTTGCTACACTTCTCTGGGTCATTTTGTACTGCCACTGAGCTAGTTGTCTCAGGATTAATATAGGTAACCTAGAACACTGACATCTCTCTTCTTGTCACATGCACTTTGTGGAAGACTACGCCCATGACTGCCACTGAAAAGAATAACTTTGCCTAATTCGTTGGGAACACTCAACTTTCCGTTATTTGCTGTCTAAAATTCGTTCATTCGTTCATCCTTGGCTCCGGTGGTGAACTGTGTTGATTCGCTAGCACTTTTGAGGTTAAGGTTTGAATCCCGTTCATTACCTTCACCAAACTGTAGGAAAACGCTGAATCGATTACCTAGTATTAATAGTAATATTGGGAGGATAGGAGATTGCATTATACTGTACTACGATTTGGCGTCCGCCACATTGAGATGAAATTAGGCCTACTGTGAGTAGCTTGATAAAAGTTCATACCAGTAAAAGTGACTCTATTTCTCATCAATTCTTCTTTAATACCAGCCAATTCTTCCTGAAGGAAACTATCATATCTTACCTCTCCCTTGTATTCGTTTGTAGATGGTAATAGCTGATAAACACGAAAATCTTCTATGAAAAACTGTTCTCTAGTGTACTCAATTAGAGGTGACGGTGTATATAAATCTCTCATTGTGTACACGGTTTTTACCTTCTCTATGCTCTTCAGGTGTGTCCAGATGTTCTCTAAACCATAGGCGATGATGACTGGGATTACTTTAAGCTGAAATATGCTTAATTTGCGATTATTCGGATGGAGTTCATTGCTTTATTTACGGCATGTTGATAGACGATAGGACTACCAATGCGATTTTGCTAGATCTAACAGCATGGCTTGTAAGAAATAAAGAAGGCAGTGATATAGCCCAAAGTAAAGCAAAGCAAAAGGAATGGTCACTTACAGTACTGTACGATGATGATGGTGAAGTGTTCTGCCTTGGGAAAGAGCCGTGTGGGACACGGGATCCCAGGAAGTTAACTTTACATCTCAGTAAAATCCCCGACCCGGTCTGGAATCGAACCCGGGCAGCCTAGGTGACTGGCAATCATGTACCAACTCACCCACAGCGGCAGACACTGTGTTAATATTCTCTATTTAAAAAACATTTTATTATATCACTCTGCATTAACAATACATACATTCCTGCCAATACAAAAAATATCAGCAGGTGGACATTGGAAAATGACAAAGAGGATTCATATAATAGATATAGTTACAATTATTGTAATAACTAGGGCTCGGACTTTTAGGTAAATACATATTTTTTTTGCTATTACCTATGATTTCTGGACTTTGTCAAAGTTCCGGTTGGGACCTTTGGATTCAAAATACTGAGTTGCATATCACATAAAAATAAATATTTTCGATATTTCTTATTTGAATAAATATTTTTGGTAACTTAATTTTTTTTACATATTTTACCACATATGACGTTTAGAAATGAATATTTTGACTGCTTTTGTAAAATTGTGCCATATTTTGAATATGTTGCATTGTTATGTTGAGTCAGACAATAAATCAGGGCTGATTTGGCCTTTATTAGTGCAAATTTCTGTTTCCTCTCACTTCATTACTAAGTTGGAAACAACAAAACAATTCTTGACAGAATCAATAAAAGAAACCAAACACATTAAAAAAACCAAACTAAGTTAACAAAATCAGTGGTTCAAAAACAAACGAAATTAAAGAAAAATTCCTGTCATGCCTAAATAAGAATGAAAGGTTACAAGTGTTGCCAAAGATTTAAGATATTTTAATGGGTAACAGTGTAGAGAACTTGGAGCAGATGGAACATCTGAGTGTCAGTGATACTGCGTTTTACAAATATGCAAGATTAACATCCTGCAATGTTGAACGTACATTTTCAAGATACAAGTCTCTGTTCCAAATAAAATATTTTTATATTTTTTAACCACATAAAAAATAAATATTTTCGTTTTTATAAGCACATAAAAGTCCGAGCCCTAGTAATAACCATTATGAATATATCATACCAAAACAAATTTAAAAAAACGAATGGCGGGATAGACTGTATCTTTAAAAATTATGGGACTCGGGGTTTTCGTTTAATCAAGTGAAATTACGGGATTTCCCGGGAAATACGGGATAGTTGGCAACTCAATTTTCAAAATAGGCCTACACTACTATAGATTATGGTATGTTATGCTTTTTACCAACAGCTATGACTATTATTTGATGTTTGTCCTAATGCATTTTCAGTAAGTCACCAACTTAGGTTTTAAGTGTACTCCAGACTGGATTCTAAGTGTTTTCAGGTGTTCGGATTCTGGGAGTGATGTGACGTAACGGGACTCTATGAACGTATTTCTATGTGTTCCGGCAAAGCCTCTGGCCCTAAAAATAACGTGTCATCTAATCGAATTGTTCCACAATCATCCACCATGAAATTTCCGTAATATCTTTTAAATATATAACTTAATCATAATCTTTTACAGAAGTCACCCAACAAGTTCGTAAAATCTTAAACAAGCGCCACCCATCATTATTTAGTGAAGTGTCTGCCACATTTCTAGTAACATGTTTTTATAAAGTCACCCACAATTTAAGGGGACTTTTCAAAAATTCACCCCCATTTCTAGTGAGGATTTAAGAAATGTAAAACTTTGAAGGGCCGCCGGCGTGGTCTTGTGGTTAGCATCGCCGACTAAAGATCCGTCGGCCCGGGTTCGTTCCCCGGTACCTCCAAGGATTTTTGTGAGGTAGGGAGGTTGTTAGATATGTAGCGGCTATGGTCTTGGAAACCACCGTGGGTGTCGGCATGCTGTCCACATGCCCCCAATCCTGCCATCTGCCCATGGTAGATGGGTGGTAGGCCTTGTCCCTTCAGGTATGTAGCGTTTTTAGTTTAGTTAAAACTTTGAAGACGGTTATAATCTCAGTGAAGTTTTCAAACAATACCAAGAAAAGTCTCCACACTTCAAGAAATATCTACACAGTAATCAGCACATCTCATCAGCAGCAATTCAGCGAGCACAGGTTTCTGAGGGTTGCAAATTTGGATTTATGATCTCAGTAATGGTCCGAAACTCCCCTCCAAAAATCAATAATACCCCATTTAATGTAAGTTCACGCATTTTTTTTTTTTTTTTTTTTTTTTTTTTTTTTTACATTTGACTGGGCTATACGCACCATAACTCAAATACGCTTTATCGGACTTTCATGAAACTTTGAAAACACATTTATAACGTCCATGGGAAGAACCCTATTGATATTGAACCAAATCGGTTCACCGGCACCGGAGTAATGCCCAATTAAGTGCCTATTTTAATAGATTATGGCGCCTTTCTATCGGATTTCCATGAAACTTGGTATACACATTTATGACGCACATGAGAAGTACCTTACTGAATTTGAACCTAATCTGTTGACCGGTACCGGAGATAAACCCAATTTAGTGTATATTTTAAAGGCGCAATAACCCAAATACGCTTTATCGGATTTTTTTGAAACTTCGTATACGCATTTATAATGTCCACGGAAAGACGTCTATTAACATTCGACTAAATCGGTTGGCCAGTACCGGAATAATTCCCAATTTAGTGCATTTTATGTTAATATATAAGAAGTCGCGATAACTCTAATGTGCTTTATTGGATTTTCCTGAAACTTTGTACACCCATTTATAATGTACATGGGAAGACGTCTACTGATTTTGGACCAAATCGGTAGACCGGTGCCGGAGTAAAACCGAATTTAGTGTCTATTTTAAAGACGCGGTAACTCAAATGCGCTTTACCGGATTTTTATGAAACTTGGTATACACATTTATAATGTCCATGGGAAGATGTATATTGAAATTGGATAAAATCGGTTGACCTGTTTCGGAGTAATGCTCAATTTAGTGCCTATTTTATGGTAATGTACGTATTGGAATGAATTTATGAAATGCAAATCAGTTATCATGACAACATAGTCAATTGTTTTACTGTGATCTTATAGCCTAAGGCTTTGCCAATTAAAATACAGTTAGCTATGACAAATAACAATTGCTTTACATGCGCTTATCCAACTAGACCGTTAAACTGACCCAAGTGGCTGAGATGGCAGCGTCTTGGCCTCACATTCTAGAGTTCCATGGTTCAAATCCCGAAACCGGCCAATTTGGCTTTTTTTTTAGGTAGATTTCGAAGAAAAATCTACCTATTGCAATGGATACCATGTCATGAATTTCGAAAAATTCTTTCATATATTTACGTTTCATACCTCCCTGAGTACAAAACCACCGCCCGTTCAAAAATAAAAAATAAAAAAAATAAAAAAAATTGTTATATATATATATATAAATCTTTACACGCTAGCGGCCGTAATTTGTTATTTCTAGGCCCAATAGTTCGGACAAGTTCGTTAATGAGCAAAATTGGCCCAAGGGAGAGGTCGGGGAAGGGCGTTAAAATTTTGAAATATTTATATCTCGGCCCCTATGAAGTAGAGAGGGAAACTTTGTTTGAATAAATTAGAGTACTCCCTATGGAGTTCACAGTGACACCAACGATTCGGGGGTTTTGGGGGTACGAGTGGGGGTAGGAGGTGGGGGGATGGAAATTCGAAATTTTTGAAACCACGTCTTGTGGGGTATCGTTGAAAAGCTCTTGATGAGTACTCTACAAATCAATAACTAGTTTCTCCATAGTTCTCATATAAGTCGAGATTTGAATGTTTGAAAAAGTCCTCTTTCCTCTTTTTGGAGTTATTATTGCGGGTTTGTCATGCCAAGAGAGCTGCGCAGCGACAATACATTAAACCAAAAGCACTTGGAAATTTACCTCAGCCTGTAAGCCTGCCTAAAGGGATTTTTTTTTTTGTATTCTGCATATCATAATTGCAATCATAACTGATTAAACAAGAACATACTGACACTTTGTTACATCAGTTTACCTGATTTTATTTTTAAATGCTTTACTGTTTTCTATAGACTTGATAGTTATAGGTAGTTAGTTAAATAACTTTATACCAGAGTTGTAAACATTTGACTTTGAAATATTTGTTCTGCTGTATTGGACATGCAGGTCATTCTGTTGTCTTGTTTGATAGTTATGGATGTCATTGATCGTTAACAGATTATGCCCATTTAGCTTAATATAGAAAATTACTTCTAGTATATATATATACACGCTAAGGGTAGAATTCCTAATGTTTTGAACAGATCTCTACAGGATGTCTGTTGATTTACTCCACAAATTATCCTCACCGCTCTTTTTTGGATTTTGAAGACTTTTTCAGCTTCTGGAGAACCCCCAAAAAATGACTCAGTACTTCATGTGACTATGGAAATAAGCAAAGTGACATGTTATAAAGTTTTTAACAGATAGCAGCCTGTACTCAGTTTATTGGTTAATGCCTGAATATGGATTTTCCACTTTAGCTCTTCACTTATATGCATGGTGTCATTTTTGTATTGAATTATTTTACTATCTCATTTTACTTAAGGCTTCATAACAGGTTGTATGAAAGCTCATGGCTACTGTCTTTTCTGCATTCATCAAAAGTTGATTTGCTTCAAACCAAGAAAACTCTTAAATGTTCATTTCTGATATCAAATACAGGAAATGCCAGTCAATTTGTTTCCTGGCCGAATAATTTTGCCTGTTGTGTCTACAAGAATATTCACTATGATTGTCGCTGTTTCAAAAACCACTAGGCTTACTACACTTGAGGTAAATGAAAATGAAAACATGAAGAAAGGCTGGATATAGTCACTGCCGAAAGCTCGCAAACCACTAGCCAAAGACTAATGCTTCCATATGAGGAGTTCTCGTAGCAGAAGTATTAGATTGTATCTTCAATTTGTGACATGGACATGCATGTTAGTTCCTCCAGTAAGGCCTTTCTGTGACTTCACCCAGGCCATAACAGTGGCCGTGAAGCAGAGGTGTACATATTCTGATTTTAGCTTGCTTGCCCCCTTTATAACTCTGCAACCAGCCACAGCTTTTAACTTGCTTGACAAGAGAGCAAGCCAGATTGCTACGATGGAAAGAAATACTGTCGCTATGAGGCACAAGCTCCTCTAAACCTGATGGGTTTCACAGGGCCTAAGGAAACTGCAAGGCCTGGCGGAAAGAATATGAAACTGGGTATATCAGTGCACTGATAAGTCGTGCAGTTACGTAGTTGAGGAACTTCAGATGTGTTTAGAGTGCAAGTAAAAGGAGAATGAAGGAAGCCGAGGAGAAACTAAAATGTGGAGAGTTTGAATTATCAATGAACAAAGGTACTAGTCCAGTATGGGAAAAATTTTCTAACATTTCCGAGAAAAACAAAAAAAAATCAATAATAAAAATAATAAATGTATTAAGACGCTAAAACGATTTTTAATACTTTATCAACCTTTTATTTATTTACACGATTAATTTCTTCTACCAGCATGTAGAAAAGCAAGAAAGTATTACCTACACTTAGCAACTACAGTTGTTTAGCTAATAAGAATGTCGCAAGCTTATTCAGAGTTGGATGGGCTGGGTTTAACCCAACCCATCCGAGTCTAAAAAAACCTGCCTGCTTGCTATCTGCGACTCTCGCAACTTGCTTGCCTGGCGTTCAAGCGGGTATGGGCAAGCTAAAAGCGAGTTTTGTACACCTCTACTGTGAAGTGATCAATGCAAACCGACTGCTTTATCTGGCTACACTTTATTCCTGGAAATGAGGAGTTACATAAACATTCTGATAGATAGATATTTATTCACAGTGGTATTGTGAAATACATGGCTTCATCAATTGGGGAAATACAACTTACATAGATCTATACATAAGGTTTATAAGTAACGCTAATACTTAATCTATAACAAAAACAAACATGAATTATCTTAACTTATGGCTACAAAACTAATTAAATTGAATATAGGCCTACTGATATTGAACTAGCCTAGCCCAAAACTTCAGTGGACACTGATTAAATATAATTATATCTACACGAACCTAATTCCAAAGGAATTTGCAAATTATCAAATTACATATCATTCACTTGGAAGTCCATTAGTTCTAAGCTTAAGAATTCATCTGATCGAAGGTAGAAATAAAAAAAGTTAAGTTTACATTGAAACGCCATCAATAAAGCTAAATTAAAACAATCCCGGAAAGACCGGATAATCCACTATTTTTTAAAAATTAAGAACAATATTTGTTCATAATTGAATGATGCTGGAAATTTTTTAATTTTTTTTTTTGCACTACGTAACTAATTAGTGGTACTTACGAATATTGTTGCCGTGGATCGTAACTTGACATTCCCACACGCTTTGAAAACAAAAGAAATCTCAGTGCTGTAAAAATGACAAAAAAACACACGTGCCGTAAGTAAAACCATCATAATACAAGCGTGCAATGCCTATTTATTGTTCCTTTTATACATCCCAGAACATTATCCTTCGATAGACCACATTCTATAAGACAGTATGATATGTTTTATGATCCAGCAATTTTATTAACAAACTGAATTAAAAATTACAGAACTCAATTAAAATTGTAATGAACGTGTTTATATTGTTATGTTCAAAGTATTGTTATAACAGTGTAATGTAGGGTTGCCAACTCTTGAAAGTGGAAATAAATGATAATAGTATATAGCCACTGCCTTCTTTATTTCTTACAAGCCATGCTGCTTGAAATGTGGCAACACAGGAGGTAGTCCTATCTGTGGCGGTCTGTGGGAAGCATTTGAATACGTTTTTAATGCAGATAATTTTATTCATCACAAACACTGACTCTATTTGGCCAAATCAGTAGGCCTATATTACACAGCCTATACTTGTGATGTGCATAATAACGTAACGCGTGTTCACTCCCACATATCTGAAGGAATTCGTAGTTTTCAGTGTCTCCTCATTGTACGATATGATGTCGCGTTTTTTCTTATTTATCGGTAATAACCTCACTTATCCTGTCAGGCCTAAGAGCTCTGTTATTCGACCCACAACAGAGTCATCTTTTATTAAGTTGCTACACTTCTCTGGGTCATTTTGTACTGCCACTGAGCTAGTTGTCTCAGGATTAATATAGGTAACCTAGAACACTGACATCTCTCTTCTTGTCACATGCACTTTGTGGAAGACTACGCCCATGACTGCCACTGAAAAGAATAACTTTGCCTAATTCGTTGGGAACACTCAACTTTCCGTTATTTGCTGTCTAAAATTCGTTCATTCGTTCATCCTTGGCTCCGGTGGTGAACTGTGTTGATTCGCTAGCACTTTTGAGGTTAAGGTTTGAATCCCGTTCATTACCTTCACCAAACTGTAGGAAAACGCTGAATCGATTACCTAGTATTAATAGTAATATTGGGAGGATAGGAGATTGCATTATACTGTACTACGATTTGGCGTCCGCCACATTGAGATGAAATTAGGCCTACTGTGAGTAGCTTGATAAAAGTTCATACCAGTAAAAGTGACTCTATTTCTCATCAATTCTTCTTTAATACCAGCCAATTCTTCCTGAAGGAAACTATCATATCTTACCTCTCCCTTGTATTCGTTTGTAGATGGTAATAGCTGATAAACACGAAAATCTTCTATGAAAAACTGTTCTCTAGTGTACTCAATTAGAGGTGACGGTGTATATAAATCTCTCATTGTGTACACGGTTTTTACCTTCTCTATGCTCTTCAGGTGTGTCCAGATGTTCTCTAAACCATAGGCGATGATGACTGGGATTACTTTAAGCTGAAATATGCTTAATTTGCGATTATTCGGATGGAGTTCATTGCTTTATTTACGGCATGTTGATAGACGATAGGACTACCAATGCGATTTTGCTAGATCTAACAGCATGGCTTGTAAGAAATAAAGAAGGCAGTGATATAGCCCAAAGTAAAGCAAAGCAAAAGGAATGGTCACTTACAGTACTGTACGATGATGATGGTGAAGTGTTCTGCCTTGGGAAAGAGCCGTGTGGGACACGGGATCCCAGGAAGTTAACTTTACATCTCAGTAAAATCCCCGACCCGGTCTGGAATCGAACCCGGGCAGCCTAGGTGACTGGCAATCATGTACCAACTCACCCACAGCGGCAGACACTGTGTTAATATTCTCTATTTAAAAAACATTTTATTATATCACTCTGCATTAACAATACATACATTCCTGCCAATACAAAAAATATCAGCAGGTGGACATTGGAAAATGACAAAGAGGATTCATATAATA
Organism: Ectobius pallidus; assembly: GCA_964059195.1. Classification (NCBI taxonomy): domain Eukaryota; kingdom Metazoa; phylum Arthropoda; class Insecta; order Blattodea; family Ectobiidae; genus Ectobius; species Ectobius pallidus. The sequence goes on along the minus strand of CAXKWD010000009.1, from coordinate 2,026,716 downwards.
GATATAGTTACAATTATTGTAATAACTAGGGCTCGGACTTTTAGGTAAATACATATTTTTTTTGCTATTACCTATGATTTCTGGACTTTGTCAAAGTTCCGGTTGGGACCTTTGGATTCAAAATACTGAGTTGCATATCACATAAAAATAAATATTTTCGATATTTCTTATTTGAATAAATATTTTTGGTAACTTAATTTTTTTTACATATTTTACCACATATGACGTTTAGAAATGAATATTTTGACTGCTTTTGTAAAATTGTGCCATATTTTGAATATGTTGCATTGTTATGTTGAGTCAGACAATAAATCAGGGCTGATTTGGCCTTTATTAGTGCAAATTTCTGTTTCCTCTCACTTCATTACTAAGTTGGAAACAACAAAACAATTCTTGACAGAATCAATAAAAGAAACCAAACACATTAAAAAAACCAAACTAAGTTAACAAAATCAGTGGTTCAAAAACAAACGAAATTAAAGAAAAATTCCTGTCATGCCTAAATAAGAATGAAAGGTTACAAGTGTTGCCAAAGATTTAAGATATTTTAATGGGTAACAGTGTAGAGAACTTGGAGCAGATGGAACATCTGAGTGTCAGTGATACTGCGTTTTACAAATATGCAAGATTAACATCCTGCAATGTTGAACGTACATTTTCAAGATACAAGTCTCTGTTCCAAATAAAATATTTTTATATTTTTTAACCACATAAAAAATAAATATTTTCGTTTTTATAAGCACATAAAAGTCCGAGCCCTAGTAATAACCATTATGAATATATCATACCAAAACAAATTTAAAAAAACGAATGGCGGGATAGACTGTATCTTTAAAAATTATGGGACTCGGGGTTTTCGTTTAATCAAGTGAAATTACGGGATTTCCCGGGAAATACGGGATAGTTGGCAACTCAATTTTCAAAATAGGCCTACACTACTATAGATTATGGTATGTTATGCTTTTTACCAACAGCTATGACTATTATTTGATGTTTGTCCTAATGCATTTTCAGTAAGTCACCAACTTAGGTTTTAAGTGTACTCCAGACTGGATTCTAAGTGTTTTCAGGTGTTCGGATTCTGGGAGTGATGTGACGTAACGGGACTCTATGAACGTATTTCTATGTGTTCCGGCAAAGCCTCTGGCCCTAAAAATAACGTGTCATCTAATCGAATTGTTCCACAATCATCCACCATGAAATTTCCGTAATATCTTTTAAAAATATAACTTAATCATAATCTTTTACAGAAGTCACCCAACAAGTTCGTAAAATCTTAAACAAGCGCCACCCATCATTATTTAGTGAAGTGTCTGCCACATTTCTAATAACATGTTTTTATAAAGTCACCCACAATTTAAGGGGACTTTTCAAAAATTCACCCCCATTTCTAGTGAGGATTTAAGAAATGTAAAACTTTGAAGGGCCGCCGGCGTGGTCTTGTGGTTAGCATCGCCGACTAAAGATCCGTCGGCCCGGGTTCGTTCCCCGGTACCTCCAAGGATTTTTGTGAGGTAGGGAGGTTGTTAGATATGTAGCGGCTATGGTCTTGGAAACCACCGTGGGTGTCGGCATGCTGTCCACATGCCCCCAATCCTGCCATCTGCCCATGGTAGATGGGTGGTAGGCCTTGTCCCTTCAGGTATGTAGCGTTTTTAGTTTAGTTAAAACTTTGAAGACGGTTATAATCTCAGTGAAGTTTTCAAACAATACCAAGAAAAGTCTCCACACTTCAAGAAATATCTACACAGTAATCAGCACATCTCATCAGCAGCAATTCAGCGAGCACAGGTTTCTGAGGGTTGCAAATTTGGATTTATGATCTCAGTAATGGTCCGAAACTCCCCTCCAAAAATCAATAATACCCCATTTAATGTAAGTTCACGCATTTTTTTTTTTTTTTTTTTTTTTTTTTTTTACATTTGACTGGGCTATACGCACCATAACTCAAATACGCTTTTTCGGACTTTCATGAAACTTTGAAAACACATTTATAACGTCCATGGGAAGAACCCTATTGATATTGAACCAAATCGGTTCACCGGCACCGGAGTAATGCCCAATTAAGTGCCTATTTTAATAGATTATGGCGCCTTTCTATCGGATTTCCATGAAACTTGGTATACACATTTATGACGCACATGAGAAGTACCTTACTGAATTTGAACCTAATCTGTTGACCGGTACCGGAGATAAACCCAATTTAGTGTATATTTTAAAGGCGCAATAACCCAAATACGCTTTATCGGATTTTTTTGAAACTTCGTATACGCATTTATAATGTCCACGGAAAGACGTCTATTAACATTCGACTAAATCGGTTGGCCAGTACCGGAATAATTCCCAATTTAGTGCATTTTATGTTAATATATAAGAAGTCGCGATAACTCTAATGTGCTTTAATGGATTTTCCTGAAACTTTGTACACCCATTTATAATGTACATGGGAAGACGTCTACTGATTTTGGACCAAATCGGTAGACCGGTGCCGGAGTAAAACCGAATTTAGTGTCTATTTTAAAGACGCGGTAACTCAAATGCGCTTTACCGGATTTTTATGAAACTTGGTATACACATTTATAATGTCCATGGGAAGATGTATATTGAAATTGGATAAAATCGGTTGACCTGTTTCGGAGTAATGCTCAATTTAGTGCCTATTTTATGGTAATGTACGTATTGGAATGAATTTATGAAATGCAAATCAGTTATCATGACAACATAGTCAATTGTTTTACTGTGATCTTATAGCCTAAGGCTTTGCCAATTAAAATACAGTTAGCTATGACAAATAACAATTGCTTTACATGCGCTTATCCAACTAGACCGTTAAACTGACCCAAGTGGCTGAGATGGCAGCGTCTTGGCCTCACATTCTAGAGTTCCATGGTTCAAATCCCGAAACCGGCCAATTTGGCTTTTTTTTTAGGTAGATTTCGAAGAAAAATCTACCTATTGCAATGGATACCATGTCATGAATTTCGAAAAATTCTTTCATATATTTACGTTTCATACCTCCCTGAGTACAAAACCACCGCCCGTTCAAAAATAAAAAATAAAAAAAATAAAAAAAATTGTTATATATATATATATAAATCTTTACACGCTAGCGGCCGTAATTTGTTATTTCTAGGCCCAATAGTTCGGACAAGTTCGTTAATGAGCAAAATTGGCCCAAGGGAGAGGTCGGGGAAGGGCGTTAAAATTTTGAAATATTTATATCTCGGCCCCTATGAAGTAGAGAGGGAAACTTTGTTTGAATAAATTAGAGTACTCCCTATGGAGTTCACAGTGACACCAACGATTCGGGGGTTTTGGGGGTACGAGTGGGGGTAGGAGGTGGGGGGATGGAAATTCGAAATTTTTGAAACCACGTCTTGTGGGGTATCGTTGAAAAGCTCTTGATGAGTACTCTACAAATCAATAACTAGTTTCTCCATAGTTCTCATATAAGTCGAGATTTGAATGTTTGAAAAAGTCCTCTTTCCTCTTTTTGGAGTTATTATTGCGGGTTTGTCATGCCAAGAGAGCTGCGCAGCGACAATACATTAAACCAAAAGCACTTGGAAATTTACCTCAGCCTGTAAGCCTGCCTAAAGGGATTTTTTTTTTGTATTCTGCATATCATAATTGCAATCATAACTGATTAAACAAGAACATACTGACACTTTGTTACATCAGTTTACCTGATTTTATTTTTAAATGCTTTACTGTTTTCTATAGACTTGATAGTTATAGGTAGTTAGTTAAATAACTTTATACCAGAGTTGTAAACATTTGACTTTGAAATATTTGTTCTGCTGTATTGGACATGCAGGTCATTCTGTTGTCTTGTTTGATAGTTATGGATGTCATTGATCGTTAACAGATTATGCCCATTTAGCTTAATATAGAAAATTACTTCTAGTATATATATATACACGCTAAGGGTAGAATTCCTAATGTTTTGAACAGATCTCTACAGGATGTCTGTTGATTTACTCCACAAATTATCCTCACCGCTCTTTTTTGGATTTTGAAGACTTTTTCAGCTTCTGGAGAACCCCCAAAAAATGACTCAGTACTTCATGTGACTATGGAAATAAGCAAAGTGACATGTTATAAAGTTTTTAACAGATAGCAGCCTGTACTCAGTTTATTGGTTAATGCCTGAATATGGATTTTCCACTTTAGCTCTTCACTTATATGCATGGTGTCATTTTTGTATTGAATTATTTTACTATCTCATTTTACTTAAGGCTTCATAACAGGTTGTATGAAAGCTCATGGCTACTGTCTTTTCTGCATTCATCAAAAGTTGATTTGCTTCAAACCAAGAAAACTCTTAAATGTTCATTTCTGATATCAAATACAGGAAATGCCAGTCAATTTGTTTCCTGGCCGAATAATTTTGCCTGTTGTGTCTACAAGAATATTCACTATGATTGTCGCTGTTTCAAAAACCACTAGGCTTACTACACTTGAGGTAAATGAAAATGAAAACATGAAGAAAGGCTGGATATAGTCACTGCCGAAAGCTCGCAAACCACTAGCCAAAGACTAATGCTTCCATATGAGGAGTTCTCGTAGCAGAAGTATTAGATTGTATCTTCAATTTGTGACATGGACATGCATGTTAGTTCCTCCAGTAAGGCCTTTCTGTGACTTCACCCAGGCCATAACAGTGGCCGTGAAGCAGAGGTGTACATATTCTGATTTTAGCTTGCTTGCCCCCTTTATAACTCTGCAACCAGCCACAGCTTTTAACTTGCTTGACAAGAGAGCAAGCCAGATTGCTACGATGGAAAGAAATACTGTCGCTATGAGGCACAAGCTCCTCTAAACCTGATGGGTTTCACAGGGCCTAAGGAAACTGCAAGGCCTGGCGGAAAGAATATGAAACTGGGTATATCAGTGCACTGATAAGTCGTGCAGTTACGTAGTTGAGGAACTTCAGATGTGTTTAGAGTGCAAGTAAAAGGAGAATGAAGGAAGCCGAGGAGAAACTAAAATGTGGAGAGTTTGAATTATCAATGAACAAAGGTACTAGTCCAGTATGGGAAAAATTTTCTAACATTTCCGAGAAAAACAAAAAAAAATCAATAATAAAAATAATAAATGTATTAAGACGCTAAAACGATTTTTAATACTTTATCAACCTTTTATTTATTTACACGATTAATTTCTTCTACCAGCATGTAGAAAAGCAAGAAAGTATTACCTACACTTAGCAACTACAGTTGTTTAGCTAATAAGAATGTCGCAAGCTTATTCAGAGTTGGATGGGCTGGGTTTAACCCAACCCATCCAAGTCTAAAAAAACCTGCCTGCTTGCTATCTGCGACTCTCGCAACTTGCTTGCCTGGCGTTCAAGCGGGTATGGGCAAGCTAAAAGCGAGTTTTGTACACCTCTACTGTGAAGTGATCAATGCAAACCGACTGCTTTATCTGGCTACACTTTATTCCTGGAAATGAGGAGTTACATAAACATTCTGATAGATAGATATTTATTCACAGTGGTATTGTGAAATACATGGCTTCATCAATTGGGGAAATACAACTTACATAGATCTATACATAAGGTTTATAAGTAACGCTAATACTTAATCTATAACAAAAACAAACATGAATTATCTTAACTTATGGCTACAAAACTAATTAAATTGAATATAGGCCTACTGATATTGAACTAGCCTAGCCCAAAATTTCAGTGGACACTGATTAAATATAATTATATCTACACGAACCTAATTCCAAAGGAATTTGCAAATTATCAAATTACATATCATTCACTTGGAAGTCCATTAGTTCTAAGCTTAAGAATTCATCTGATCGAAGGTAGAAATAAAAAAAGTTAAGTTTACATTGAAACGCCATCAATAAAGCTAAATTAAAACAATCCCGGAAAGACCGGATAATCCACTATTTTTTAAAAATTAAGAACAATATTTGTTCATAATTGAATGATGCTGGAAATTTTTTAATTTTTTTTTTTGCACTACGTAACTAATTAGTGGTACTTACGAATATTGTTGCCGTGGATCGTAACTTGACATTCCCACACGCTTTGAAAACAAAAGAAATCTCAGTGCTGTAAAAATGACAAAAAAACACACGTGCCGTAAGTAAAACCATCATAATACAAGCGTGCAATGCCTATTTATTGTTCCTTTTATACATCCCAGAACATTATCCTTCGATAGACCACATTCTATAAGACAGTATGATATGTTTTATGATCCAGCAATTTTATTAACAAACTGAATTAAAAATTACAGAACTCAATTAAAATTGTAATGAACGTGTTTATATTGTTATGTTCAAAGTATTGTTATAACAGTGTAATGTAGGGTTGCCAACTCTTGAAAGTGGAAATAAATGATAATAGTATATAGCCACTGCCTTCTTTATTTCTTACAAGCCATGCTGCTTGAAATGTGGCAACACAGGAGGTAGTCCTATCTGTGGCGGTCTGTGGGAAGCATTTGAATACGTTTTTAATGCAGATAATTTTATTCATCACAAACACTGACTCTATTTGGCCAAATCAGTAGGCCTATATTACACAGCCTATACTTGTGATGTGCATAATAACGTAACGCGTGTTCACTCCCACATATCTGAAGGAATTCGTAGTTTTCAGTGTCTCCTCATTGTACGATATGATGTCGCGTTTTTTCTTATTTATCGGTAATAACCTCACTTATCCTGTCAGGCCTAAGAGCTCTGTTATTCGACCCACAACAGAGTCATCTTTTATTAAGTTGCTACACTTCTCTGGGTCATTTTGTACTGCCACTGAGCTAGTTGTCTCAGGATTAATATAGGTAACCTAGAACACTGACATCTCTCTTCTTGTCACATGCACTTTGTGGAAGACTACGCCCATGACTGCCACTGAAAAGAATAACTTTGCCTAATTCGTTGGGAACACTCAACTTTCCGTTATTTGCTGTCTAAAATTCGTTCATTCGTTCATCCTTGGCTCCGGTGGTGAACTGTGTTGATTCGCTAGCACTTTTGAGGTTAAGGTTTGAATCCCGTTCATTACCTTCACCAAACTGTAGGAAAACGCTGAATCGATTACCTAGTATTAATAGTAATATTGGGAGGATAGGAGATTGCATTATACTGTACTACGATTTGGCGTCCGCCACATTGAGATGAAATTAGGCCTACTGTGAGTAGCTTGATAAAAGTTCATACCAGTAAAAGTGACTCTATTTCTCATCAATTCTTCTTTAATACCAGCCAATTCTTCCTGAAGGAAACTATCATATCTTACCTCTCCCTTGTATTCGTTTGTAGATGGTAATAGCTGATAAACACGAAAATCTTCTATGAAAAACTGTTCTCTAGTGTACTCAATTAGAGGTGACGGTGTATATAAATCTCTCATTGTGTACACGGTTTTTACCTTCTCTATGCTCTTCAGGTGTGTCCAGATGTTCTCTAAACCATAGGCGATGATGACTGGGATTACTTTAAGCTGAAATATGCTTAATTTGCGATTATTCGGATGGAGTTCATTGCTTTATTTACGGCATGTTGATAGACGATAGGACTACCAATGCGATTTTGCTAGATCTAACAGCATGGCTTGTAAGAAATAAAGAAGGCAGTGATATAGCCCAAAGTAAAGCAAAGCAAAAGGAATGGTCACTTACAGTACTGTACGATGATGATGGTGAAGTGTTCTGCCTTGGGAAAGAGCCGTGTGGGACACGGGATCCCAGGAAGTTAACTTTACATCTCAGTAAAATCCCCGACCCGGTCTGGAATCGAACCCGGGCAGCCTAGGTGACTGGCAATCATGTACCAACTCACCCACAGCGGCAGACACTGTGTTAATATTCTCTATTTAAAAAACATTTTATTATATCACTCTGCATTAACAATACATACATTCCTGCCAATACAAAAAATATCAGCAGGTGGACATTGGAAAATGACAAAGAGGATTCATATAATAGATATAGTTACAATTATTGTAATAACTAGGGCTCGGACTTTTAGGTAAATACATATTTTTTTTTTGCTATTACCTATGATTTCTGGACTTTGTCAAAGTTCCGGTTGGGACCTTTGGATTCAAAATACTGAGTTGCATATCACATAAAAATAAATATTTTCGATATTTCTTATTTGAATAAATATTTTTGGTAACTTAATTTTTTTTACATATTTTACCACATATGACGTTTAGAAATGAATATTTTGACTGCTTTTGTAAAATTGTGCCATATTTTGAATATGTTGCATTGTTATGTTGAGTCAGACAATAAATCAGGGCTGATTTGGCCTTTATTAGTGCAAATTTCTGTTTCCTCTCACTTCATTACTAAGTTGGAAACAACAAAACAATTCTTGACAGAATCAATAAAAGAAACCAAACACATTAAAAAAACCAAACTAAGTTAACAAAATCAGTGGTTCAAAAACAAACGAAATTAAAGAAAAATTCCTGTCATGCCTAAATAAGAATGAAAGGTTACAAGTGTTGCCAAAGATTTAAGATATTTTAATGGGTAACAGTGTAGAGAACTTGGAGCAGATGGAACATCTGAGTGTCAGTGATACTGCGTTTTACAAATATGCAAGATTAACATCCTGCAATGTTGAACGTACATTTTCAAGATACAAGTCTCTGTTCCAAATAAAATATTTTTATATTTTTTAACCACATAAAAAATAAATATTTTCGTTTTTATAAGCACATAAAAGTCCGAGCCCTAGTAATAACCATTATGAATATATCATACCAAAACAAATTTAAAAAAACGAATGGCGGGATAGACTGTATCTTTAAAAATTATGGGACTCGGGGTTTTCGTTTAATCAAGTGAAATTACGGGATTTCCCGGGAAATACGGGATAGTTGGCAACTCAATTTTCAAAATAGGCCTACACTACTATAGATTATGGTATGTTATGCTTTTTACCAACAGCTATGACTATTATTTGATGTTTGTCCTAATGCATTTTCAGTAAGTCACCAACTTAGGTTTTAAGTGTACTCCAGACTGGATTCTAAGTGTTTTCAGGTGTTCGGATTCTGGGAGTGATGTGACGTAACGGGACTCTATGAACGTATTTCTATGTGTTCCGGCAAAGCCTCTGGCCCTAAAAATAACGTGTCATCTAATCGAATTGTTCCACAATCATCCACCATGAAATTTCCGTAATATCTTTTAAAAATATAACTTAATCATAATCTTTTACAGAAGTCACCCAACAAGTTCGTAAAATCTTAAACAAGCGCCACCCATCATTATTTAGTGAAGTGTCTGCCACATTTCTAATAACATGTTTTTATAAAGTCACCCACAATTTAAGGGGACTTTTCAAAAATTCACCCCCATTTCTAGTGAGGATTTAAGAAATGTAAAACTTTGAAGGGCCGCCGGCGTGGTCTTGTGGTTAGCATCGCCGACTAAAGATCCGTCGGCCCGGGTTCGTTCCCCGGTACCTCCAAGGATTTTTGTGAGGTAGGGAGGTTGTTAGATATGTAGCGGCTATGGTCTTGGAAACCACCGTGGGTGTCGGCATGCTGTCCACATGCCCCCAATCCTGCCATCTGCCCATGGTAGATGGGTGGTAGGCCTTGTCCCTTCAGGTATGTAGCGTTTTTAGTTTAGTTAAAACTTTGAAGACGGTTATAATCTCAGTGAAGTTTTCAAACAATACCAAGAAAAGTCTCCACACTTCAAGAAATATCTACACAGTAATCAGCACATCTCATCAGCAGCAATTCAGCGAGCACAGGTTTCTGAGGGTTGCAAATTTGGATTTATGATCTCAGTAATGGTCCGAAACTCCCCTCCAAAAATCAATAATACCCCATTTAATGTAAGTTCACGCATTTTTTTTTTTTTTTTTTTTTTTTTTTTACATTTGACTGGGCTATACGCACCATAACTCAAATACGCTTTTTCGGACTTTCATGAAACTTTGAAAACACATTTATAACGTCCATGGGAAGAACCCTATTGATATTGAACCAAATCGGTTCACCGGCACCGGAGTAATGCCCAATTAAGTGCCTATTTTAATAGATTATGGCGCCTTTCTATCGGATTTCCATGAAACTTGGTATACACATTTATGACGCACATGAGAAGTACCTTACTGAATTTGAACCTAATCTGTTGACCGGTACCGGAGATAAACCCAATTTAGTGTATATTTTAAAGGCGCAATAACCCAAATACGCTTTATCGGATTTTTTTGAAACTTCGTATACGCATTTATAATGTCCACGGAAAGACGTCTATTAACATTCGACTAAATCGGTTGGCCAGTACCGGAATAATTCCCAATTTAGTGCATTTTATGTTAATATATAAGAAGTCGCGATAACTCTAATGTGCTTTATTGGATTTTCCTGAAACTTTGTACATCCATTTATAATGTACATGGGAAGACGTCTACTGATTTTGGACCAAATCGGTAGACCGGTGCCGGAGTAAAACCGAATTTAGTGTCTATTTTAAAGACGCGGTAACTCAAATGCGCTTTACCGGATTTTTATGAAACTTGGTATACACATTTATAATGTCCATGGGAAGATGTATATTGAAATTGGATAAAATCGGTTGACCTGTTTCGGAGTAATGCTCAATTTAGTGCCTATTTTATGGTAATGTACGTATTGGAATGAATTTATGAAATGCAAATCAGTTATCATGACAACATAGTCAATTGTTTTACTGTGATCTTATAGCCTAAGGCTTTGCCAATTAAAATACAGTTAGCTATGACAAATAACAATTGCTTTACATGCGCTTATCCAACTAGACCGTTAAACTGACCCAAGTGGCTGAGATGGCAGCGTCTTGGCCTCACATTCTAGAGTTCCATGGTTCAAATCCCGAAACCGGCCGATTTGGCTTTTTTTTTAGGTAGATTTCGAAGAAAAATCTACCTATTGCAATGGATACCATGTCATGAATTTCGAAAAATTCTTTCATATATTTACGTTTCATACCTCCCTGAGTACAAAACCACCGCCCGTTCAAAAATAAAAAATAAAAAAAATAAAAAAAATTGTTATATATATATATAAATCTTTACACGCTAGCGGCCGTAATTTGTTATTTCTAGGCCCAATAGTTCGGACAAGTTCGTTAATGAGCAAAATTGGCCCAAGGGAGAGGTCGGGGAAGGGCGTTAAAATTTTGAAATATTTATATCTCGGCCCCTATGAAGTAGAGAGGGAAACTTTGTTTGAATAAATTAGAGTACTCCCTATGGAGTTCACAGTGACACCAACGATTCGGGGGTTTTGGGGGTACGAGTGGGGGTAGGAGGTGGGGGGATGGAAATTCGAAATTTTTGAAACCACGTCTTGTGGGGTATCGTTGAAAAGCTCTTGATGAGTACTCTACAAATCAATAACTAGTTTCTCCATAGTTCTCATATAAGTCGAGATTTGAATGTTTGAAAAAGTCCTCTTTCCTCTTTTTGGAGTTATTATTGCGGGTTTGTCATGCCAAGAGAGCTGCGCAGCGACAATACATTAAACCAAAAGCACTTGGAAATTTACCTCAGCCTGTAAGCCTGCCTAAAGGGATTTTTTTTTTGTATTCTGCATATCATAATTGCAATCATAACTGATTAAACAAGAACATACTGACACTTTGTTACATCAGTTTACCTGATTTTATTTTTAAATGCTTTACTGTTTTCTATAGACTTGATAGTTATAGGTAGTTAGTTAAATAACTTTATACCAGAGTTGTAAACATTTGACTTTGAAATATTTGTTCTGCTGTATTGGACATGCAGGTCATTCTGTTGTCTTGTTTGATAGTTATGGATGTCATTGATCGTTAACAGATTATGCCCATTTAGCTTAATATAGAAAATTACTTCTAGTATATATATATACACGCTAAGGGTAGAATTCCTAATGTTTTGAACAGATCTCTACAGGATGTCTGTTGATTTACTCCACAAATTATCCTCACCGCTCTTTTTTGGATTTTGAAGACTTTTTCAGCTTCTGGAGAACCCCCAAAAAATGACTCAGTACTTCATGTGACTATGGAAATAAGCAAAGTGACATGTTATAAAGTTTTTAACAGATAGCAGCCTGTACTCAGTTTATTGGTTAATGCCTGAATATGGATTTTCCACTTTAGCTCTTCACTTATATGCATGGTGTCATTTTTGTATTGAATTATTTTACTATCTCATTTTACTTAAGGCTTCATAACAGGTTGTATGAAAGCTCATGGCTACTGTCTTTTCTGCATTCATCAAAAGTTGATTTGCTTCAAACCAAGAAAACTCTTAAATGTTCATTTCTGATATCAAATACAGGAAATGCCAGTCAATTTGTTTCCTGGCCGAATAATTTTGCCTGTTGTGTCTACAAGAATATTCACTATGATTGTCGCTGTTTCAAAAACCACTAGGCTTACTACACTTGAGGTAAATGAAAATGAAAACATGAAGAAAGGCTGGATATAGTCACTGCCGAAAGCTCGCAAACCACTAGCCAAAGACTAATGCTTCCATATGAGGAGTTCTCGTAGCAGAAGTATTAGATTGTATCTTCAATTTGTGACATGGACATGCATGTTAGTTCCTCCAGTAAGGCCTTTCTGTGACTTCACCCAGGCCATAACAGTGGCCGTGAAGCAGAGGTGTACATATTCTGATTTTAGCTTGCTTGCCCCCTTTATAACTCTGCAACCAGCCACAGCTTTTAACTTGCTTGACAAGAGAGCAAGCCAGATTGCTACGATGGAAAGAAATACTGTCGCTATGAGGCACAAGCTCCTCTAAACCTGATGGGTTTCACAGGGCCTAAGGAAACTGCAAGGCCTGGCGGAAAGAATATGAAACTGGGTATATCAGTGCACTGATAAGTCGTGCAGTTACGTAGTTGAGGAACTTCAGATGTGTTTAGAGTGCAAGTAAAAGGAGAATGAAGGAAGCCGAGGAGAAACTAAAATGTGGAGAGTTTGAATTATCAATGAACAAAGGTACTAGTCCAGTATGGGAAAAATTTTCTAACATTTCCGAGAAAAACAAAAAAAAATCAATAATAAAAATAATAAATGTATTAAGACGCTAAAACGATTTTTAATACTTTATCAACCTTTTATTTATTTACACGATTAATTTCTTCTACCAGCATGTAGAAAAGCAAGAAAGTATTACCTACACTTAGCAACTACAGTTGTTTAGCTAATAAGAATGTCGCAAGCTTATTCAGAGTTGGATGGGCTGGGTTTAACCCAACCCATCCAAGTCTAAAAAAACCTGCCTGCTTGCTATCTGCGACTCTCGCAACTTGCTTGCCTGGCGTTCAAGCGGGTATGGGCAAGCTAAAAGCGAGTTTTGTACACCTCTACTGTGAAGTGATCAATGCAAACCGACTGCTTTATCTGGCTACACTTTATTCCTGGAAATGAGGAGTTACATAAACATTCTGATAGATAGATATTTATTCACAGTGGTATTGTGAAATACATGGCTTCATCAATTGGGGAAATACAACTTACATAGATCTATACATAAGGTTTATAAGTAACGCTAATACTTAATCTATAACAAAAACAAACATGAATTATCTTAACTTATGGCTACAAAACTAATTAAATTGAATATAGGCCTACTGATATTGAACTAGCCTAGCCCAAAATTTCAGTGGACACTGATTAAATATAATTATATCTACACGAACCTAATTCCAAAGGAATTTGCAAATTATCAAATTACATATCATTCACTTGGAAGTCCATTAGTTCTAAGCTTAAGAATTCATCTGATCGAAGGTAGAAATAAAAAAAGTTAAGTTTACATTGAAACGCCATCAATAAAGCTAAATTAAAACAATCCCGGAAAGACCGGATAATCCATTATTTTTTAAAAATTAAGAACAATATTTGTTCATAATTGAATGATGCTGGAAATTTTTTAATTTTTTTTTTTTGCACTACGTAACTAATTAGTGGTACTTACGAATATTGTTGCCGTGGATCGTAACTTGACATTCCCACACGCTTTGAAAACAAAAGAAATCTCAGTGCTGTAAAAATGACAAAAAAACACACGTGCCGTAAGTAAAACCATCATAATACAAGCGTGCAATGCCTATTTATTGTTCCTTTTATACATCCCAGAACATTATCCTTCGATAGACCACATTCTATAAGACAGTATGATATGTTTTATGATCCAGCAATTTTATTAACAAACTGAATTAAAAATTACAGAACTCAATTAAAATTGTAATGAACGTGTTTATATTGTTATGTTCAAAGTATTGTTATAACAGTGTAATGTAGGGTTGCCAACTCTTGAAAGTGGAAATAAATGATAATAGTATATAGCCACTGCCTTCTTTATTTCTTACAAGCCATGCTGCTTGAAATGTGGCAACACAGGAGGTAGTCCTATCTGTGGCGGTCTGTGGGAAGCATTTGAATACGTTTTTAATGCAGATAATTTTATTCATCACAAACACTGACTCTATTTGGCCAAATCAGTAGGCCTATATTACACAGCCTATACTTGTGATGTGCATAATAACGTAACGCGTGTTCACTCCCACATATCTGAAGGAATTCGTAGTTTTCAGTGTCTCCTCATTGTACGATATGATGTCGCGTTTTTTCTTATTTATCGGTAATAACCTCACTTATCCTGTCAGGCCTAAGAGCTCTGTTATTCGACCCACAACAGAGTCATCTTTTATTAAGTTGCTACACTTCTCTGGGTCATTTTGTACTGCCACTGAGCTAGTTGTCTCAGGATTAATATAGGTAACCTAGAACACTGACATCTCTCTTCTTGTCACATGCACTTTGTGGAAGACTACGCCCATGACTGCCACTGAAAAGAATAACTTTGCCTAATTCGTTGGGAACACTCAACTTTCCGTTATTTGCTGTCTAAAATTCGTTCATTCGTTCATCCTTGGCTCCGGTGGTGAACTGTGTTGATTCGCTAGCACTTTTGAGGTTAAGGTTTGAATCCCGTTCATTACCTTCACCAAACTGTAGGAAAACGCTGAATCGATTACCTAGTATTAATAGTAATATTGGGAGGATAGGAGATTGCATTATACTGTACTACGATTTGGCGTCCGCCACATTGAGATGAAATTAGGCCTACTGTGAGTAGCTTGATAAAAGTTCATACCAGTAAAAGTGACTCTATTTCTCATCAATTCTTCTTTAATACCAGCCAATTCTTCCTGAAGGAAACTATCATATCTTACCTCTCCCTTGTATTCGTTTGTAGATGGTAATAGCTGATAAACACGAAAATCTTCTATGAAAAACTGTTCTCTAGTGTACTCAATTAGAGGTGACGGTGTATATAAATCTCTCATTGTGTACACGGTTTTTACCTTCTCTATGCTCTTCAGGTGTGTCCAGATGTTCTCTAAACCATAGGCGATGATGACTGGGATTACTTTAAGCTGAAATATGCTTAATTTGCGATTATTCGGATGGAGTTCATTGCTTTATTTACGGCATGTTGATAGACGATAGGACTACCAATGCGATTTTGCTAGATCTAACAGCATGGCTTGTAAGAAATAAAGAAGGCAGTGATATAGCCCAAAGTAAAGCAAAGCAAAAGGAATGGTCACTTACAGTACTGTACGATGATGATGGTGAAGTGTTCTGCCTTGGGAAAGAGCCGTGTGGGACACGGGATCCCAGGAAGTTAACTTTACATCTCAGTAAAATCCCCGACCCGGTCTGGAATCGAACCCGGGCAGCCTAGGTGACTGGCAATCATGTACCAACTCACCCACAGCGGCAGACACTGTGTTAATATTCTCTATTTAAAAAACATTTTATTATATCACTCTGCATTAACAATACATACATTCCTGCCAATACAAAAAATATCAGCAGGTGGACATTGGAAAATGACAAAGAGGATTCATATAATAGATATAGTTACAATTATTGTAATAACTAGGGCTCGGACTTTTAGGTAAATACATATTTTTTTTTGCTATTACCTATGATTTCTGGACTTTGTCAAAGTTCCGGTTGGGACCTTTGGATTCAAAATACTGAGTTGCATATCACATAAAAAAAAATATTTTCGATATTTCTTATTTGAATAAATATTTTTGGTAACTTAATTTTTTTTACATATTTTACCACATATGACGTTTAGAAATGAATATTTTGACTGCTTTTGTAAAATTGTGCCATATTTTGAATATGTTGCATTGTTATGT
The DNA here is from genome assembly GCA_964059195.1 of Ectobius pallidus. Taxonomy (NCBI): domain Eukaryota; kingdom Metazoa; phylum Arthropoda; class Insecta; order Blattodea; family Ectobiidae; genus Ectobius; species Ectobius pallidus. The sequence goes on along the minus strand of CAXKWD010000009.1, from coordinate 2,010,518 downwards.
TGAGTCAGACAATAAATCAGGGCTGATTTGGCCTTTATTAGTGCAAATTTCTGTTTCCTCTCACTTCATTACTAAGTTGGAAACAACAAAACAATTCTTGACAGAATCAATAAAAGAAACCAAACACATTAAAAAAACCAAACTAAGTTAACAAAATCAGTGGTTCAAAAACAAACGAAATTAAAGAAAAATTCCTGTCATGCCTAAATAAGAATGAAAGGTTACAAGTGTTGCCAAAGATTTAAGATATTTTAATGGGTAACAGTGTAGAGAACTTGGAGCAGATGGAACATCTGAGTGTCAGTGATACTGCGTTTTACAAATATGCAAGATTAACATCCTGCAATGTTGAACGTACATTTTCAAGATACAAGTCTCTGTTCCAAATAAAATATTTTTATATTTTTTAACCACATAAAAAATAAATATTTTCGTTTTTATAAGCACATAAAAGTCCGAGCCCTAGTAATAACCATTATGAATATATCATACCAAAACAAATTTAAAAAAACGAATGGCGGGATAGACTGTATCTTTAAAAATTATGGGACTCGGGGTTTTCGTTTAATCAAGTGAAATTACGGGATTTCCCGGGAAATACGGGATAGTTGGCAACTCAATTTTCAAAATAGGCCTACACTACTATAGATTATGGTATGTTATGCTTTTTACCAACAGCTATGACTATTATTTGATGTTTGTCCTAATGCATTTTCAGTAAGTCACCAACTTAGGTTTTAAGTGTACTCCAGACTGGATTCTAAGTGTTTTCAGGTGTTCGGATTCTGGGAGTGATGTGACGTAACGGGACTCTATGAACGTATTTCTATGTGTTCCGGCAAAGCCTCTGGCCCTAAAAATAACGTGTCATCTAATCGAATTGTTCCACAATCATCCACCATGAAATTTCCGTAATATCTTTTAAAAATATAACTTAATCATAATCTTTTACAGAAGTCACCCAACAAGTTCGTAAAATCTTAAACAAGCGCCACCCATCATTATTTAGTGAAGTGTCTGCCACATTTCTAATAACATGTTTTTATAAAGTCACCCACAATTTAAGGGGACTTTTCAAAAATTCACCCCCATTTCTAGTGAGGATTTAAGAAATGTAAAACTTTGAAGGGCCGCCGGCGTGGTCTTGTGGTTAGCATCGCCGACTAAAGATCCGTCGGCCCGGGTTCGTTCCCCGGTACCTCCAAGGATTTTTGTGAGGTAGGGAGGTTGTTAGATATGTAGCGGCTATGGTCTTGGAAACCACCGTGGGTGTCGGCATGCTGTCCACATGCCCCCAATCCTGCCATCTGCCCATGGTAGATGGGTGGTAGGCCTTGTCCCTTCAGGTATGTAGCGTTTTTAGTTTAGTTAAAACTTTGAAGACGGTTATAATCTCAGTGAAGTTTTCAAACAATACCAAGAAAAGTCTCCACACTTCAAGAAATATCTACACAGTAATCAGCACATCTCATCAGCAGCAATTCAGCGAGCACAGGTTTCTGAGGGTTGCAAATTTGGATTTATGATCTCAGTAATGGTCCGAAACTCCCCTCCAAAAATCAATAATACCCCATTTAATGTAAGTTCACGCATTTTTTTTTTTTTTTTTACATTTGACTGGGCTATACGCACCATAACTCAAATACGCTTTTTCGGATTTTCATGAAACTTTGAAAACACATTTATAATGTCCATGGGAAGAACCCTATTGATATTGAACCAAATCGGTTCACCGGCACCGGAGTAATGCCCAATTAAGTGCCTATTTTAATAGATTATGGCGCCTTTCTATCGGATTTCCATGAAACTTGGTATACACATTTATGACGCACATGAGAAGTACCTTACTGAATTTGAACCTAATCTGTTGACCGGTACCGGAGATAAACCCAATTTAGTGTATATTTTAAAGGCGCAATAACCCAAATACGCTTTATCGGATTTTTTTGAAACTTCGTATACGCATTTATAATGTCCACGGAAAGACGTCTATTAACATTCGACTAAATCGGTTGGCCAGTACCGGAATAATTCCCAATTTAGTGCATTTTATGTTAATATATAAGAAGTCGCGATAACTCTAATGTGCTTTATTGGATTTTCCTGAAACTTTGTACACCCATTTATAATGTACATGGGAAGACGTCTACTGATTTTGGACCAAATCGGTAGACCGGTGCCGGAGTAAAACCGAATTTAGTGTCTATTTTAAAGACGCGGTAACTCAAATGCGCTTTACCGGATTTTTATGAAACTTGGTATACACATTTATAATGTCCATGGGAAGATGTATATTGAAATTGGATAAAATCGGTTGACCTGTTTCGGAGTAATGCTCAATTTAGTGCCTATTTTATGGTAATGTACGTATTGGAATGAATTTATGAAATGCAAATCAGTTATCATGACAACATAGTCAATTGTTTTACTGTGATCTTATAGCCTAAGGCTTTGCCAATTAAAATACAGTTAGCTATGACAAATAACAATTGCTTTACATGCGCTTATCCAACTAGACCGTTAAACTGACCCAAGTGGCTGAGATGGCAGCGTCTTGGCCTCACATTCTAGAGTTCCATGGTTCAAATCCCGAAACCGGCCAATTTGGCTTTTTTTTTAGGTAGATTTCGAAGAAAAATCTACCTATTGCAATGGATACCATGTCATGAATTTCGAAAAATTCTTTCATATATTTACGTTTCATACCTCCCTGAGTACAAAACCACCGCCCGTTCAAAAATAAAAAATAAAAAAAATAAAAAAAATTGTTATATATATATATATAAATCTTTACACGCTAGCGGCCGTAATTTGTTATTTCTAGGCCCAATAGTTCGGACAAGTTCGTTAATGAGCAAAATTGGCCCAAGGGAGAGGTCGGGGAAGGGCGTTAAAATTTTGAAATATTTATATCTCGGCCCCTATGAAGTAGAGAGGGAAACTTTGTTTGAATAAATTAGAGTACTCCCTATGGAGTTCACAGTGACACCAACGATTCGGGGGTTTTGGGGGTACGAGTGGGGGTAGGAGGTGGGGGGATGGAAATTCGAAATTTTTGAAACCACGTCTTGTGGGGTATCGTTGAAAAGCTCTTGATGAGTACTCTACAAATCAATAACTAGTTTCTCCATAGTTCTCATATAAGTCGAGATTTGAATGTTTGAAAAAGTCCTCTTTCCTCTTTTTGGAGTTATTATTGCGGGTTTGTCATGCCAAGAGAGCTGCGCAGCGACAATACATTAAACCAAAAGCACTTGGAAATTTACCTCAGTCTGTAAGCCTGCCTAAAGGGAGCAAAAGGTAGGATTCAACATATTTTTGTACCCCAGAACTCGACTAAACAGGAAACCATACCACAAGCGGCCAAGTTTTAAAAAATATTGAGTGGGCTGAAAGATTTTAAAATTGTTATACTCTCGCCCCTTATTTCGTTCTTTCCTCTGGTTTATTGTCCCTTGTTGATTTAACGAATCTTTCTTAATTCTTTCTTTCTATTTGTTCGTTTAACTTTGACTTTCTTCTTTTTCCACTCCACACTCTTGGCTTTTATCACAATTCTTTAGTTTGTCAGTTAATATCCTTCCTGCCATTTTTCTTAATCACAAGTTTCATTTCCATTCTAAATCAAACCTTTTTAGAACAGTAACGTAATTAAGTTTTTTTCACCTGGACGTAAAAAGTCTCTTTATATTTCTGCAGTATCTTAGGAAATCGCATTAAACAGATTAAGCCGTAAATAAATTAATAAACTTATTTATCCAGATTGACCACAGTTATGTGGTATAGGTTAACTTACATCATTTTTGGGTACAAAAATATACATGATCATAACATAAACGATAAAGGTACAAGAATAATACCAGAAATACATAAAATACAGTTTTATGTTGAATAGGAAATGAATAGACAAAAAACTAAGTATATGGTCTTGAAACGTCTAACTAATGCGCTACAAAATATTAGAATAACCGGTAAATCGTTCGAACAAGTGGAAAAATTCAAATATCTGGGAGCAATAATTACAGACACAAATAATATTAAGGCAGAGGTTAAGTCTCGACTAAAATCAGGAAATGCTTGTTTTTATGCAGTTCTGAAACTCTTATCTTCTATTTTTCTGTCCAGAAATCTAAAAATAAAAATTATCCTGTCGGTTGTATTATAAGGATGGAAGACATGGTCGCTTACTCTTCGGAAAGAACATAATCCGAGAGTGTTCGAAAACAGGGGGCTTAGGAAGATATTCAGACCTAAGAGAGATGAAAACTGCATAATGACGAGCTTCATAACCTGTAGGCCTACTCGTAGTCGGATATGGTAAGGGTAATTAAATCGCAGAGGATGAAATGTATTAGGACATGTTGCGCGCATTGGGGAGGAAAGACATGCCTAAAGCTGTGGGCTTGATGTACATATAGATCACACAATTATAGTGAACACAGTGGAAACGTTTCACCGCATTGCGATCGATTGAAGTTGCTTAGCAACAATAAACAAACATTGCGGTCAATTGAAGTTGACAATGAACAAACACGCAAGGGATTCCCCGTTCAGAGCAGGCAAGCCAAGCAGTCGGGAAGGAAGCTCTACTTGTCTTTTACATGAACAGGTATTGTGGCTCTTAATGCAGAATATTTGGGTTTGTACAGGGGTAGATAGACTTCCTATAATGTTGGATATTGATTCTTTCGTTTACTTTAATTTATTTACATTGCATGTTGAAATATACTAGAAGAAATATTACTTGCACAACTCCATATAACTGATTAAATCTAAGATTGTGTGAAACGAAAAAACCTATTTAATATTCAGTAACAAAATACTCTAGTTAATTATTGATAAACTTCATTATGAAGCTTAGTTAGTGATTTCAACTAGTATAAGATAATTCAAGTCTTAGTAAGTATTTCAACCTATATACTAGTATAGTCTTAATAAACACCATAAAGGGCCGATTGTATAAACAGATTGATCTTGGATCAGAGATTAAATTGATCTCAGTTCACGCTGAACTCGGAATTCTTTTTTGTATAAACGCTAATCTGAGATCAATTCGCACTGAACTAGCATCAATTTTGACTGGAGAAATTTCTCCGATCAAACTAGTTGATCTCAGTTCAAGGGGCTGTTTTCTTATTTGAGACATAAGATTAGCTCATTATAAACATAATATTAGGCCTACCTGTGTGGTTACGATAAATATAAAGAAAATACACAAAAGACAACTTCATACATTTCTAGCTATAAAGTAGTTGTGCGTATATAGGCTATGTTTTAGGCTCCTTATAATGCAGTGTAACATAACTCTATAACATGACCTGTACGTTATTATTATGTTGCACTATTTACTATAATACGAAAATAACCCTTGCACCACAATTGCAACTAATACGAAATTATCAATCTTCGCCATTTCATGCAGCTCCCTAACCTTAAAGACAGGAATTCTCGCTTATCACCTCAATGTTCACTTGATGGCGTAGTGGTAAAACGAAGTACTAGGAAATCTCGAGTGGGAGGATCTTAAGGGGCGACCTGTTTTTGGATTTTCCCCAAATGCTTTCTTCGTTATCTTTCTTTGTGTGATAATAATAATAATAATAATAATAATTTTATTTCATCCAGTGTATCAATTACATATTGATTTTGGACATGTCAAACTTAAATCTAATTACAGACTATGATCATACCAGAATACAAGATTAATTAATTAATAGATATCATAGAACTATTTACCCTAGGCCTATATCTAATTTAGAGTTCATCTATCCTGTAAAGTGCTTTTTCACAAAGGTAGCTCTTTAATTTTTGTGTAAATTTTTTCCCAGTGCACTGTTTTAAAGTGTTTGGTAGTTTATTATAGAACTGTACCCCGATTACATATGGATCCCTGTTTGATGATTTTGTGTTGTATCTTTTTGTGTATAGGTTTATGTTTGATCGAGTGTCATACTGGTGAATTTCATCTATGGCTACGTTTAATTCTGGTTTAGATTTTAAAAGTAAAATTACCCTATATATATAATGACATTATTGTTAGTATTTTTTCCTTCCTAAATATATCTCTGCAGCTGTCTAACCTTCCCAGTTTATATATTATTCTAAGACACCGCTTCTGTAGTATAAGTATTCTACATAAATGTGTATAGGCACATGCTCCCCATACTTCAATACCATATAGGATATGTGGATAAACTAGCCCATAATAAATCATTTTTAGTGTAGCAGTGCCAACGTATTCGGACATGTACTTCACAATATATATGCCCTTGCTTACCTTCTTACAGACTTCATTTACATGCAGTTTCCAGGATAGATGCTTATCTACTAATATTCCTAAGAACTGATGACTATTTTTTTCTTCTATATCAGTGCCATTAATTGTGATATTAAATTTGTTTTCCTGTAGGCGGTTTGCTAGTTCAAACTTAATAATACCTGTCTTATTTACATTAGTTGTAAGATTGTTTGTACTGAAATAGTCAAGAAGAAAGTTTGTTGTTAATAGTGCTGTCTCTTTAAGGTTATTGTCTGAGTCATTCCAGCATATTGCTGTGCTGTCGTCAGCATATGTTATTACTTTGCAGTTATCTGGGGCATTTATGTTATTTACATAGATTATAAAAAGTAGGGGACCAAGCACAGAGCCTTGTGGAACACCGTAACGGACAATACTATTAACTCTTTCAGAACTGATATTTTACATTGTAATAAGGCAGTCATGAGGTAAAAACTTCAGTGGGCTATTAAGTTTAAAATCGATAGAGAAAAGTTCAGTGGAATAGGCTACCTGGTTTCCACGAATGACAAACATAACAGATGAACAAAAATTAAGTTTTACGTCTCCGCTCTTATACAATTCATGAGACGAAGCATTTATACGTCCTTAGCCGTGCAAATGTTAAGCAGATTTATAACGTCAGGAATGAAATTACCAGAACATTTTTCATCGCATTTTGCACTTGCACGGATATTCGCATACGCCTTTTTGGATTCTACAATATCTTTATATTTTCCCAAGACAATTTCAATTAGGAACGATCCTTTTTCTGCTTAATTTTGATAAAACATTTCGCATAACACAGTCTAAATACGGAGGAAAACAGAATAACAATGCTCTCGTCTCGCGGTACTCATCTGTTTCTGCGATGTTGCCAAGCGCTCATGTATGAACTAGGATCAAAATTGAACTTCGATTAGTTGATCTTAGATCAGTGTTATACAATACGACTCGAGCCTGAACTCAGATCATTTTCTGAACTTAGATCATAATTGATCTCCAGTCAGTGATGTTTATACAATCGGCCCATAATGTTTCGAATTCGATTGTGAATAAAAATTTGGGATTATATACAATAATTTTATTAAAGTATATCAAAATACAATTGTCATATAAGTTAATTTTGTTTATTATACACATGAACATTTAATAGACTTTGTATCTCACTCTTTTTGTTTATCAGGTGATAATATTTGATAATTCTTTTTATTATAATAATAATAATGACACCTTAATTAAAATTTGACTTCTTTTCTCGCAGTATTGTTATTTGACGTATTGAAAAGCAATAAAATCAGGTAAACTGATATAACAAAGTGCCAGTAAGCTTTTGTTGAATCCAAGACGTTACCATTCCGGTAACTCAGTAAATTTGACGATGTAGTTTGATAAGCTTATGTGAAGGAATAGTGTTGCTTGTCAAATCTAAATGCATTGCAACTTGAAATTCTTAAAATATGTCAACATTTCAAAAACTTCAGTGGCATATAACTCCGCTAATTATTTCACAGTAATGCACCTACTGTATATAACAGTAACTACATCAGCGAAGTGAACAAACATCTAACTGCACTGCAGACAAAGCCCTCAAATGATTAAAAATGCGGCATTGTAGTAAAGACATGATTTTAAAAATGTGACTTTAATTAGTTGTTACTCTGGTACCGGTCAACCGATTTGGTCCAAAATAAGTAGGCTTCTTGCCACGGACATTATAAATGCATATACAAATTTTCATGAAAATCCGATGAAGCGTATTTGAGTTATTGCACCTTTTGCTATATAATACTTACTATAAGACTTGAATACTCTAGTTAAGTTATAGAAATGTGTTAAGATAAGCCTAACTCTGTTGTACAGCTTGTTAACCTTGAACTCGCAATACATCGATTGAAGTCGCCTAGCAACAACAAACAAACACACAACACAGTAGAGTAGAGTAGTTTGATTGTGTTTGGATTAGACATGAGTCGAAACCTGAATTATAAGTCATCGAAACTTTAAAATGCTGAAAAGACTAAAAACTGTTGAAACTCGGATTTCCCACTACTAATCTGAATACTTATTTAATACAGGCCAAATAACTTCATACTACAGCCCATCTGCCGAAGCCGTATTTTTAATGTTTAATGCTTCGTTCGCGAGTTATGACTGAAAAACGGGCAGAAAACTTGCATTTTTGCGCTATCGAATCATGAGTTTTCAGTAATAAATTTCAGTTTGCTGTATGAAATAGTATTTGCAGCACACTTTCGTTTTGAGCCACGAGCCGCTACTGGTATACATAGGTCTACACTGCCATCTATGTCCACATATACAAGGCTACCCACTTAAGGAATGATTTTCAACCTCTAAGTATCACCATTTGAGAAATTTAACATTTGGAAAAGCATAATGAAGTCTAATATTTTTAGTTTTTATCAAACTGAGTCTATTGAATGATCACATATAACAATTCTTTAGCAAGAGAGTATTTTCCTTGAGACTGAAACAATAATAAGAAGCTTTCATTTTGTGTGCAATCATGGTTGTTACATTAATGGTACAATTACTGCAACTGTCTATTTTCTGTGATTTTACTAACCACATTTAAAAAGTTGTACTGAATTTTAACATTTTCAATTTTTATCAAACTAATTCTATTTAATAATCAGATGTAAATATTTTAAACTAAATGTTTTCCATGTGACGGATACCAAAGTTGGAGTGCCTAGCATGGTAATGTGCAACTTTTAATTCAAGCTGTCTGAAAAAAAAATTCTATATTTGATAGATGTACATAGAGAAAGTTGCAAAGAGCTCAAGAGGCAATCACATGTATAGATAACTAACATGTTGAGTTCTGATTCTCTCACCTGAAAGGGACTGCCATCCATTTTTATTTTGCAAAGTTCTTTCGACGTGTTAAGACGAAGATGAAGAGGCTGTGAGCGCAGTTTAGGCAAAATGTCTTTGTGTTTCTTCACCACATGTTGGTAACATATCGGCAGCTTCTTCGCACACCTCTCCCTGCGTTTCTGAATCTGTGTGCTACGATTCAAATCTTTCTTGGAACTCATTTCAAAATATTAAATGTCTTTAATCCACAATCACCCGAATAACTCAAAACTGTCTGTCAGCCGGAAATGCACCTCGAAGCTTGATTTTTAATTTTTCACTTTCGTTTGTGAGTTATGAGAAAAAAAAATCTCAGAAAACGTGATTTTTGCACTAATGGAAAAACCAATTTTTGGTAATATATTTCAAATTGTCGCATTAATTGTAGATGGCCTTGGTCTACTGGCGTGGCGATGTGGAAAGAAAGAGCAGTGTTGAAAATTATTTTTGACTACATATGAATTTGTCTATTGTCTTGATATTGTCAGCCACTCTACTTGATTTATTTGTTTATACATAAGTTACTGTATATATGATAGTATCCAATAAAATGTTAGAATTTAAACCTGATTTGAATATAAAGAGAAAGTTGAAACAACCAAATATCTTGGAATGAACTGAAATGGGATATGAATAGAAACCACAGAACTTATGACACTTCACATATTCACAGTCATAATACAAGAAACAAAAATGATTACAGATTAACAAAGCACGGATTAACAGATTTTGAAAAGAGTCCAAATTATAGAGCATAAAACTACACAATAAACTTCCAATAGATATAAAATCATTAAATAGATTTAGGAAAAAACTTTTATATTCTACAGAAAGAGCATATTATTCTGTTGAAGTCAACAGTAAACAGAACACAAGACTGTAGGCCTAATGTAAATTACTAGGCGGTGCCCGTGGCTTCGCCCATGATAATTAATTTAAAAATTAAAAATTAAGAGTGTATTAACTATTAAAGCATTATATTTATTAACACTTGCACGCAAATCATTCATAAACTAAGCCATTAATAATTAATGAAACAGCTAAAATTCTGGCTTCAGAGTACATTCCACGATTAGAAAGCGCCACCTGAAAAAAACAATCTCAGAAACGATTATGCAGTTCCAAAGCTAACTGTGAACACATAATACGTATTATTTCTCAACTGTTTGTTGACAGATGAATATGATGGGAATTTTATTTGAACAATTCAGTGTAATTTTCAGAAATTATATAATGTTTCAAGGGAAGGAATGGTTTGTTTGAATTTCTATTATCAGCAATATTTCAAGCGTTAAACCATCAATATTTTACAGCTGGTGCCCCCAGCTTTGCCCGCCATTATTAATTGACTCCAAGATCTTTAAGAAATTTACACTGTCAGTTTATTAAAAATGTTTGTGGTTCAGAGCTATGAAAATTGTAAGTAAAAATAAAATTAGAATATTTGTTCATAGTGTTCATTTCACTTAGGCCTTATATAATAAAGAAACAGTTTTCCTAATTTTGTACTCTTTGTGAAAGTTTACACTGTGAGAGACAAACATCGCCGAGTATACCCGATGTTTCACGAAGCGGGTGAGCGAGTGAGCACACTATTTAGGGCCGTTGAATTGCATAAGAGTAGATTATTTTACAAATTTCTTACAAACGTTGCATTTAATGTAGACTTAGATGCCATTTTATTCTGACTGTCAGAAGCTACCCTTTCCATTACAACTGCTTCATGCAATGCAACTTTCAATGCAACTTTGGTGTGTCCAACATCAGTCTTACAAACAAAATAAACTATTGTATTCTATTGTATAACAACTTTATTGAAAGCAAGTTGCATTGCATTTATTACGGCTGGGAATGTTTACTTAACATATTGTAGTACGGTATCTGTGTTCCTGTTAAACAAGACTGTAAAAGATTAATTAGCTTTTTAATTATTAAAGTACTTTGTATGTCACAGGGACAATTGGTTTGTTTTAATTATTTTTCTCTTAAATATATTATTTGAAAACATCTGACAGTTTAGTTAAGCCACACAGACCTGCTAGCAGTTTACTGGCATCGTCAGTGTGACAATAAGGGGACAGCAGTTGCCATTTTGACGTTATAGCAAATGGAAGACACAGTAGAATGGTACAATACCACCTGCATTGGACAACTTTAGATTATGCGACCTTTGGAACAAACAGTTTAACACGAAAAAGGGTCAAAGCACAAGTGTATAAAATTTAAAAAAAATCGTGAGAAACAAAAATAATACATACATGTCACACCACCACTTTAAGACTAATTTAAAAAAAGGTTTTGTTTTGGTACAATTCAACAGACACACACACACACAGCTCAGTATAACTTGGTCTATTAACACACACTTGTCACTGCCAGTGAAGACGAACTCTAATGAACTCTAGTGTGGGAATTTCCTGTAGACTCACTCTCACCTTTCTCATCATTCAACTCTCGTGTAATTATCAACACGGATGCCACTTCCTCTCCAATCCAGTCACAACACCACAACCAAAATCATATGAAAACAACATTCTATATTTGCATTGGGTTCTCTCTGGGGAAGATTGGCGACGACTTTCTCTTATTTTTTAGGGGACTAATGACTTTCTTTAAATTTTACACATGGGGTGCTTATACCAAGAGCTAAAACCTTTATTTGTAACATTTTTAAGAAAAAGTTATCTGAAGGGTAGTTATAAGCCACCCACTCTGAATATGCACTCTTTGCAATATGGCCTCTTGTTCTATATCAGGATGTGAAGTCAGAAAGATGTATTGGCCATGCTTACAGTAAAGAAAGTTAGGTGAGTGCATTAATCAGATTTTATTTGGGTTATGCATCCTTCGAGGATGCGACACGATACATAATAATTATACTATACTAAGAGGCTAACTTTTATTTGGGCAGAGGAAGTTTCAAAGTTTTTAAATACAGAATATTTCAGAAAAATGTATACACACTTTGAACTGTTATAGAAAATTTATTTCTTGTTCTACAAGGTTAAATTTCTGAGAGAGAGTAATGTTATATTTCTTCAACAGAAGGCAGCTGAATAGATTCAACAACCGTCCAAAAAACGTGCCATAATCATCCAACAATGAAAAGTACCAAACAATCCTTGCTCATTCCATATTCCCTGCCATTCATGCATTATACGGTTTTATTACCAACAAGATGACGCTCTGCCGCACTGCCATAAGCACGTACGAGCATACCTGGACCGAAATTAGCCAAGGCAGTGGATAGGACGCAGGGAGCCAATCGAGTTTCCTGTATGCCCTCCAGACCTAACGCCACTGGATTTCTCCTTATGGGGCACAATAAAGGATGTGTACAAATGTAAACCACGTAACTAAGACACACTTTGGAATGAGATTCAAGCGGTGTGCGCAGAGATCTTATTGGACACTTTGGTACGATGTACGGAGCCAGTGGTGACTCGTACTCAGAAATGTAATGATGCTGAAGGCTACCGTTTTGAAATCTGAACATTTGAACATTAATCACACTTTCATCAGAAAATCATTTATTTTTCAAATTGAACTTTAAGCTTTCCATTTCCATAAATTTAACCTTGTGGAAATGGAAAATAGATTTTCTATGACACTTCAAAGTGTGTATACATTTTTCTGAAGCACTCTGTATATCTTTATTACTAATAAATCAAAACCTTAGAGTTAAAGAACCGTATCTACAAAGAGATACTTTTTCAAGAGAGCCAAAAGAATGTTTTCTTTCCTTTTGACACTGAATTCATTAGATAATATTAGTCATGTAATATTTACAATATGACTACTTACAGGACATTGTACACTGAAGAAACACACGCACAAGATGGGCATTCATTCTGGTAGTACCGAATGTAGACTTTGTGGCCTTGCAGAGGAAACTGCTTGGCAACTCTCTGCAGGAGAAGGGTCTAAATTTTTGGAATTCCCAAAATCCAGCAGATGCCAACATCAGATAGGATTCTTAGTCTGATCAAAGGCACCGGACTATTTGATTGACTCCAATCCTTGATGCAGGAAGTAGGCACAATGGACCTTAAGGTCAAAGTGTCTGGGACTTTGAGACCACCTCAAATATAACATATCATATCATATCATTCACAATACACAAATTCATTCTGTTTTAAAGATTTGAACATAAATTTGGTTTAAGATTATTGTAATGAGGCTCTTTGTCACTAACAAAAAATACCGAGCTATGAGATAAGGTTGTTTGTATCTGTTATTTAAAGAGGCCTGAGTTGCCTGAGGAAGACCTGGAGGACAAGGTTGAAACGTCACACCGAGGTATTTTATCCACTGATTTTTTCAAATGTTTTATCTTTGTGTATGTGTATGTTTGACTTTGACGGTTTTAACAAGTTACAGTGGAAAAATATGGGCCACGTACTATCATTACACTTTTAGGGATTAATCTACAAACATTAGTCAGAAAAAAAAATTTTACTAACAACATTGTTGTATTTTGAATATTCTGAATAGGTGGAAAAATTTCTTTAATCAATTATTGAATGTACATGAAGATGCCCCAAGTGTAGAAAGTGAAAAATTCATAGCAGAGCCATTAGTTGTTGAACCAACTCTTACCAGAAGTAGAAACAGCTATAGGTAAACTAAACAAACACAAATCTCCAGGCACTGACTAAATTCCAGAAGAATTAATTAAGGCAGATGGGGACAGATTAAACTCAGAGATCCATAAACTCATTCTTATGATTTGGAGTAAGGAGGAACTGCCAAAGGAATGGAAAGAATCTATTATTACACCGATCCATTAGAAGGGATATAGGGCCGAATGTAATAAGTATCGAGGAATTTCTCTCTTATCAACATCATACAAAATTCTGTCTAAAATACTTCTGTCGAGATTAACCCCATCGGATGAACTCATTGGAGATCACCAATGTGGATTTAGGCGAAATAGATCAACCATCGATCAAATATTTTGTATTCGCAAAATCTTGGAGAAAAAGTGGAAATATAATGTCTGTTCGCCAGCTATACATAGATTTAAAAAAAGCATACGATTCAATTAGGCGAGATAAATTGTACAATATCCTCATTGAGTCTGGGATACCAAACAAGTTAGTTAGGCTGATCAAAATGTGTCTAAATGAAACCTATAGCAGAGTCAGGGTAGGGAAATTTATATCAGATAGGTTAGATATTAGAACCGGCTTAAGCAAGGAGATACACTATAGCCTTTACTTCTTAATTTTGCTTTGGAATATGCCATTAGGAAAGTTCAGGAAAACAAGGTAGGTTATGCTTCTATCACGCTCATCTACTCAAAGGGTCTCACTTAATTATTAGTTTTCTATTTGATTACATTGCCTGTTCGCCAATGTGATTATCATGGTAACAGCAAATGATTCGGCAGGAGCCACGCCGCCTGACAGACGGATGTTCCTCATGTAGTAGTAGGTAGTAGTAAGTATTCTGGCTTCCGGCAGGTTTTCAAACTTGGTACGCGAATTTTGTTTTCCAAAACTTTCTATCCTCTGCTTCCTCCTTCAGCATCCAATATTTCCGCTTTTCCCTTAAATCGTCCAACAGCTGAATTCTTCTTCTTCCAAGTCCAGTTGTTCCCTCTAGTCTTCCTTCTACGACATCATGTAATAAGGAGTTCCTTCTCAGAATGCGCCCAATCCAGTTTGCTTTCCTCTGACGAATTGTGTGTATGACTGACTTCTTCTCACCCACTCTACTCAGAACCTCTTCGTTTGTCACCATGTCCATCCACTTTATCTTTTCTATCCGTCTCCAGCACCACATTTCAAAACTTTCCAAATATTTCTTCTCCAATTTCCTTAAAGTCCACGTCTCTGATCCATACAAAGCAATACTCCAAATATAACACTTCACCAGGTTTTTACGTAGCTCTAGGTTCAGATTACTAGTTAGCAGAGTTCTCTTCTTCATAAATGCTTTCTTGGCCATGGCAATTCTTGATCTTATCTCCTTGGTGCAATAGGCATCTTTCGTCAGTACACTTCCTAAGTATTTGAACTGGTTCACATTCTCTAATTCTTGATTTCCCATGATAATTTGAAGCGGCTCTTCTCTCTTCGATATCCTCATCACCTTCGATTTACCTATGTTGATTTCCATTCCATACTTTCTTCCTGTTTCCACCAGCCTGTCAATCATTCCTTGCAATATTTCTTGATTCTTTGCCAAAATCACCAGGTCGTCCGCATATTTGATGGTGTTAATAGCGTATCCTCCTATCACAAAATCCCTAACTCCTTCTAAGGCTTCTTTTGCTAGCCAGTCTCCATAAAGGTTGAACAAGATGGGTGACATACAGCATCCTTGACGCACACCTCTTCCTATTTCTACACTGTTGGTCACTCCATGTTCTAGACGCACTTTCACTTTTTGTCCCATGTACAAATTGCGGATTAGTCTCCTGTCCTTCCAGTCAATGCCTATTTCTTTGAGTATGTCCATTAACTTTTCCCAGTTCACTCGGTCAAAAGCTTTTTGCCAATCAATAAAGCAGACACACACTTCTTCGTTGACCGCTAAAACTCTCTCTGATATAATCCTTAGCATTCCAATTGCATCTCTAGTTCCTTTTCCTTTCCGGAAACCAAATTGGTCTTCTCCTATTATGTCTTCTATTCTTCTTTCCAGTCTTCTAGTTAGTATCCGTGCCACAATTTTTCCTACGTGAGATAGTAAGCTGATAGTTCTGTGATCACTACACATCTTGGCACATTTCTTCTTCTTTAGTGCAATCATAGTTACCTCTAGGAAATCTTTAGGCCATTCTCCAGTGTCATAAATTCTGTTGATAAGTTCGGTAAGTTTCCTCAGCCCATTTTCTCCTAGTTCCTTCAGTAGGTCCACTGGTATGTCATCGTCTCCTGTGGCCTTTCTATTCATAGCGTACAGTAGCGTACAGCGTACAGTTCCTCATAGCGTAAGTAAAAATCACCCGTCCTCTACATGGATATTCCTTCTAGCGCATGATTTCTGTACGTCTACCTGTGAAATTAGTTCTCATATGGAACAAATATGGCAACTTTTCTTCATGGAAGACACAATAGATGTAATTGTAATGAGAACTAACTGTAAACTAGATTATTTTCATGAGACAAAATAAAGATGAACCTTCATACAAGAAAACCAACAAGGATGAGATCTGCGCTCTTTGAAGTCTTCTTCAAGGGAATCTTTCAAATCATTTTGTACGTGAAATTATAATTATATTCTTTTGTTGTTTCAATTTGTGTTCGAATGTTTTGTGATTCTAACATTTATTTTCATTGAGATATTTTTTAAAAGTAATTAACGTCCTTTTAAAGTGTAACATGCCTACCCAATTTGTTAAATTATTGACGATTTATGAAAAATAAAAGTTATTTGTAATTTGTGCTCATCATCATGGTATATTTTGGTAGGCTATAAGCCCAGGAAATGTAGGCATGAGCCATGGCGACATATTTTATAAATATTATTATAAACTCTAAACTGTCTCTAATTCTAGAAATAAATGTATGATACAATACTGACTCATTTAGGTAAGAGTAATAAGTGAATTTTAGCAAAAAATGGTATATCAGTCTCATAGACGGATATTCTTCATAAAGGGGTATTAAATGATGTTCCTATCTAAGGGTTAATATGGAGGATACTTTTTGCAAAACTACCTCAACGTACATTGGAACAAGGAACTGAACGACCCTTGGGAGCAATGACATTTTCAGTAAATTTCAAAAGTTTTAATATAGGCTAGACTTAGGCCTATGATAAAGCAGGGTTAAATAGAACTTAAGACTGTATTAAATGTTTATTTCAGTTTGAAGACAATTTTATCTGAGTTTGTGATGTTATTGTTTCCAATTTTCTCTTTAAATATTAGTACGCCTATTTAGGCCTACTTTATGTTTATTAGCTCTGTACTGTAAATTAATTGCATAATCATCACACGTCTACCTTTCATATCCACATTAACTTGATTTGTATGCAGTGATAAAACGTGCCATAAAGTAATAACAAAATTACATTTAGATGCAAAACATATGAGTGTGCAAGTAGCACATAAATATCTCCTCTGAGTCTAATTAGGTTGAGAAAAACAAATCACAAAGTTGAGAGGTGACATTTTCGGCAAAACTTTCCACCTATTAATTATTACAAACAACAAAATCGATTCTTGTGCAGTTCTCTATTTATCCATAATCACAGCAAAACTATTAAAAGTCCATTTCATGAACCAAATATGGGACGGGAATTTGGAAACTTTTAAAGTCTGATGAGTCCACCCAATGTTTTTCAAAAGTTGGCACCACTGTGCTAGAGAATGCTTCTCAATGTACTTAAGTTCTGCCAATACCATAGGAAGGACAACTCCGCCACACTTAATGTTAGGGAGAGAGGAAATCATTCGCTTCATGATGGCGGCTGGTTGCCGAAATAAGCCGAACGGATAGGATTGTGAATGACAGTGTTTGGCGGGTGTTTTCAAGTTCATTCATCAGTGCTATCTTGAGTACAGTAACATTTATTTCAAAATAAGAAAACACCAATTTCACTTCTACACCTACCATAGGAAATAAAGATTTGAAATCGAATACCTGTTTTGAATTCTCCTGAATCCAATAATATTTGATATCAGATGAAATAGAACGATGAGTCACGGTAAGTAAATATCCAAACAGCCCATCTGACTGGAGAAACCACAAATAAAACATTAAAAAATAAACCGGCGACAGGACTTAAACATTGGACTTCCCTTCTGCGAGCCCAAGACGCTACCATCTAGCTCAGAAAATCAATCTTGTAAGATTAAAATAATTCAAAATCAAATAGACGGTGTAATTTAAAATAAAATTAACAACATAACTTCATGGGCTACTCTTGAATATGAAAATCAGTTTTCATTTTAGCCTCCTGGACAAAAAACAATAATACGCTTAATTTGATAAAATGTTGCATTTTAACATTTAAAACAATGTTCTGTATACATTTTACAGCAGTTCACACGGAGATTTAAATGCACCACAGTTTATAAAATTTGACAATACCGTGGATTAATCTTGTTTATAAAACAACAGGAACGACAGTCAGGTACTATCAATATTTTTCCAGTATGTAGAATCAAAAGTTGGAAATATTGCTTCAAAGGTTTTCACGTCTGAATTGGCAGATTCCTTTTTCAATGCGTGGAATTTAATAATGGACACCCCATCAATGTGACTGTACTGCACATGGCATGTAGACAAAGTCTGGAGAAAAAATGTAAGGAGTAAAGTTCGAGGCCAGGAAAAACAGGCAGAAGTGTACAAAATTCTAAGGACTTTAATGCAAGAGACGGATCCCGCTGCTTTTGATAATATGCTTCCTGTTGCAATACAGATGTTGAAATACGACCCTGACACCTTGGAATTTGCCAGTCACTTTCAGGACAATTACCTCAATAACATGAAGTCCTGGGCTTACTGTCATCGGGAGCACGCTGGACTGAATACGAACATGCACATAGAGCAAATGCATCACACGCTCAAGTAGATCTACTTGCATGGTAAGCACTTGAAATGCTTAGATAAAGCAATATTCACGTAGTTTTGTTAAAGACAAGCTTTTTGATAGGCTGATTGTGCTTAGAAAGAAAAGGTCACAAGCAAACTTAAGGATGTACGTCGTAGACATAAATCAAGCCTAGAAATAAACAAAGACCTGATTATCAAGGAAGACGATGTTTGGAAAATACCCTCTTCGTCAAAAGTGGCCGAACTATATTCTGTACGTGAAAACTTAGTTCAGTGTACCTGCAAATTGAAGTGTGATGAATGCAAAATATGCATACACAGATATTCCTGCACATGTGGACTCCAGCATAAAGTGGAATAAGTGTAAATATATACACGCAGTATGTCAAATTGAAACGAGCCACAAATGCAGATCCTGAAGAAAGGTCTACAAGCGAATTAATAATAGACTCTGAGGATACTTGTGCCCCCATTGAAAAAAAAAACAGAAATACTTGCACAAGTTAGTAAACAAGAAGGCCCGAAGAGTCCTGGGTCCTTATTGAAGCAAAAAGACTTAATCACTGCAAAGATACCAGAATTAATTAAAGGCATTTCGACACAAAAGGAACTTGACATTCTAAAACAGCACAAGGCATAGGCATACTTACATATGACATATTAAGTAGAGTCATCTCAGATGTCAGGATTAGGAAATCAAGATGTGAAAATACAATTAGGCCTACTACTGATAACTTGGAAAAAGAAACCTCACAGTCAAAAAACTAGTTAGGCCTGACAGTGTAGGCAGTCTAAAGATTTTACATCAGAATGTACAAAGTCTACACAACAAGATTGATCAGGTTAATGTTTTTATAAATGAAGAATCCCCAGATATACTAGTTATAACAGAGCATGGCATGTCACAAACAGAACTACATTGTAACTTAATCTCAGGTATGTCAGTGGTATCAAGCTTTAGCAGAGTCAATAAAAAGTGGGGAGGGGTAGCAATTCTAATAAAACAAGCGCTAGACCTATCTCAACATTGCTCTAAAATTGATGTGGCTGAATACACTTTTGAGGAACATATTGAATTAGCTGCTATACAAATAAACCTACAATCGACCAAATTTTTTTTAGTTGGAATATACAGGCCCCCAAAAGGAAATCATGAAATCTTCCTAAGCAGAGCTACATTACTATTTGAAAAATTCCTCAGGAGCACAGAAAATTTAATTTTTTATTTTCCCTTTCATCCCTTTTCTCCTCTCTTCCTCCTCTTTTCCCTATTACCTCCCTTCTCTCCTTCACCCTACTTACCTATTCCTATCGTATAAAATTCGCACCTATGGGGATTCGATCTCGAGACCGCTAGTATTATAGTCTATCGATTTAACCACTACGCCATTACTGATCGTTGCAACAAAAATCGAGAATTCTTCTAGCCTATTTACTACAGAGATGTGTAAAACATGATAAATAGTAAGAAGGATATACATCTCGTATTTTGAATATTTGATGTGAATATATGATAACGTTATTTTCAGAGAACAAATAAAGGGCCCTAATATTAATAGAAGTAAAAACACCATTCGGATTCTTCAACATATCAAGATGGCGAATAACCTTTGTATCTTCATCGTCTTCCTGATGACCTACGAAGTACGCCGGAAATTGCCGAAGACTGGCAGGAAGAGGTGGAGAAGTAAATTTTTAGCATGTAACGCACACAAAGAGCTCGAATAATTAATGAATTAACACTGTTTTATTTTATAGGAAATGAAAATTTAACGCTTATAATGTTATTTCAACACTTTTTAATTTTAACATAAATGCGATCACATTACAACGAAATGTATTGTTGGGCCAGCAATCATAACCCCAACGGTAGGACTTAGCGCATGAGGCAACGGAAACGTACATTGGGCTAACCGAGGAAATTACAACGAACCTTTTCCCAACATATCCCAACCATGCCAACCAAATCCCTCCGTTAGGCCAACGAAGTGTGCTACTAGGGTTGTTCTAACTTATATCAGAATGTGAAGTGAGAAAGATGTATTGGTTATGCATAGACTAAAGAAAGTTACGTGAGTGCATTAATCAGATTTTATTCTTATTTGGGTTGTGTATCCTTCGGGGATGCGACGTAGTGTGGACATTCTGTTTATTTTTACAACCAATTTACATGAAGAGAATGTCATACATAATATCTTTATATATTAAAGCTTGCCGGCTGTGACCGTCAATAATGAATAAATCAATGCAGCCTGCTAGTCTTTCACCGAAAAGAAAATGGCCCATTAGTTCAAAAAGGTTGAAGACCACTGGTCTAGAGTGAGATAAGTCACATTTCATATTAGAATTCACAAGTAGGCCTATGTTTATTTTCATAAAAATTATAATACCTAATCTTGCAAAAATAATTCAACTATTGAGTTCAGTTTTTATGACATAGCCCCTAATTCACGCGATTGTGTTTCAATCTTATTTCTCAATTAACTGTAGAAGCTAGAAACATCTTATGACAAGGATAAAAAAAGGGATTTCCCGAGTTTCTGCGTTATTCAACAGGAAGTCACACTATCTACTGAGCTTCGGACGCCGGAGCACAAAGATGGCAGTCTGAAAGTTAGGCAGTTTCCCACTAGATGGCAGGGTAGTACGTTTTGAGATTTAACGTGATTTTGCTAGTTTTTCGTTCACACATGTCAAATAATTGTTAGTAGAATACCAGATAACATTTAGAAAAATTACATTGTATTAAATATTCAGCAGATGTGGAATATTTTGCGATAGGAAACGATTTTCACGTTTAAATGAATATGAGTTCCGTAAAGGAGACCTCAATGCTGTTGGGGTATAACATGCTGGATAGGTTTCACTTTCATCAGACGCCTAGCATATATGTGCATTAATACAAACCATTTTTTGGAGTTGAACCACTGGTTATGCCATGGGTCAACACCGCTTCATCAGACATCTGCACTTTGGAGTATGATCTCTAGTCTCCATGGAGATGGTGTATGATCACTAGACTTCGGATTTTAGGTAAAAACCTATTTTAATCCTTAAGTTATATATGGACGAAAACTTGTATATGCATGTTTCATAAGTGACTATGCCTAAAACTGATAATTTTATAGGACCTAAAACAGCCTATTTTTACGTTAGAGTCTAATATTGCCCTTTTTGCTTGTTTTCCCTCTAAAGTTCAAAATAAGTAATTTTTTGTAGTAAATTCTAGCATTTATTTTCAGTTCGTACTAAATTTTTAGCTCGGAATGTGCAGTACATGACACATTTGTGACGTGGTTAAATAGTAATGAATGTTTCGTCTTCAGTAGAAAAAATCCTTAGTGTTTTTCTCCCGACTCCCACATCCAGCTTTTAAAAAAAACTTAGTTCTCTGATCACTGAGAGATACAAGGGGTTGAATATGCCAGCGTGCGTTGCTTCTGGGCGCAGGAATTAGGTTTTCACTGTTATGGTAGTAATACAGGCCCTAGTAGGCCTAATATGTCTATATAATTCTGTGTGCCATAGGCCTATATCTGTGTTTTATCATGATTATTGATTAATGGTGACTTCAATAAATATAGTATTCTGCATTGCAATTGAGATATTTCAGAAAATTGCCAACTTAACGATTTTACAAGAGACTATTTTACGTTTTTTAGAACCTATTTTCCAATTTTTAGAGCCTATTTTAGGTACCTAAAACAGCATTTTTAGCAACCTAAAAGTCCGAAGTCTAATGATCACTTCTTTGCTAAAGGGAGACGGTGACATAGTTGCGAGCTATTGTTATTGATTGAAAGTTTTCTTTGTTTAATTCGTTGAAATTTTAGCGGTTCGCGTGAAGTTTAGGTTTTTGAAATATTTAATTTAAATGTCTAAGACCAGTGGGGGACGCAGAATTTTTTTTCGGGGGGGATTTGAATACTAAAAAAGTTAATTAACTCGCATATTATTCAATTAGTTTATAAAACTGGCCACTTAGAGTGCATATATAGCCTTTTTTCAAATTTCGGGGGGGGGGGGGATCTATCCCCCTCAGCGTCCTGAGAATTTTTAACTGCACCTATCCATAATCATAACAATAACAGGGTTTAAGCTACGATCGCAATTTTTGCGGAATGCGAAAGAAATTGTAGCCACTTTTGCAAACATGCTATAATTTTAGCAAGGCTTTTGAGAAGTGGGCCAATTTGAAACAGAGAAAAGTGTTCAATTCCAAACCAAAGTGTTTTTAAACAAAATAAATTTAATAATTTGCTTTATAGTTCAATTTGTTATTTGTACCATTTTATTTTTATTATTTTGAAGCTAAAAAAATGCAGTTAAAATTAACTTTCAGCAATAAATTTGTATTTTAGCATTTCGCTAAAACCTTTTTATCCATTTTCCCTTTTTTGCTAAAGGTTTTTTTTTTCTTTCTTCTAGCTTAAACCCTGAATAACAATAATAATAATAATAATAATAATAATAATAACAACATCAATAACAATAATAATAGCAATATTGTATATTGTATATTGTTTATTGCCTGTTGTGAAACAATGTTTGTGACAAGGTCATATAAGTACATAAAATTAAATTAATTAAATTAAACAATAAAATTTGGCACATTACAATTAAAATATTCATCTATATTATAAAAAACCATATCAATCAGCCAATCAGAGATAAGTGTCTTGAAATGCGGCCTGCTTAAGTAATATAAATGATGTGGTAATTTGTTACCAATCTTGATAGACATAACCTCAAAGTTGGACATGGTAACCGCAAGTCTACATAGTGGCATATGGAACATGTGCTGTTGTCTAGTGAAATGAGAATGCTGATCTCTTCTTAACTCAAATTTATGAATATTGTCTTTTATATATAACAGAATTTCAATAATGTACAGCGAAGTAAGTGTCATTATTTTGTTCTTGATAAACAGAGGTTTACAGTGTTCTCTTACAGCAGAATTTGTGATTATTCTAACGGCTCTTTTCTGAAGAATAAAAACTCTATTTACATGAGTGCTATTACCCCAAAGGGCTATGCCATACTTTAATATACTTTGGAAATATGCAAAATAGATAACCCTGATATAATTTGTAGGTACAATTGTCTTAATTCTAACAAGAAGAAAAAGTGCTTTCGACAATTTGACGCATATGCGATTGATATGACCTTCCCAAGTAAGTCGAGTGTCAATATTTATCCCAAGAAAATTGAAAGCTTTGAGATTGTATTCCTTTAAAGAAAATAACAATGTTTCGGTTTTAGCTTCATTCAGTAAAAAGCCGTTAGAATTAAACCAACTTTTAGCATCTCTTAATGTTATCTCAGATTCGATCAGCAAGTTATTTAAGTTGCTATTTGTATTTATGATAGTGGTATCATCGGCGTATAATATAGATTCCGTCATAAGGCTGCTGGCAAAATCATTTGTTGACACGAGAAATAAAATAGGCCCCAAAACAGACCCTTGTGGTACACCATAACGTAAACTTTCAATATGTGACGTACTACCATCCAATTTGACACATTGTTTGCGGTTCGATAAATAAGTTGAAAAAGTCATGAGTTCCTTATCTGCAATGCCTAAATATTTAAGTTTTTTAATTAAGATATCATGCTCGACACAGTCGAATGCCTTGCTAAGATCACAAAAGGTGGCAAGGAGTGCCATGTTATTTTCAAAGGCGTCGATTAGATTGTGAACAAGACTTCTTACAGCACCAGAAGTATTGTGGTCGGTTCTAAAGCCATGTTGATTTTGGTAATACAAATTGTTTGACTCTAAATAATGACAAAGTTGTTTTTTCATGATTAGTTCAATAACTTTTGATAAAACGGGGATGTTGGAAATTGGTCTGTAGTTGGAAATATCAAGTTTGTCACCCTTCTTATATATAGGGATTACTTTAGAAATTTTCATTGATTCGGGGTATATACCATTAATTAATACATCATTTATGCATATGGTAAGTGGATCAGCAATGAATGTGATTATTTGTTTGAGAAAGTTATTTGACATATCGTAATAATCTTTCGTGTCAGATACCTTCATTCTGTTTACAGTGTCAAGAACGTCTTGCTTTGTCACTAATTTCCATTTAAATATGGTCTCGGTTCTTGTGAGGTTGGAGAGATATTCAATAGGTGAATTATCGTGAGAGCCAATACTCTTTTTTATTTCCGAAGGTTGAGCTACAAAAAAATTGTTGAATTCATTAGCTGAGATACCAGTATGATTTTCTTGAGCAGATGGGAAGTTAGAGTTAATGAGTGACCAAACTGCCTTAGACTTATTTGGGGATCTTTCAATATAAGTTGCATTAGCATCAAGTTTAGCTTGTTTTATGCCAGCCTTGTATTTTTTATTTAGAATGCATAACAAATTTTTGCACTGAATATCATCAGAAATGGAAACAATTGTGCGTAAAGCGCTTATTTTGTTTTTTAACAAAGCAAGCTCTCCAGTAAACCATCTCATGTTGTCCTTACTCTTATTAAAACTATTTTTTAAATACTTTATGTTGCTTACAGGAAAATGATGACAAAACAAATCATAAAACCATTCAAAAAAATCATCGAATATTACATGATGAGGTTGACTTATATTCGACAAAAGCAGGCCCCAGTTTATGCTGGCTAATGTACGTTTAAAAATTTCAACATTGAAGCTATTAAATTTTCTGATAGACATATAAGAATGTTCACAAGAGATAGAACTAGAAATGTTAGGATTGATTTCACTTAGAATTGCTTTATGATCAGAAAAACCAATGTCATGAACGTTACAAACATAGGAGCTACGTTTTAAATTAGTGATCATGTTATCAAGACAGGAACTACCCCTGGTTGGCTGATTTATGGTAACATTGCAACCATATGAGATAAATAAATTAATTAGGTTAGTTCGATTTATACCATCAACCATAAAATCTATATTAAAATCACCATATATCAATAAAACGTATTTATAATTTACAAGAATATGGTGTATTAAGCATTCAAGTTTGTTCATAAAAACAAGAAAATCCCCATTAGGAGATCTGTATAGTGTCAGAATTATTAGTTTAAAACAGTGCACTAAGATACCCGTCACTTCAAAATTCAGTTCAACACAGAAAGAAGACAGATCAATCGCTTCTACTGACAGGATATTTTTAACATAAATTACAGTCCCACCATGAATGTGATTTACTCTGGAGTACGAGTTACCCAGGAAATAACCGTCTGGGTTATACAAAGTAACTTCATGTGTATGAAGCCAATGCTCACTAAAGCACAAAAAATCAAAACTGTGAGTTAGGAGAGATGTATTTAACAAGTCTAGTTTTGTTCTCAAACATTGTATGTTCATGTATAGGATTGATAAAGACAGTGGTTAGTTAACACATTGAACCTTATCACAGTTGTCACCGACATGTAGTTCATTTACGGCTGTTGAACTCCTTCGCTCGCAGGTTTTTGTCTTGGGGCTATAAAACGACGAACTCGTGCATATTCTGGCCAGAAACCGGGTTCCATGGCAAGTTTAAAGTTATTTTCGAAGATGTCAACTTTGAATGATGAATACAAGTCTGGTTGTCTTGAATTCAGTTTTTCACATTTTGCTTCAGGAAACTTTGATTTAACGAATTTAGTTACCTGTTCTGTTGAGGCATTAGGGGTTAATCTGCACACATGCAGAGACACCATTTTCGGGACACCCATTAAGTTCTGGGTACCAACATCGCTGTTATTTTTAGTACCAGTAACTGTGGTATGTTTTTGTCTGCAAGACACGACTTTTGACCAGGTATCCTTGGTTTGTTGGTTGTCAGATGAGTGAGGTTCTTTCGAAATCCCGGGATTGAGTTGTGTATACAGTCCATTTTCAGTCATAGTTTCATCATGATCATTCGCTAAAATAGGGTTATTTACAAATTCACCATATGTGTTATTTTCTGCGGAAAGATCAGTGAAATTAGTTTCTAATCTTTCTTTATGTACATGCGTAGCAAAATCATTCTCAATATTCTTGCGCTTTGTCTTTGTGTTTGTCTCCGCTTGAGGCATTTGTCCACTAACATTGTTCACTTGTCTGCTGTATTTCAAATGCTCAATTATCGTATTCATAACATTCAATTGGTCATAGGTAATTCTAGCCTTTTCCTTTAGTTCGAGGATAAGACAGTCCTTTTGTTTCAAAATTAATTTAACAACACGATAATAACAATAATAACAATAACAATATTAATAATAATAATAATAACAATAATAATAATACAATAATAATCTTGATCTACAGTTTTTACAATCAGAGCTGAGCACTACAAGCGTCACAGGGGAAGGGAGGATAAATAAGTGGGGATTGCTTCTCATGCACATTCCAACTAAACGCCCATCCACGCTGTCTAGGAATTCACAATTGTAAGCTATTGTCCGTCTGCACCTTATGAGAGTCTCAATGAGACTAAACTTTACACCCCCTCAAATCGTTCTCCCACATAATGAAGCTGGCCCGATTTACTGCAAGTCATGTTTACAGTGCTCACCTCTGATTGTACGTACTGTACTTAAGTGTTAGTGACAAGTTATATTTATAGCAGAGGATCAAAAGAAGACCAGCAATGTGTCTAGCTGTAGGATATTTTTTAATAAAATGCAGAGCGTTTCTTCATTATCTTATTGTTTACAATGACATGCAACAGAACAAAAACTCAAATAACAAATTTGAGAAAATATGAGTAACAGAATTAGGTTAATATCTAAACCCTCAAATTATACTGCAATGTTCTTGTAATCATTTTGCTTTATCTGAAAATGTTCACAGATACGGACTGCTACTTTATGGATATAGCATGAAAGGACGCCTACAACTGCAATTAGGCACATAACATTTTTTAACATATATTGATTTACAATACATTTAAATTGTCTAAAAAATTCACCCTTTGCTTTAAATCTCGACCCTGCAAAGGCCTTCTGTTTAGGTAGTGTTGTAAGGAGGCTGTCCAGACTTCACGTTAGATCTACAAGTATTTTCGTTAGATGCGGTTTCTGTTACTCTGCTATTAAATATCGAAACGCTAGGGAGTTTTTTTTGGGCGTTGACGTTTCAATTTTTGAATGGACCCATTTTGAAAGTTTATGAGGTTATCAAAGTTGTCAAATTATTCAAGAATTCTAAAAGTAAAGACGCATCATATGATATGTCTTGCGGGCTATTGAAATATGTTACTTACGTAATAGCCGAGCCCTTAACATCTCTTATTAACGCATAGGCCTATCTATTGAAAGTTGTCTTTCCTGATTGACTGAAAGTGGCAAAAGTTGTCCCCTTTACAAGAAGGGTCACACATCAGTGGTGAACAACTATTGACCAATATCAATTTAGACACTGGGATACTCCAATGACCCTTCAACGTTCCTGCCTTCGTTCGTGAGGCGCTCAATTTGTCGGACGACTCCTCGTCCCATTCTCATTGAGTCGCCATGGCTTAGATGGTAAACTCACACCAGTCGATGGCAAGAACTCACTCAAAGTATTTGACACTGTAATGTTAAACCAAATGAAAGCAACTTCTTATTCCCTACCCAGTTTGGTTTCTGTAAGGGAATGTCCACAGCATTGGTCAAACGGGTGCAACAGCCATGTTGTGTGACTACTGGTCTTTTAAAGAAACTAAATTAAGGAAACTCACTGAACAGATATCAGATGCTAATGACACTCATAGTGAGGGATGCATTTGGATGGTTTTGCTCCAATAAACTCTCAGTTAACGAGAGTAAAGCCCAGAGAATCATATTCAGTTTTGATCATGCCTATGCAGATAACTCACATGTTTGCCTCTGGGTTTTTATTACACAGAAGGCTGGCGTGGAACAAACACATTGAAAAGACAAGCAAATAGCCCATCTTAGAACATGGCTGAAGTCAAAAGATCTGGACAAAGAAACCATTGAAGGATATGTAGAATTGACTAAACTTTGCATATTTTTCATATAAAGATAAGTTCTACCAACAAAGTTCCGGAATAGCAATGGGCAGTCCTCTATCACCGTTCCTGGCCAACCTATACATGGGATTTTTTGAAACACATATCACACAGGCGTTTCCACATTTTTTCAAAAAATGGTTCAGATATGTGGATGATGTTTTGGCTATAATAAGTGAGAGGCATATCAAGGATTCGGTAAAATTATTGAACATGCAAGAACCAGCCATACAGTTTACGATTGAAATTGAGAAGGATAATGTATTGCATTTTTTGGACCTCAAAATTATCAGGACAGAAAAAAAAAATTGAATTTGGCATCTTTAGGAAAGAAACGCACATAGACAATTACATTAAAGCCGATGGATTTAACCCTAGGCCTCACAAACATGCCATTATAAATAGCTTAACCCACAGACTGGTCAACATACCATTAAAGAAGGAAGAGTATGAAAAAGAATACCACCACATTATTACAGCAACTAAGAAGAATGGATTCCAAAGAAGCCTAGTAGACAAGAAAATTGACAGATTCAGAAAACAAAAAAAGGAGTTGGAAACTACAACATTATCATCCCCAAGAGAGAAAACAAAGTTTAAAAAATTCACTTACCATCCATGGGCAACTCAAAAGTTTCAGAAGATTTTTAAGGAATATGGCATCACTCTAGCTACGAAAAATAGTTTCAGCATAAAGAACACTATCAAATGCAAGCAAGCTTACAATATACCCTCCGGCAAGAAGCCAGGCATATACAAAATAGATTGCAAAGACTGTGATAATGTTTATATAGGATAGACAAGGAGAAACATGGATGTCAGGCTTAAAGAGCACATTAGGAACATAAAATTTAAACAGACTGAAAAATCAGCAGTTGCTATGCATTATTGGGATGGGGGTCATGAAATTAATACAGTTAAGCAAAATTATTGAAATCAGTCCATACACCGGCAGAATTGTTAGTCTGGGAAAAAATATACATGAGACAATTTGAAAACCAGCTAATGAATTTTGAAATTCCCGCAGAAGATAATTTGATCAGGAAGTACATAAAACCGCCACCAAGGACTCATGGAGATTCTCCTAGCAAGCAAAGCTCGGCAGTTGACAAGTAGTTGAGGATGCATATGAACATATGCGAAACATGTTCTACCAAAAAATTTGGTAAGTGGAGAAAATAGTGTGTAGTCAACTCGCATCATTTTCAAATGTTGTTACACTCCACTGTGAACGTTCCGACCAGAGTTTTTTGAAACATTGAAAATGTTTGCACCAAACTGTCACATGTCATATCTATGTGCCTATTTTGCATTTTTTCTCTCTTACATTGAGTATGGGGCAAATAATAAAAACAAATCAAAATCAGGTGCGTGCAACGGCATGTGACAGAAGTAAACCTTCTTTGGCAACGTTGAGAGTGAAATAGAGGAATACATATAATTATATCGAATAGAAGAAGGAAATCATCTGAATAAAAAATAAAACAAGAAATTCACTTTTTCGGTATTTTAAATCGAATACGTATAAAACAGTTGTGATGAACTAATGCCCAAACTGTCACTGATCGTAGCCACTGTGATTGTTTACATGAACGAGACGCTTTGGTTAAGTTTCCTAGAACGTTAGTGACGTGTAAACGATGCTCATGCAATGAGTGGAGCCATCTATAATGGTGAAGGGCTCACCATGTCACTAGCTCGAAGCCTTCCACTCAATGCCTGATACTTTTCCCTCGTGTGCTCCCATGGCCCCACTCTTTCCATAACAACTCTATGCTTGCTACTTACCCCCACTACTTTCGTGATGAGTTTGTTCGTAACGTTAGAGCGTAACACAACTTTGGGTTAGTTCTCGATTTACTCCTAGCGCGCCTAAAGAAGTTTCACTTCAAAAGCTATCAAAATTCAAAATATGGGCAGGGATTGGGCCACAGGAACATTAAGAATACCAACAGTTGTGAAGGGAAATGGCTCTTACACTTCAACTAAGAAGTGATGCTCATAATTATGGCACAAGTACTGCTGAGAAGGTGACTTTCCCTTCTGTCGTCTAGGAAAGCTCAAGAATTGTTATCCGTCAATTGGTAATTGTGTTGAAACAGTTGCAGGCCTCTGCTTAGTGATCGTCTTTGTTATTCAATCACCTCTCTTGACAATATTCATCTACAAGATAGCCTATACTTAGCTGTATGTTACTTGCATAACTCATGTTACTAGATCTATTGCAATATGTTTTGTCTCCGATTTAGTAAAAAAAAATATCAAAACTCCTTTGTGGGTGCTTACTGAAATTGGGATATGGTTTGGTTTAATTAATTTATCAGTTAAATGGTACATCAATATTAGGTTAGGGAATGCATTCCTTTTCATAGGCCTACTTGGTATAAACGTAATGGAGGTTGGACCCGAGATTTTGCAGGCTAGGCTATGTAGCAGTGGTCCATATGCTCTGCCCACATCTACGGCTGATCATCAGCAGCGAGATCTTTGGTGAAGTTGACTGGTACACGTCCTGGTGGGGACTGATGTAATGTAAACTTAATAGTATGGGGAAATGTTTTTCAATGGGACCATTCACATTGCATCACATAAACATTAAAACTAACGTAACTCAGAACCTTGCAAAGCTTTTATGACAAGTTTATGCAAAACACAACGAAACAACCAATCAGAGCTCTCAGTCAGTTGTTAAATAGATAGCAGTCGTACTCACTCCATAGTTCCCCAGGATGATGTTTCCCTTGAGCAGATTGGCTCGCAGATTCACCCGCTTCAAAGTGTTGCTGCTCTCCTCGCCCTTGATCGGCATTTTGCTGCCCTCCACACGATTCCCTTGAAAATCCTGGAATCAAACTCCCATACTGTTACAATCGCATCCTTTTTACAGTTTACAAGGATTTTACAGACAGCTCCAGTTCCATCGAACTGGCAAGTACGGAATTAACAAGCCGAGTGCTTGTGAGCTTTCTTACTCATGTGAGCCTTAAGTTCTTATATTGGTCGAAGTTTAATGACATTTTGGATCGTAAATTATTTAAAAACGAAAATATTTTTAGTTTGCTTGTGCTTACTTGGTAATTTCATATTCTAGCAAAATTTAGGCACTCTTGGTTGGCAACAATTTGTTTTAAAACAAATGAATGACAAATGACATGCCAGAAACAGAATTGTGTATTGAACTGTGACCTATTTCTAGACACATATTTTATATCTCTCTTGAAGTTAAAAATACGAAAGACAAATAATAAATTAACATTTAAAAAATCCTTCGCTATGATAAGGAGATGCAGACTATGAATGAATGAAGAGAAAAGAATTCCATAAGTAATGTTTTGAGCGAAACTAAACATTGCGTTGACTTACGTCTGTGCTTTGTCAGAAACGTAACAGCCAGTAACCTATCTAGTTTATGGACCAATTTTTTACAATACTTATTCATTGAGTACCAGTATGGTACTTTATGAGATTGTGTGTGGGGGATGAAAAATCTCCGTCTATCTGTCCGTGTGTCTGTACACGCCATAACTCAAATACGCTTCAACAGATTTTCATGAAACTTGGTATACTCATTTATAATGCCCATGGGAAGAACCCTATTGTTATTGAAACAAATCGGTTCACCGATATTGGCGTCAAAACCAATTTAGTGTTTTTATTTAAAAGCGCCATAACTGAAATACGCTTTAAATATTAATTATTACAGGAAGTTAGTAACAGTGAAGTTTTTCTAATATAGTAATATAAGAATTGAGTCAATTTTTGTGACACTTACTTCACTTGAGTTCTCTATTTGGAGACTAGTTTCTGGAAATTATTCCTCCCATATTCATTCCAATTTGACTGCTGCTTGTTGCTATTGCTACATGACTGCCCTCTGGTTTCTTTAAGATGAATTTATTGAACAGTTCATTGGAGGCGGGGATTTCAAAATTCATGGCTTTGTCTTGATGTTTGAGGATGAAGATTTTTTCCCAATTGATTAATTCCGTATGTCCTCTTGCAGATTTTAACAATTTTGCTTCTGGTTCAATGTCATGGTTTTTTATCCAAAAATGGGCTGCAACTGCCGATTTATCTATTTCATGGTTCAGTTATCTTGACAAGATAGCCTATTGTTTTACTGTGATCTTATAAGGCCTTGGAAATTAAAATACAGGTAGCTTTGACAAAAAACACTATTGATTTACATGCGCTTATCCAACTAGACCGTTAAAATGACCCAGGTGGCCGAGATGGTAGACCTTTCTTCTTCTGTAAGCCCTGCTTAATGAACAAATCTGGAGCTTAACTTGGAAATCAATTAAAAAATATATATATATTGTGTATTTCATAATTGCAGTAATAACTGATTAAACAAAAACATACTGGCACTTTTTTACATCAGTTTACCTGATTTTATTTTTAATGAAATGGTTACATTTGTTTTTCTGTAAAAATTAGTTGGGGGTACTTTATCCATGCCCTTTTCAATTTTGCTATGCCATCTCCATTAAAGTAGAAGATATGAGGGATGTTCCAAAAGTATGTTTCGTCATTTTTTTCACATGGAATTTTATTGCCCCCCCCCCCCCAAAAAAAAATACACCATGCCAATACAAACTACACACTTTGTACTATTTTTCGACATAGTCGCCACTGACATTGAGATATTTGTCGTAACGTGCAATCAGTTTGAAGAAACCACAGATGGTAAAACTCTGTGCCCTATGATTCAGCCTGCTCCACTTCAGCATTGGTTTTGAAGTGACGTCTCGAGAATGTGGCTTCCAATGCAGGGAACAGGTGAAACTCCAAATGGCAAGATTGGGGCTGTAGGCCAGGTGATCCAATCTCTCCCATCCTAAGCGAAAACCAAACGTGGACAAGGAATTTTCATTATCATACTCGAATAACCTCGGGCATGCCGGTCTGCTGCTACTCCTCTTCTTCGGTGCTCTACACATGCATCATTCCTCCGTCATTGAACCAGTATGGCAATTGTTTGTTTCAACTGCTGTACCATGTTCACTTTACAAAAATATGACGAAACTTACTTTCAGAATGTCCCTCGTATATGAAAAGTTAGCACAGTCAAGTTGTAGAGAAATTTTAAATGAACATTTTTTGTCATACATATTTGTTCACAAAATTAATATGTATGATAATGATTTGATTTCTTGAAACCTAAATCTATTAAATAGTCAGAGCCATTTTCAAAAATTTTAGACGATTGTTTCACAGACTTTTTCCGCATTTTCAACTGCTAGTCAACTGTCGGATTTCGGAACTAGCAGTTGAAAATGCGGAAAAAGTCTGCAAAATGATCGTCCTGCAGAATAGCCTACAGGTAAAAGTGAAGTCTAAAGTGTGTTAAGGTCAACCAATTTGTTTTTGAAAACATATTCTAGTGATTCACTGTTAAAATGTTCCACCAAGATACTTTTTATTAGTCAGAGCAATTATTTATTGAATTAATACATACGTGATGCTATAACGAAAAGATCCCTAAATCTAATCTGAAGGATGTACAAGTCAGCCACGATATGAATCCATGCGGCAGGAAGAGCAACTTAACAGCCTTAAGAAGGAATCACACTGCATCCATTCTGCTGACTTGCATTTCCTATAAGGGTGATTCTTCAAATACGGGAAAATTTGCGTTCCGGAGTGATATTTCCCTTCAAATTCAACTTAAAAAAAAAATTAAAATAAAAGTTTGTTTCTACTACTTCCATACTACAACTATCAGTTTGAAATGTCACTAATTTAAATTCTGATATTCCAAAATCGAATTTAATTAAATGAAATGTCATCCACATGCCCTGTCCCAAACCTCGGTTTTGTATATTCTAATGCATTTTTCCACAAAACAAAATGTTATTTCCTTTTCAACTTTTTTCCTGTCAATGAGTATGAATGGGTGAAGAATATTAACCCCTAAAAAATAAAATGAAATAAATTGTCACCCCACCTAATGAACATAAGGAATGTCCCAAGGGTTTTTGGTCATCCACATGGCTGAAAAGAATGGAATTTTTTTCTGCAGAAATGAGAAATTTGTAAAACTGGCAACAGTGTTAGAAACCCAACAGGGCAGCTTGTGGTTGAATTGTAAGGTTGAATTTTGCTTGCTTACAAACAGTTTGGGATTAACAAAGGACTTTGTATCATTTTCAAGGAAAGCGTTTTTATTCCCCGTCATTAACATGGCTTCTAGAAAGTAAGCAGAAAGTAAATATTAATGGGAACCTTTCTGTCAGCGACTCCCGATAGGTGGCAGCAGGGTCAAAAGAGGTCCAAGCATGTCGTCTGCTGTCCATTGAACATAATGGAACAGACTATTTAAACATCAGCCAGAATGCCAGAAAATATGTTGTGGCGATCCTCTGTGTAAAACAGAGGTGTACACATATGCTTTACGAAATATATTGTTATAAAATATAAAGAAGATTAAACGGATGCTAATAGTTAATAGTCTATGAGTTCCTTCAAATCTCCTCGCTCAACACTTTTAGATCCTCAGAATTGACTCATTATCTTAATCATTTTTATAAAGAATAAAACTTAACAAGAAGTAGTATTCTCATTATCTACAACAGAAGGTCTGTTTCACATTTATTATAATTTGTATAATAAAGTTATGAATATATTGTTTAAACGGAATTTGTAAGTTTTTTCATTGCAAACATTAAAACAAACCGTAAAATTGAAGCACTTGCAAAACTAAATTATTCTTACAGGCATTGGTGGTTCTTGTAAATTGAAGATTAAAAAATATATATTATAAAGAAGACGTCAAAGCATATTTTTCCTTTCTATACTGGCAATTGGCACTGGCTATTTTTCCCCTCTAAATACAAAAAAATAAAAAGATAAATAAATCAACTACACTGTTATTATATACAACTCACTTTTATAATGCACATTAATGATATTAAAACACTATATTAGAACTGGAATTCCGATGCACGTAGATATTTTAACTCGAATCGAAGAGAACATAGTATTTTGAATTATTAGCATATGAGAACCCAGTACGATGAATAACAATTCCCTGCGAGCCATAATTCTGAAACTTATGTAATATAATTCTAAAACAAAAAGTATGAACCTATATTATGGATGGGCGTTGACGTTAAAAATATTACGCATTTAGGCCTATAGTAATAATCACAAGAAAACCATTCCCTTATTACCTTATTTTGACATTCCAGCTTCTTTCTAATTACGTCGACTTCATGAAAAGAACATTCTATTACTAATATGATACACTATTCAAATACTATTATTCGTATTTGTTTTCCACACAAACACTTAATGACAGCTATAATTCTGGAGCATGTATTATTCGTAAACCTCTAAAGGATATTATTTAGAAGCAAGCAAACGTAACGTAAATTTATTTATAAAATATTAATGATAATAGGAACAAAATATTTACACATTTATATCCAATTCTTTACTTTCTATAACTACTGTGTTATATTAATCAAATACTAGCATCTGTCTACCACACAGTAAATTCATAACCGAAAGCTGAAATACATACAGAATATTGTGAAAGCAAACAACCATGAACCTAAATTACGTTTTACAAATGATTTACAGTATAAAGATTTTTTTTTACATATTTACGCCTATGGTTATAAATCTAAAGAAGTTGGGATGTTTTCTTTGTGATGTACTGTACTACAAGCTTTAAATACGTTTCATAAAATTTGAATTATTTATTCACCACTTAACGAATAAAAATGCCACCGCGATATACAGGAATAACTTAAATATTTTGAATTATTTGTCACTAAGCTACACATGTCTCTACCACTGCAAAATAATTATTGTTCCTGTTTTTGCTGACAAACCCCACGGGTTCTTTTCAACATAATAATTACAACCAATTATTACTTCAGACAGATATTAATTCTTTAATTCTTTTAACAAATCAATACTTTTTCTGGCGATCTCACATTCTCCTAGGCAGAATATAGGTATCTGATTTCTGGAATATAAGTTAAACGTTATTAATCGCCAGTTTTTATAGGACAGCCAACATTATTCACATCTATTGATACGCATAAGCATATGGCAAAACGAGATGGCAGGACCTCCTCTGACCCTGCTGCGCTCTGGTGGACAAATTTTTAACTGCACACGAAAGGTTCCCATTAATTTTGATTATGCACTATGATAAACCTTCCAATTCAAAGTACCTGACTGAAGTTGAGCCCACAGAGGTTTAGAAATGGCTTGCTGAGACCACTTAAACTCCTTTTTTGTCATCCACATGCCTGATTTTTGTGTCATCCACATGTCTCATGAAGGGGTTTGTGGATGACTCTCAAGTCATGTAGATGATAAATGTAGGATACTATTGTGTTTGTGGTGTCTGTGACCTGTACTTAAGATCTTAAAACTGATTAAATGAATTTCTGCTTGATTCCCCCCTCCCCCAAAACCATAAAAACACAGTCTCGTTAAAATTACATTAATTCCGGAGTATGCACACAAATTTACAAATTTGATGCAAAATCAACTGAAGTATGCTGAGAAAAATATGAAATCACATAAAGAAAAGCAGATTCTTGCCAAAGTTAGTTATTAATGTGGCCTTCTGCCATCCACATCTACACGGATGTCATCCACATGGCTTTAAAAAAATAAGGTAATTAAAATAAATAAAAATATAAACATTAATTAAGCTCTGCTGGTGTCATATTATAATCAAGTAACCCCTGAAGTATTTTTGTGATTTTTTTTTGAGATTTTTTAAACAAAGTAAAAAATTTGGATTTTACACACTCCAAATTTTCCCGTATTTGAAGAATCACCCATAAGCATACTACAACCAAACTGAATGGAGGCAGTGCGCTTTCTACTTAAAATGCCAACACAACAGTGGCACTGAAGTCATGGCCGTATGGTACACATATTACGAAGCTTAACTTACCAAAGACGAAAGGACGCTCATGGACAGCAGAAATCCAGGGAATTCTGAAATACTGTTGTGGCCAACTAGGAGATTCCTCAGCTTTGCCAGCCGAGCCAGCGATGTGGGAAGTTTGCACAGAGCATTGCGGTCTATTCTCAGCTCCTCCAGGCTGGATCAAGGACACCCTAGACATTAGCTACCCCCACACACAAGCTTTATCGCTTGGGTTTAGGCAGGTGCGCACTCAAATTCTCGTGAAAACATGTGCATGTAAAGGCAATAGACAAACAAACAAAACTTATACATAATGCAGTCATCTGCAAACAATCTGATAGAAGATTGGATCGATTTTGATAAGTCATTTATAAATAATATAAAGAGTGCACTTGCTTGATATACCTTAGATAGAGTTGGATTTTTTTATTCAAAGTAAATTTTGTACAGAGCCTTAGTCATGAGAACATCAACTCCTCTGTTCTGAACTTTAAACAAAACCGCACGCTCTGAGCTGGCGTGTCGAAAATTTATACACTCCACACCCCGTTCTTTTGAGAGAGAATTCCCACGTGTTTGGCAATTACACGCACAGTCTTCCGCGCGTATTCTTTTGTTGACACTCTATCATGCGAGGAAGAACGAGCATGCATTTTGGGCTTATTTTTTCACTGCTCGTGATTGCCTGCAAGCTCTTTCCCCCGATATTGCCCGTACACTCCCAGGAGTGTGATAAAGAACATGTGTGTGGGGCTTGCAATTAGCTACTGTCACATTTGTCTTTTGCATTTTTTCCTTCAATATCATTTTTATTCATCACCTGATTTCAAGGCAATGGAGTAGCTTCCATATTTGCAGCATTTCGTAACACTTTACTGCACAGTGACAAATGCACAGAGAAAATTAACATCTACCAGCCTATCGAAAAGTATTTTAAAAACAAATAACATCTGCTGGACTTCTAGCATCGTAGCTAGCAGACTTCATCACTACACCATGAGTGATTGCTGAGCGTTGAAGTTTAGAGTCTTTTAATTCATGAGAAATATCCATTTTGGTGCATGGGTCATTTATTACAATCATGAAATAGCCTGTTAGGTTGGGTTTGAAAAGAGCCGTTTTGGTGCAAGGGTGATTGTACTTATATACAATTAAATGCGCATGGCGCAGTATAAGGGTACGTATACATCTGCGCTCCTCTTGCCGCTCGGCACGCAGATGTGTACGGCATTTTGAGGTGCACGCGAACCGCTCGCGTGCCGCTCGCCACGATCCGTCTCCTGTCGGTTTTTTCGACAACACAAAA
The DNA here is from genome assembly GCA_964059195.1 of Ectobius pallidus. Lineage (NCBI taxonomy): Eukaryota > Metazoa > Arthropoda > Insecta > Blattodea > Ectobiidae > Ectobius > Ectobius pallidus. The sequence continues at coordinate 1,971,673 of CAXKWD010000009.1, read as the reverse complement.
GATTTCTGATTTCACATTTGGACGTGTTTTTGGTAGTTGCGTGCATCTCGCTGAAATTATTTTCACAACGCTCCGCTCCTCAAGCTTTACTGTACAATTGGCAAATGACAAAAAATATATGAGAGGTTGATGCGAGTCACTTACTCACCTTTTGGGGAAGGATAGGTATACAGAAGCAGGAGCTGAGTCAGATGTTGTGTACGTTACTTTGCACTTTCTGAATTTCTTTAAAATACGCTGGAGAAAATCGATCTTTATGTTTGGCTTCTTCCTTCATGTAGGCCTACTCATAAACATTAGCAATAATCTCACTACTTTGACTGTGTAGAGTTTCCCCTTTTAGTTTTGACAGTATAGGAGGCATTATCACGTTATTAAATAAATAGCATTCGTTAAAACACTTGCATGCACCCGTGTTGCATGAATTATATAGCAGTGAATTGTCGTCTCCAAACAGAGTACAGGAAATTCGACTGTTTGTTTATTGTAACATGTGCTATTTTGCTGACGTGCCTAGCTAGCCCACTGTTCCCTCTCTGAAGGACATTAGTCAAGATTGAATGAGCTAGCTTGTATGTGATATAATCATGGAGTGGTCCGAGGAGAAGATACTGCAGATGATACATATTTACAAATCAAAACCTCTACTGTGGAACCCAAAACATAAGGATCACTACAAAAAAATTTAAAGGAGGATGCATGGAGGGAAATAGGAATGGAAATAAATACGTCCTCAGAAGAGTGCAAGAAGAAGATGTTATCTATGCTTTCTTGTAACCGGCGAGAGAAAATTAAAGTTAACGCCAGCAAAGGTACAGGAAAAGTTAAGTTATAAAATATAAAATAAAACACTGTTTACACACTTTTCAACTCTTGTTTAAAAATGGTTTTGTTTCGATATTTAAGCCGTAGACAAGTTTTGCAATTGAGGACTTTTTTCAAAACTCGTTTTCTAAGCAAGACAACACACAAAATATTAGGCCTAATGATGAAAGCTAGTGGTTCGCAGTAGGTTCGTCGCTTTCCTATGGAACGCAAGAGGAGCGCTGTAAAAATAATTTCAACGAGCGGCACGCGTGCCGCACGGCGCGCAAGAGGAGCGCAGATGTATACGTACCCTAACATGCAGGACAGAGGGGAAAGGTTGCAGCCGGCAGCAAAGAGCTTGGTGGTAGGGGAAGCGGGCCGTCGCCAAATACTCCTACAAACAAATGGTGCTTAGATAGGGATTCTACAAGTTTTGGAGAGTAATATTACATCAAATTTGACGGTTTTTTGTGTGAAAAAATACAATAAACCTATCCAGCAAAGTGGGAAACTGTCCCTATGACTCTTTATTCTCATTTTCCCAGAGTTTCGAACAATTTCCACAAAGTCACAACAAAGGGGGACCCATCTCACGATATGCAGTTTCCATGCACGAGTGATAGTTTTTGTTTTCCCATGAGGTTTGTTGTAGTTTGTAAATCTGTCTACCCAGAATTCCTGCTGCTATAGCGGTATGACATCACATCTCTCACTGCTTTTACCTACATCATGGTATAAAAGAAAGCGTATCACTTGGGGTGGACAGTTCTGACCAAATCATTCATAGAGACAATATCATCTCTTCTCCACAGAACTATCTAGGCCTCTAACAAGTTTCGTGTAATATTAGGTGTTTTATGAAGATAAAGTTGGTTCCCCTTACATTGCGACTTTAGTAATCTAAATTTATATAATGGTTTTGGGAAAAGAGAAGAACAGGTCGCCCCTTAAGCTCCTCCCACTGAACTGACGAGAGACATCTAGGTAACAATGGTGGAACTTAGCAGCATTGAAAAATAGGGAAAAATTTAATTTTCTCCCCTTCTTTTCCTCTTTCTAATATTTAATCCTCCTCTCCTCTACCCTACCTACCTATTTGGGACCTAAGTTATTCCTATCCTACTAATATACACACCTAACAGGATTCGAACACAGGACCGCTAGCATGATAGCCAGTCATCATAACCACTAAGCCTACAGCATCGAGTGATTGTTGCGGTATGAAGCGAGAATTCATCTATTTAAATTTAGAGAGCTACATGACATAGCGGAGATTGATAATAATGCTAAAGAGGCTCTGGTGATGATTTGGTACAAGGGTTATTTACCTATTTTCGTATTTGTATTTGGCACGAAAACAGCGGAGGTTACGGGAGCAGGGTAAGCGGGCTGTCACAACGCTATGGCCGGAGTGGACAGAGCTTTCTCTTTTGCCAAAGGGAAAAAACAAATATAAGGTGCACTTTCACATGAGATTTATCCTGCCCCACCCACCCTCATTGAAGCAGTTCCTTTTATACCACAATCTAGCGAATTCTTCAGGATGAATAGACTGACAACCGTTGAGAACAAGGCACTTAGGCCTACTATCGCATTTTTAATATTTGGTACAAGGGGCACTCTAGAATTTTTAGTATTTGGTACAAGGGGCACTCTACCCAGTCGCGAGTGTCGGCGACAATATACAAGGATAGTTAGTCACCCTGCTTCGCTGAGAAACAAAATGTGAATATCGAGTGGGCGCAGCTTAAGTGCACCTTGTATATGGCCTTCGCCGTAGCTATTGTCCTTTTCACGTCGTGAAGGCACTACAGGTCTTATGGAGAATCCCCGCGCTGTTGCCACATAAATGCCTATTTTCAGAATGTGACCAAAGTGAAATAGCAACATGCAATTCTGTTTGAAATTTTATGAAGAATATTATGGTAGCCACGAAAATCTGATATTTTCTTTGATTTCTGTTTAAATAATAAAAAAAATTGAATTTTTTCTTTAAACGAAAATTTTAACATTTTTCGCTCCGAACATTAAATCGTACCAAAAAATTGCAATAATTGCGACGAAAAAAATCTCAATTATTCGTTTGTCCTTATAGGCAATGCTGGTTCTTAGAATTTACCGATATTTTAAAGGTAATGATTATAAAAAAATAATTTGTCAGAGAGGGTAAGAGTATTTTTCATTTTTGTATTAGAAAATGTCGTCGCTGGCTAAATTTCGTTCTATAATTCCACAAAAAAAAAACTTCCAGCGACAAAATTGTAGAGAAAAGTGTGAAATTGAATTTTATCAACATTCAAAACTCCCCCGAACAATAAATCGATAGGGATTCTTAGTCTCTTTCCCAGGATAACAGCGCGCGATGTAGCTTTACGTAAGCTGAATATTGAAATTGGGCGGTTAGCACAAACTCTCTGTTTAGTTCACTTTTGAGTCATAATATCGCGATTCAAATTATATATTATTATTATTATCATCATCATCATCATTAATAAATTATTGTTATTATCATAATCATCTTCATTATGATCATATTTATTAGTTATTTTTTTTAAATTTTTTTAAAATTCCGTTTGGCTACATCACATCGAGTGACAGGGCCAATCATGCAACCGCTGTTATTTACCTCCGTCTAATGACTTCATTTACGGATGGTAGGATTTTTCTTACCGGAGTCGCTACTTTTTTAGGAAGTAGTTATCAGTTGCTACTTCGAGGCTGATTATTGACTTCAGAAAAAATCAGGAGATATCGGATATCGTACCCGTACTTTCGGTCTTCGTAGGATATCAGTAGTCAGCAAGCCAACCATTGTACAATGCAGGTGTTCGCTTATTATTATTATTATTATTATTATTATTATTATTGTTGTTGTTATATAATAAATTTATTGGTTCAATATAATAAACAAAAGGATAATAAATTTTTACTCTTTTATAAACGCAATCACAAAAATGCCTATTGTTATTTTGTGTCTTCAAGTGATGTTCATTCTTTCTCGCTTGGAATTAAATCTGCTAATATGTATAAATATTATACCTAAACCTTAAATAAATACACAGTAACAATAATAAAAGTACCTCAATCGGATATGGGTTCAACTCCCTCCATTGCCGAATCCTGGGGCGCCTCTTCACTGCAATCACTGTTTGAAGAACTAGTGGAACTGCTGGTTAACCTAACGACCAGAGGTTCAATGTCATCCTGCAGCTGATCTGCTTTCCACATATCGTCCTCTACGCCTTCAGTATGTTTACAGTAATTTGTCCACTGATCCTTAGTAACCGACGAAAAAGCATTTTCTATCAATGGTTCCATTTCCTTCGCCTTGAAGTTAATATTATGACGTCCAACATGCCCTATTACCTGACTCCATACCATTTCGATAGGGTTTAGTTCACAATGGTATGGAGGCAGCCTACAAACTATTACTCCCTGTTCTTCTGCAATCGAGTCTACGACTGTACCATTGTACTGATCTCGTACAGAATTTACGATATTAACTAATTCTCTTTTAAGGCAATCTTCTGGATACGGAATATTTTTTGATGAGAGCCAACTTTTTATATCGTCCTTGCGGGAGTTGGAACTGGGGATTGTTTCTTTTTTCCTACCGTGATAGGATGCGTTGTCCATAACAACGACTGTTCCTGGTGGAATGTTGGGCAATAATTGATCCCTGAACCACTGTTCAAACCTATCACTATCCATTTCGGTATGATAACCAGAAGAATTTTTTTTTGCCAAGAAAACGTGCTTCGCTCCCTCTACAAATCCCATCTTACCACCGGCATGTAAGAAAACAACGCGTGGTCCTCGAGCTGTAGGGCTCTTAAGACCAGTGGACAATCCTGCTAAAAGAGCGTCTTTATTGTTTTATCCTTCCAAACCTTTGACACACTGTGACCTACATTTACCCAACTTTCATCTAAATAAACAATATTCTTTCCCTCTTTCCTGAATTGTTTCATTTTTCGTAAATACGAATGTCTCCACAGTATAATATCGTTTCTTTCTATCATTAGCGATTTATTCCCTCGCTTTTCAAAAACAAACCCCATTTCTTTCACCAAACGATAAAAAGTTGAATATTTAAAATTTGGTAAATCTGTATCATCATTTACTGCTTTCATAACAGACATAATTGTAGGAGGGATGTTCTGAAACAGAAACCCATGAAATTTTCGGCGTACAAATTCGTTGTATTTCGCCTCCCTGCTGGTTTTGTATTTCAGCCCAGTTTGCCTTTTTTTTTCCGCGGTGTGGTGATGGGCCCTTCGTTGTTTTCCTTTTTTAATCTAAAGAATGTACGCCTACTGACGCCGTTCGCTAACAATAAACGATTGACTCCGTCCGGGGTTTTTTTCCTTCAAATACTCGAATACACTTAAAATTGTTTTTCTTTCACCACTTCTGATGGTTTCACCTCTTTTCCTGCGGTCCACTGCGCTCTTTGAACACTTACACTAATGCAAACGGTTATAGCACTTTTAATATCACTTAACATTCGGGTTCACTGACAAACCGAAACTGAAAACATCCTCTGAGGCGATGAACCATTGCCACCTCAACATATCATGCTCACGACATAATATGTTCACGAAACTCTTATTTCTGCCGCATGTTAATTTAATAATTATGCTGTGAAAGCATTCTTCATTAATGTATCCTCTATCTAATGTTTGAGCTGTGAAGCTGATGTCATTAATTTCAGTCGACTAATAGCGCTGATTTAAATGTCTTGAAATGTTCCACCTCAAACCACAAAACAATAAGTAACAGATATTGTTAACTGGATACACGGTGTCTAATTAAATATCTTGTAACTTTTATACATATAAACATACAAGTCAAATTGATACAAAATTAAAATAGCGACTGATGTCGCGTTAGTCCATATAATTTATTCTTAAAATTTAAAATATCAGTTTTAAAATATTCTAATTGATCCTAAAAATTATAATAATTTATATATTGTACAATTTTATCTATTTTACAAAATCTTACCGATCATTCTTTATCAGTAGTCTAATATAAACAATGTTTATCTTACATCACTGTACATTTATTTTTGAAGATATATTGTCTTTTAATTAACTTTCTTATTCACTTAATCTATTACTTTCACTTGAGATAATTTGCACATTATTTATGTCCAGAATACCTTATTAAAATATATCTGTATGCATTAATGCATTGTTTATGCACTAGTTTGTAGTTAATTTTTTTTTTTTTTTTTTTTTTTTTTTTTTTGTTATCTTCCTACAATATTCTTTTTAGAATCCGTGTATCTGGTACTTTGTTATTTGGATATGCGCATTTCGGCTTAATATGCCATCTTCAGTCCTAAAATATAAAATATATAAAATTGAAGATTAATAATGTAAAATTTACTATAAATTATTACACCTCAACTTTATGTATTAATATATATTTAGAAATAAGTAACCTTGGAATTGTGTACGAAGAAGTCTTCACTACATGAGTATTAACGTACTACTGACGATGTCTTATGTAATTGATGAGGATAAAGTTCGCAGTACTATGCAATTATTTTTATTCAATTTGATTTTAGCCGCATAAAATGCCTGGCTTTTTTCAAGTGGATAAAACCGGTTAAAACCAGGCCGGCTTTTTCATAACAACCCTGATTAGTTACCAAAATCTTGTTTCATAGAGATATGAACACACTAAGTTACTCATATCATCTCTTGACAGCCATTCCATTGTTATGGTCCAGAATTTACAAGCTTTAGGAGTCCTCATACTCATTGTTAAGATAAATTTTCAGAAGGGCTAATTATATGTATGAATTGCCTTCAAATAGTACTTCACCCCTGATATATTTTTAATCCCATCTCAACATTAATCATTCAACAAATTTATAAAAAGTACCCTGTTATGGTTCAGACTCACACAGAAGGTTACTCATGTCATTTTTGTAAAGACATGCAAATGTCTGTGAGTTGTCACAACTTTACAGTGAATCATATTTTTTTTCCTTCTATATAAATGTAAAGTGATCCCTATACAGGCCATGGAGGCCCAGAGGGTTCCAGGAGGTTGAGGCTCCCAGATTTTGGACATTCGGCACTTGAAGGTGGTAAGGTTGTCAGCCTTACGCACCGGCCGCCTTTACCCCCAGGATTGCTCCTGGTACTCATTTCTGTTAGAGGCTGAGTCGACCCCAGGGCCATGGTGCCACCAGAAGGATTAGGCCAATTGAAAAACTCCAACGACCTCATCGGGAATCGAACCCGCGACCTTCCGGTTTGTAGCGCAGCGCCTCAACCACTACGCTACGGCGTACCCCCCCTTCTATATAAATGTTCAAGAATAATTATGCACTATTAGACCATGGGCTACCAATATGAAACCCTCCCCCCCCCCCCGTGGGAATTTCCGACACATATATTTTTTTGTTGGTATTGTCATCTAGTTTAAGATTTTAGTTGTTTGCCGCTTATCAATTACAGCATTTACCCGGAAAACCCCGGAAATCCGGAGAAAATTAATTTGTTTTAATTTTTAATTGTTATTTGTTCCTAATATTCCCAGGGAATTTTTGACTCACACATTTTTGTTGGTATTGGCATCTAGTTTAATATTTCAGTTGTTTGCCCCTTAAAAATTACAACATATCCCCGGAAAACCCGGAAAACCACGTATATACGGAGAAAAACACTATGTTTTATTTTTTAAATCTTTGTTCTTTGCACCTAATATTCAAAGGGAATTTCTGAATTATATGTTTTTTTGTTGGCATTACCATCTAGATTAAGGTTTCAGTTGTTTGCCCCTTATCAATTACAGTATATCCCCGGAAAACACCGAAAACCACGGAAATCCGGAGAAAGGGACTTCGTTTTATTTTTTAAAAATCTTTGTTCTTTGCTCCTAGTATTCAAAGGGAATTGGTGAATCATATGTTTTTGTGTTGGTATTCCCACATAGATTAAGGTTCCAGTTGTTTGCCCCTTACCAATTACAGCATATCTCCGGAAACCCCGGAAAACCACGTATATACGGAGAAAATTACTATGTATTGTTTTTTAAATCTTTGTTCTTTGCTCCTAATATTCAAAGGGAATGTCTTATTCGTATGTTTTTTTGTTGGTATTGCCATCTATATTAAGGTTTCAGTTGTTTGCCTCTTATGAATTATAGCGTATCTCCAGAAAACTCCGAAAACCACGGGAATCCGGAGGAATTGAGTTTTTAAAAATTTCTTTAAAATCTTTGTTCTTTGCTCCTAATATTCCCAGGGAATTTCTGACTCATATGTTTTTTTGTTGGTATTGCCATCTAGTTTAAGGTTTAAGTTGTTTTCCCCTTATCAATTAGAGCATATCCACGTAAACCCTGAAAACCACGAAAATCCGCAGAAAATGAGATTGTTTTAATTTTTTTTTTAATCTTTGCTCTTTGATACTAATATTCCCAGGGAATTTCTGGATCACATAATTTTTGTTGCTATTGCCATATAGTTTAGGGTTTCAGTTATTTTCCCCTTACCAATTACAGCATGACAAAGAATACTGGAAAAAATCCTGATTCTGAAGGGATGAAGGCGATTGAAAACCTGGCAGAACACCCTTCATATTCTAATTTGACATCTGTGAATGATAATTTATCTTACCAAACCTTCCACAGTCACTACCAAACTTTCTTGACTGAAGTTAGAGAAGGGACATTCGGTAAAACAGCACAATTTTGGAATGGTAATATGGACAAAGTGTCATTGATTTTGAGATTTCAGCGAGCAACTAAAGAAAACAACTTTGACTTACACTTGGCATGTTTAGAAGATATGATTCCCCTTTTCTTTGCATGTGACCATCACAATTATGGCAGATATCTCGTAGTCCATCTACTCCATTGAGCTAGAATAGAACTGGAGTTAGGAGTCCAACACAGCAAGTGAGGCCGACTGTTTCGACTAGCTCCGCCTGGAAAATCTGGCAAGAAGCTATTTGTCTGCTCAGCAAGAAATGTCAAGTAGGCATATATGCCTGAAAATTTATTGCGATAGAGTGAACATTACCTAACCTTTAACTCCAAATAATTTATTTTTATCAATACTATTGTTTTTACCCGTGACTTCTCTTTCATTATGTAAGTCTAACCGACAAAATCGCGCGTATTCAATACAACATTTATTACTAGGGCCCAGATTCTTATGTTTTAAACTATTTTATTCCTTGCTAGTTAAGTGTGATATTTGAATATAATTATTCGTTTCATTGTCAAGAGTTACGTTAAATTAATATTACGTTGAAATGTTTAGAAATTAAAATATATTTGATATTTGATAACACTTTTAGGCAGTACCAACTGCAATCGGTCACATTAGCTATTTACATCAATACACATCTTTAAGAATCTAAGCTATGAATATTTATAATCTTACAAACTTAATTACATTAGTCAAAATTATTATTCTAAGTTATATCTACTAATGCCATAACCCAAGTGACACTAAATGAACAACATATACTTGCAGATTACACATGTAATTACTTACGCTAAGTTGCTCTATTCTATTTGTAAATCTGATTCTAAGTATTATTTAACATTATAAAAAAGGATTTTTAAAGCTAGGAAAATAGTTTTTTGTGAAAACAAATTTGGGGACATTTCTTGAAGTTTATATAGTATTTTTTATATAATGTCCCAAATTTATTTTGATTTCTGGTCTGATAAATAAGAACTTCGTGTTTCATAGCTTTTTATGTTATATTTTACTAATGACAAGACATAAAAAATATACAAATTTATTATTGTTAGTAAGCCTGTCTCAATAAATAGTGGTTTGCAATGCTCTATTTTTTAGCATTGGTAATTATTCTAAATGCTTTTTCTGGATAACTAATACTTGATTAATTCCTACACCATTTCCCCATAGGCTACTACTAGATCACACCTTATTATGCTCTGAAAAAATGCATATTAGGCAGTCTTTACATAATCTGAAGATACTTACTTACTTACTCACTCTATGGCAATGGACAATTCCTAAGCAAGCTATATGAATATTATGTTTTATGGAACCCGAATGTTCATTGCCCCGCTTACTTGAGTCCGCCATTCAACCCTATTCTGTGCTAACTCCATCCAGCCATCACTCGCAAATCCTACTTTCCTTGAATCTATCCTAATATTGTCCTCCCACCTGCGTCTAGGTCTTCCAAGTGGTATATTCCTTTCGGGTCTCCCAGTCAATATTTTTTAAATATGTCTTTCTTCCCCCATGCGTGCAACAAGTCCAGCCCATTTCATCCTCAATGATTTAATTAGCTTTACTATATCCGGTGACGAGTACAGGTTATGAAGCTCGTCATCAAGCCGTTTTCTCCAGTCCCCATTTTCATCTCTCTTAGGCCCAAATATTTTCCTAAGCACCCTGTTTTCGAACACTTTCAGATTTCGTTCTCCGCGAAGAGTAAGCGACCATGTCTCACATAATGTCTCATATAATACAACCGGCAGGATAATTGTATTATAAATTTTTATTTTTGGATTTGTGGACATTAGACGAGAAGTTAAGAGTTTCTTACCCGCATAAAAACTACCATTTCCTGATTTGTGTCTACAGTTAAATTCGGCCTTAATATTATTTGTGTCTGTAATTATTGCTCCCAGATTTAATCTACTTATTAAATAGATTACACATGAGAGCCTTTTACAAATACTTCTAATCTAAGTTAATCAGTTTCAATCATTACCTACCTCAGCTCATTCTTTTATGCAAAACTAAGTCTGCCCATTGTTGTGTTTTTTTATTAGTTCGATTTTTCCATGCATTGCCATCCTACCTGAATTATGATATAGGCCTATCCTAAAAATTGCTAACATCTGGATTAAGGATTAACTACTAAATATGGTATTAAACGTTATTATCACAATAAAATATACTTAAAATGAATGATGACGATTTTGAAGTAGAACAATATATTTCAATTTCTAAAGATTTCAACGTAATACTAATTTAATGTAATAAATGTAGTATTGAATACATGATATTTTGTCGGTTAGGCCTACATGTATGGAAACGACAGAAGTCACGTAAAAACATACGTATTAATATTATTCTTCATTATAATAATGACATACTTTAAATATATTAATATTAATTATTCTTAGAATGCATGCAAGAAGAACTGTCTTACAATCATTCGTCAACAATATCTTCAATTTCCAAAACCAAACATGTGATAATTCCATACAAGAAAGGCGATTTGACGTTTCGTATTGAGCAGACAAATAGTTTCTTGCCATAGTTTCCGGGCGAGACTAGTCGAAAAAGTGGCCTCACTTCTTAGTACAGGGGAAAGGCTGTAGTGCTAACTCCAGGTATAAATTCTAGCTCAATGATCTACTCACCCTTTTGAACCTGCAAGGGACACACTTGAAGCAAAAGAATAGGGATGTAGCGAACTAGAACCAACAGATGTCTCCACTGCTCTAGCCGGTATGCGCTAGCCGTTCGTCACATGTTTTTCGAGTTGTTGTCTGCTGGTTCCATGCTTTTAAATGGCGTTTCATCTTAGCAGACTGAAAAATACGTTCGAACTTTTCTTTTTTTGTAGCGGGTAAAACGCTACTAGGCGCATTTCTTTGTATACTGGACACTTCCAGAATATATTTACGTGAAAAAACTTAAAGAAAAATTGCAAAAGATAGACGCTATATAAGTCGAAAAGAAAGAAGAATAAGCTGACAAATACTGTGAGAAATGCCCGCTATTAACTACATTACTATGTTCCCGACGTACAAAATGTTATGCAGATAGGAATATTTATATACAGTACTGCTAATTTGGCGATTGGGTATGATTCAAAGTAACTCAAAGAATATACCTCTAGGGTTCAGACAGTAAAATACTAATTGATATACGTGATAAACACTGATTTATGTGGTGTGTATTCGCAGACATTTTTAATATTATTTATTTTTTATATCAAATGCATATTTAGCCTATACCGTCATATTAAAAACGTATTCAAAATCAAAATATTAAAATATATTTACATCACGAAAACTTACCTTTCCTGTCCCTCGTAGTTAAAAAATATGGGAACTTGGGAATCAATTAGGCCTTTTTTCTTCTTCTCATTCCTCATTCTTTCTTATTTCTTTTATTGTCGGTAAGTTATGCTGGTATACCGTTATGCTAGACCATCGTTAAATGATTTTCATTTGTAGTTATGAAACAGAATATTGTTAAGAATATTTCATTGCATGACATAGCAGATTATAAAGGCAGAATTTAATAATTATCATACGTTAAGTTATGTAGCCTATTAAAATGGCAACGCTATTGTCACAATTTTTATTCGAGGCCGTCAATCTAACTTGGCTATTTAGAAATCACAGAATTTATATTTTGATATCAGAGGCAATAGAAGGCTACAGTAGCCTTATATACACATATTTATACAGCAAAGTAAAATAAATAGGCCTAAAATAACTAAAAAAAAATAAGCAGGGAAGTGGTCTTTAAATATAAAGGTTCACTAAAGATATAGTTTAACAAAGGTATAAAATTAACACAATGTACTGTAATTATCATTGTGTTACTAGGTAATTTTAATTAATTTATTGTAATTTACTCTATTTTTAAATGGCCCATAACATATTCTCGATGCTCACGGCAAATTTAATATTAATATAAAAATTAAAGAATATCTAATCCCCGCATATAAATATTCATACATTGATAACATATTACTGCAAGTCGAGTACAAAATAATGTCGTCTGTATCGGAAATATCTCACAATATTTGTTCGTTAATCCTTCCTTTTTAGTGTTATTTAGAGCCTATCTGCTGTGATTTTTCTTTCGTATTTTTGACACTTCAACATTCTAGAAGGGCCCAGTAGACAAGGAAGTACGTATAGTAGCCTCGTGTCCTCTATAAAAATATAAAATTACGAACATATTTTTCGGACTGAGAAGTTGGAGCGCCATTTAAAAGCATGAAGCCAGCAGAAGAAAACTGGAAAAACAAGTGACGAACGGCTAGCGCATACCGGCTAGTACACCCACGCTATCTGTCGGAGAAGTTTGGCGAGCTACATCCCTATTACTTCGCAATAACGGTTTCAGTGACCGTAGATCACAAGTTCCGAGTTCTAGAAATTCTGTGGATTTCCGTGGTTTTCCGGGTTTTATGGGGATATGCTGTAATTGATAATGGGCAAACAGCTGAAACCTTAATCTAGATTACAATGCCAACAAAAAAAATATGTAAGTCAGAAGTTCCCTGGGAATATTAGGATCAAAGAACAAAGGTTTTCAAAAAATTAAAACGAACTCATTTTCTTCGGATTTTCGTGGTTTCCGGAGTTTTCCGGGGATATGCTGTAATTGATAAGGGGCAAACAACTGAAACCTTAATCTACATGGCAATACCAACACAAAACCATATGAGTCAACAATTCCCTTTGAATACTAGGAGCAAAGAACTAAGATTTAAAAAATTAAAACAAAGTCATTTTCTCCGGGCTTCCGTGGTTTTCGGAGTTTTCTGGGGATTTGCTGTAATTGATAAGGGGCAAACAACTGAAAACTGAAACTAGATGGGAATACCAACAAAAAAAATATATGGGTCGGAAATTCCCACGAGGGGGGGGGGATGGGGGGTATACAGTAGCCTTCGCTCTATATTGATCAGTCTCAAATTTTCAATAATTAACACACAGTAAATTTTCAAAATATGTTACGGTTCAGACACTGTGTACTTACTGAAGAAATTAAGAGACTAGAAAATTTACACGTTTTGCAAAATGTAGGTACCATGAACACTTAACTAGTCAAAATGAGTAATTTAACATAAACTTGGGCCCTATCAAACTGTTGTCGCAAAGAAATTGTGAATGCTTAAGAGTATGTCTCGTTATGTCTACTTAAAAACAAACGGTCCACTATTATTAGTGACAGTATATAGTTTGACAACACAAACAATGACTGAAGCCTGTTCTATAGAGATGCCCTTTTCTTGAGGCCATATCCATGTGGAAATACCACTGCAATGCATGTACTCAGTCACTGATAATGTTAAGTAGGCCTACCTCAGCATAATATGACTTTTCAGGAGATAACTTCTTTCCATCTTTCAGCTTGACAAGGACAAAATCACAAAATTTAATTCAAGGAGGACTTTTAATTCACTCTGATCATTAAGGAAGAGTGATAATTAGGGTAAGGCATTTGATGATTTTGCATCTTTTTTATATGAAGGTTAAAAGACAGCTCGAATACATATAAATGTGAATTATGAAACAATTGATTAAATAAAAGCAATTTGTTTTTGCACTTTTTGGCTTCATTTTGCATTCTCAAGAGATGGTCATTTTTTGACACTTTTTAGGTCATTTTTGCAATTTTTAGGTCATGTTTCAGTGGAGTAGAGAGGAGCTTTTCCATGTACAAATCGTTACTTTCAGACAACAGACAATCGTTTTTATTTGAGGTTCTCCGCCAAGTGTTCATAGTTCATTTTAATTCTGGTTTACTGTAAACAACCATAGCAAAATATCTTGTAGCAATAAAGAATGTTTTCCTTTCTTTTGAAATGGCACATATTTGCTTGGGGCAATTTGATGGGCATGCCAGTTCAGAAAGAATTTATTTTTTGCTAAATGTGTAACAAAATAAGTGTGTTTTATATTGTAATTTTATATATAACGCACAGTCATAAATTAAATTGCTTTCAGCAATTCATTACTTAAAAAAACTCATTATAAGGAATGATGGTAAATTTATTGGCCATTTTATAAAATTTTGGGTAATATTTTCACTATTTTTTGAATTTTTTATTTAAAATTTTTTCACTATTTTATTGCCTTGCCCTAGTGACGATAAATAATTGTCTTGGCGAAGCACCTGAACTTGGTCTGACCGACTAGTAATTTATTTCCGGTTGGTGTAACCTGAAAGTAATGGGGGCTACAACGAATACCAGACTACTTTTTCTCTGGTTTTGACTTCGCATGCTGGCACCCACAGAATTCTCACTGCTCAGGTGTATTCACAGAATATTTTTGGCTCTTTGCTGGAATTCAAACATTGGGCTTCGTCTTCTTTCCCTAAATATTCCATTCAGTATCTAGAGAAAACTTGTTTCCAAAGAATAAGAGACTGAAAAAGGTAAAACTTTTTTAAATTGTGCTGCTGAACCCCTTGAAAATACTTCCTTAACCACGTTAGTAAATTCTGCTTTCAGTTCTCATATACTTGTCTTCAAGAATGTCCAAACAGCAAATTACACCTGAAAAAATATTTTTAATACATAGGCCTAGCTATTACTCACTGGAGGAGTTGCAATCTGAACTTTGAGTTTTTTCGCATTTACATAAATTTTCTTATTTTTTGTTTACATTTGATTTATTATTTATATTCTCCACTTTATGAACTTTGACTTGTTCCCTATCCTGTGACTAGTGGTAGTGATGTGGATCGGAAATATTCCCAGTGGGAAGGAACTTATAAAATAGGAATTTATAAAAATCCTTAGTTTTGAACGTTTTAATGCTTATTAACGGTTCAGTTACCTGGAAGTTAAACTATTTCAGTAAAATTCCAAATTTTTATCTCGGAATCATCATAGGGTTGTAATATCCTTTCCTATGATATAACTTTTCACTTATTTTCAAAAGAAATGTGCCATTAGTCCATCAATTTTTTAAAAATGACAATAATTTGTGATAATCTCTTTGGTTTTATTTATAAACTTATAATAAAGTGATACCTCACTTACATTTATTCAAACAGTATTAATATAAGCAATCCTCTATATATAAAAGGCAATGTTAGTATGTGTGTCCTTTATGGACTAAAAAAAAAAAACTACTGGATCAATTTACGCACGGCTTTTTTTGTTGTCCGGAGAAGGTTTATTTGTTACTGATGTAGCAGGGAATTTTACCAATAGTTCGTATTGTTTTGGATTGGAAACGTTCTAGAATTTCTATGTTGAGTTGCTTTCTATATTGAATTCCATATACCCGTATTGGTTTAAGGATACATTTGTCTGTAGTTGATAACCTTGACTTGGGTCCTAGGAGCTGAATTATTTTAGATTAGTTGTTTGCGTTTGGTACTTATATGCTTTTTCCAGGTCAAACAACGATCCAGGTGGATACCCAAATATTTAACTTCTTCTGACTGAGGTAGAGTCTTACCATTGATTCTTACTGGAGGGCAAGTGCCTCGTCTTAGCGTGAATGTTACATGTAGACTTTTATCTTCATTAATTTTTACTCTCCATTTTTAAGCCAATTCAATTAGGTATTCTTGTATGTGTTGTGATGCTGTGGTTAAATCTTCATGGACTGCTAAGACTGCTGTATCATCAGCAAAAGTGGCTATAGTTGTCAGTACATCCTCAAGTTTAAGTGGCCGGTAATTTTATATCACTACCTGTGACTTACTGTCTTTTGGGATCTCGTGGAATGCATTAACACATTACATTACATTTCCCATGATCCATATCTTCATTCACTATCACAAAATTTGTGATCTTGATTAAGTAGACCGTCCAGCCAACAGCTGTGAACAGTGTTGTTTGTTGATGGGCCCAATGAGCTGACTGAATTAATTCATTCTGTGCAATGAGTGAGTAATTCTCAGCGAAATCTATCTATAAAGATTATAAAAGTTCATCCATTTCCACGTCAGTTTTGTTCCACTTCAAAGTAGGTTGACTGCCTACATGTCTTTTAACAATCGGTAATGGAGTTGATAATTAATTTTGAAACCAGTTCTTTCACTGTGACATTTTTCCAAAATCGATTCTATCACAGTCTGTTTTTTAAGCTCATCTTTGACCTATAAATTGTTCAAATTAATGGTTAATTTAAAACTTAGGACACCACTGGTTACTTGTCCTCAATTTTGGTGTCTAGACCGTAACGTCATTTAATGTGCTAAAATTTTAGTAAGTGTTAGAAAATATTAAATATTATCATTGTACAAATTATTGTTAACATATAAAATAAACTTTTTCACTATTGCTGTTACGGTTCAGACAAATGCACAGTATGTCGGAAATACGAGTAATCAAATTTATAATTAGCTCTTGATAGTAAATAATAATACTTCATAAGACTGGTAATATACTGAACAACTTTTGGAAAGAAAAAATCTGCTGATTCTCCAGGCTGTCAACGATAAGGCTTAAATTCAAATTGTTAATTTTTCAAGAAATTGGTTGCTTTTGTTATGTTCAAATATAACAATCAATAGCAAAATGTTACTTGCAGATCATAAGAAATGAGTACTGACATTTAAAAAATAATCTTTTAGCTTTCATTTGACATAGGCCTACAACATGTATACCTTCCTTAAAAATACATGGAATGGATGTTCACTAATATTATTAGTGCATTAGTCAGCTGATTGATTTGGAGGTTAAGTCTGGATTGTTGTTTCTCTTTTTTCTTATTCTTCTTTTTTGTACTACTACAAAGCAGCACGGCCTACATGTACCTCCAGAAATGTAATACATGTCATCATTTACACATTTAATGGCATCTATTTTCGTTTATTTCTTTCAGATTGAATGTTCGTTTTCTATTTGTTTTTGATGAACTTCTTTCTTTTGTGGATTAGAACCTTGTAACTTAACTAGCTCTGAGAAATCAATAAACCGATTAAACACTTATTCAAGATAGAGGTAGACTTACGTAGGCCTATTAAAACCTAACCTCAAAATCTAGTCTTATTGTGATTAAAATTCCTTAGATGGCAAATATAGATATTTTCATAGTCTACATTGAATGAGAGGGATTCATTGTTCACAAGTTTAAGATCACGAAATCTGTATAACAAAGATTTGAGAATAACTTTACTAATAAATTTATGGCCATGAACTCATAACTAATAATATTAGCAAATATTCTTATGAAACAGGAAACTAATAATATTAAGAAATATTATTATGTATTCAATTCAATTTTGTTTATTTGCCTTTTAAAACATAATTGTCATAGACATTGTCAATTTATTAAACTAATTAAAACTAAAGATAAAAACAAGAACAAAATTAAAACAAAATCATGATCTTGCAGCATTATGTAACCTTAAAAAACTAAGGTATTAAAGTTCGCTTCCTGCACTTCCTCCATGTTGTAGAAGCATTTTTGCAAAAGCCACCTTTTCAGCACTGTCTTAAATTTTACATTTGAAACAGCTCTAGCTTGCACTGGCAATCTGTTAAACAACCTGACCCCCGTTGCCAGAAAGCTGTTTTTAGTCTTGCTTAATCTTACGAAATTCGTCTCAATCATGGATTTCGTTCTGGTATTATCTTAGACTAAGTTGATCAAAGTTTTCTTTAACCATAAGGAGTGTACCCAAAGTGTACAGACCAGGTAGTGTCATTACTTTCAGATTTACAAAATGAGGTTTGCTTATTTGCTAATAATATCAGTGTAAAGTTCTATGAACAGATTTTTCATTATTTATAGAATAGCTATGGATATGGAGATCGGAGTATTTAGTATGTTTTCTATTTGCAGGTGGTTACCATGGCAGCCAAGCCTCTTATTTCTCAGCTCCAGGAGAGAATCAGAGTACTGGAAGAGAATTCCAAAAAACTGGAAACAAGTCTTGAGGATCAGTTATGTAAGAATAACAATCTTGAAGCAGAACTGGAGAATAAAACGCTTGAAATAAGTGAAGTGAAATCAGAACTGGAGAATAAAATGCTTGAATTAGGGGAAGTGAAATCTGAACTGCAGAATAAAATGCTTGAATTAGGGGAAGTGAAAACAGATTTGGAAAATAAAATGATTGAGTTAGGGGAAGTGAAATCAGAACTGGAGAATAAAATGCTTGAATCAGGGGAAGTGAAATCTGAACTGCAGAATAAAATGCTTGAATTAAGGGAAGTGAAAACAGAACTGGAGAATAAAATGACTGAATTAGGGGAAGTGAAATCAGAACTGCAAAATAAAGTTATTGAATTAAGTGAAGTGAAAAAAATTAATGATCATCAACTGAGTAAGCTAAAGAATCTTGAAACAGAACTTGACAACAGAATGCTTGAATTAGAAGAAACGAAGCGACTAAAAGAGCCTAATCAAGATAAACTAGCAGCAGATCTTAAGGATCAAATAATGAAGAATAAGAAACTTGAAGCAGAACTGAAAACAAAAATTAACGATTTTAACGTTATAAATGGAAAATATGAGCAGGCTCAGAATCAGGAAGAGTTCTATCATGAGTTGGTGTCTGTGTTGAAGGATGGAGATCAGGTATGTTTAGTGTGTCTTAGACTCAATTCCAAGGCACTGTATCCCCTACTCAGGCAAGGCCAACCATAAGACTGCCTTCATCTTGCATGTTCCTCAAAGCTTCATTTTAACAGTTAAGAAGTTTATGTATACTTCAAAAATTGCTTTCAGTATTATGTTTTTCAAATCATTCCATTCACCATTAACCAGGGTTGTAAAAAAGTCAGCTAAAATTGAAAAAAACCTGACCGATGGTTTTTTTAATTTTAGCCGGTTAAAATCATGATTTTAGCCGGCTAAAATCAAATTTAGCTGGCTAAAATAAATTTTTCCTGGTTGGGGAGGTGAGAGCGGGTTGGAATTTTGAAAAAATTATATTTAAGGCCCTATGGGGTTTAGAGGGAAACTCTGTCTGCATAAATTAGACACCAATGACTCAGTGGTTGTGGGGTGAGGGTGGAAAATCAAAATTTTTAAAACCATGTCTTTTGGTTTATCATTGAAAAGTTCTTGATGAGTATTCTTTAAATCAACAGCAAGTTTCTCGATAGCGCACAATTAAGGAGAGATTTGAATTTTTGAAAGTCAAAAACACTTTAAAATATACCTCAGCCAATAGGCATGCCGAAGTGAATTCATGAGGACCAACTGAGGCTAAAATTACCAATGAAATAAAGTTTGAAGTATTAAAAATAATAGTTAAATATCTTTAGAACAATAATCCTTGGCCAAATTGAAAATGAGATAATAAAAGATATCAATTAATACATAATTAACAACTCTCTTTTTATAAAAAATATTTCAGTTTTTATTCTACACTTACCCCAATAAATTCATAAAAATCGCTATGAAATCTACCTCAGCCTGTGTCCTGTAGGCCTACCTAAAGGGATTTTTAATACTTATTTCTCCATCAATTACACAAATCTGAAGCGTAATCACCTATCGCTGGAATTTTTTCAAGCCATAGAATCTTTACAGCATATGCCAGCCAGTTCTGCATCATTCGAAAGAGTATTTTCTTCATTTGGGTTAATACAAACAAAATTGAGAAACAGACTAGGCAATGAAAAAACCCAGAAGCTTGTATACATCAACAGGCAGAATAAAGCAAATATGCAAGAGTCTTATGATGAATGGTGAATTTTCCATATTTACTCGAATATAAAGTGCATCATTTTTGTCCATTTGTAGATTTCAAAACTGAGGCGTGCGTTAAATTCTAGTACAAATATGTTTCGTAGGTCGGAGGTAATATTGTTCTACATAACAATGCATTGCTATAATTCTCGACTTCGTTCATTTTATCGTTAGCCTACACCATATGAAATTTAATTTCTGAAACATAACGAAAAAATTGTTTTTGTCAGTTCTATAGTGCAAATGTGGAATATTGTGCATTGTCGATTTTAAACTCATTTAAGAGTGGTATCAGCTTTTATTGTGAAACATTCATTTAACGTTTTGTTTGTCCATTTAGCAATAAAAAATAAGCACCTCCGAGGATTCCAGTGATGAACACATTACTGAATAATGATGAGCCATGTTTATAGGCCTAAAACTGGCAGTTAACTGTAAATGTTTATGTGTTGGTTCATTATTCTATAAACACTATGACAAAATTCCAAATAAAATATCCCCCTATTGATGCGCATTACATTCGCTAACAATCTTTTTTTTTTATGATTTTAAGTTTCAAAATCAGGGTGCGCATTAGATTCGAGGGTGCATTATATTGGAGTAAGTACGGCAATTAACTATTGCTGGGAATTACACAGTGAAGTGGTACAGTGAGTCCCACGCAAGAGTTGGCTGATGATGCGGTATTCTGCGACGCGGCTGGCACAGCTCCAACTCCCGAGCGATCGTGTGAAATATCTACGCAAATAAAGCCGCGATCAGTGTAATGATTCAGGTTCTCACATTTACAGTTAAAATTACAATGAAAATAATCACGTACCTCATCACAAGAGCTGTTGGAAATGTTCTTCTCTTGCATCCACACAATACTGGCACAATTTAGGAAATTTTCTTTCACACGCATAATTTCAGCTTCCAAGACAGAGTTAATTTCTCTTGTGATATTGCCTTTTAAGTTCTTCTAACAGCATGTGACTTTTATTTATGGGGAAACTTCAAAAATAAAGTGTATAGGTCAATTTCCCATACATTAAAAGAACTTGAAGACAATATCACAAGAAAAATTAACTCTATTTCGGAAGCTGAACTTATGCGCATAAAATAAAATTTCCTAAAATGGTGCCAGTATTGTGTGGATGCAAGAGGAGAGCATTTTCAACATCTCTTGTGATGAGGTACGGGGTTATTTTCATTTTAATTTTAACTGTAAATATGAGAACCTGAATCATTACACCGATCGCGGCTTTATTTGCTGTGCCCACCGCGATGCAGAAACCCGTTTCGTTGGCCAACTCTTGCGTGGGACTCACTGTATTAAATTACACTAAATAAAATTTCAGGTTTCTGAGCTTGTAACTTTTAAATTTGTGATGTTTGGAAATAAGAACATGAAAGGAACTTCAATTATTTATACTCAATTTGATTTTAGCCGGATAAAATGCCTGGCTTTTTTCAAGTGGATAAAACCGGTTAAAACCAGGCCGGCTTTTTCATAACAAGCCTGCCATTAACATCATTATTTAGTGACCTTTCATCTAAATATTCATATAAATCTTCAATGCTACGTTCTCTAAGTACGGTATAGCATTTTTCTTTACTTATTTACACCATATTGTCTTAACATTATCTTTGAGATCAATAGGCCCATGAGGTTTCTTTTCCCAGTTCCTCTCTTCATTAACCTGGAGAGGTTGCGTTGCCCAATCCACCACCCGCCAGATGGGAGACCAATCTGCGCGTGTTATTCTGTTATCTCTGACTATTTAATCCACGACAGTGCAGCAGTTCACCTATTCCAAAAGAAACTGAAGCAGTCGTTCCCACTTATTAAATATCTACTATATCAACGATGAGCAGCAAGGAATATGAAAACAAAAAGAATTTTGTAAATTTACTTTTAAGCAAATTTGTGCTGAATGGCATTGTGATGTGGTTATATGATTGTAATGTGAAGAGACTTACTTACGCTTATACCTTGAAAATAATATACACTACTACTATTGCTTTAAAAGTTTCACACCAATTGTAATCATTATTTTAAATATATTTTATGTATTTTCTCAGTGAAATATAGCCGATATCTTCATATAAACTTGGAACTGAAAAGTTAAACAGTATTTTGAACTATAGTAAAGTCATGAAAAATTAATACAAAAAGGGGTTTATAAAAATCGTAGTAGAGTCGTGACCTCTAACTGGCCTAGTTGTAAAATTGAAAAGCTTTTGAAACATGGGTTTGGTTCTAGGGGCTTTCCTGAAAGTAATAATAAGTAGCCTATTTATTACTCATTGTACTAATCAAAGCTAGGTATAGACTAAATCATGCATTAGAAAGATTAATTTTGATCATTATTCCAAAACAAAGTACGAGTGTAATATTGCCTATTGCTTCAAGTAATGCAGTTATCCAATTGATGAGAAGTGTGTTATTTTTTCTTTTAGCGTCAATACGCTAACAAAGTGTCATGTCATTGTAACACGTAGAAGTAGATACGATAGAATAGTGATGTATCACAGAATGTTCATTTGTGTAGGAAGACAGACTCATTTAGACCAGAGAACTGTTGTGTATTATCTGATCACTTGGCAGATAATAATGATTATGTGCATGACTTACAAGCTCAACTTCTGGGTTTATCGCCAGAACTGAAATTTAAGAAAACTCAGAACTCATATTTTCTTTTGCATTGGAAGTGGTAATGAAAAAGGCTCTGTTAGAAGTGTTGAAACAGAGAAAAGAAACTTATCTATCAATTGTTATGGAATCATCTACTCTTGTACAATTCAACGGCCCTAAATAGCGTGCTCACTCGCTCACCCGCTTCGTGAAACATCGGGTATACTCGGTGATGTTAGTCTCTGGCAGTGTAAAATTTCATGAAAAGTACAAAATTAGGAAAACTGTTTCTTTATTATATAAAGACTAAGTGAAATGAACACAATGAACAAATATTCTAATTTAATTTTACTTACAAATTTCATAGCTCTGTACCACAAACATTTTTAATAAACTACCAGTGTAAATTTCTTAAAAATCCTGGAGTCAATTAATAATGGCGGGAGAAGCCGGGAGCACCAGCTGTAAAATATTGATGGTTTAACTCTTGAAATATCGCTGATAATAATAATCCAAACAAACCATTCCTTCCCTTGAAACATTATATAATTTCTGAAAATTACACTGAATTGATAAAATAAAATTCACATCATATTCATCTGTCAACAAACAGTTGAGAAACAATACGTATTATGTGTTCACAGTTAGCTTTGGAACTGCATAATCGAATCTGAGATCGTTTTTTTAGGCGGCGCTTTCTATTCGTCGAATGTACTCTGAAGCTGGAATTTTAGCAGTTTCATTAATTATTAATGGCTTAGTTTATGAATGATTTGCGTGCAAGTGTTAATGAATATAATGCTTTAATAGTTATTATACTCTTAATTTTTAATTTTTAAATTAATTTTCGTAGGCGAAGCCACGGACACCTACTAGTCCCTTACAAATGAACAATGTAAGAGTACACAAGGAAAAAAAAGGCTGTACTAGAAAATGAAATAAGGGGTTTAAGACAACAGTTTACTGTGTACGAAAATAGGATGTACTTTCAGAGTGTTAGCATCAATGAATAATCCAAGGTACGGTGTAGTCGGTCATTTAAAAAACGGCGTTATTTGATAAAGTACCACAAATGAGCATATGCGCATGTGCAGGAAGGCTTAAGATTAGGTTCACACCTGCCTCTTGTCTATCCATGTATTTTCTTGATTATTTAGTCAGTTTTGTTCCAAAATGAACATAGCCCATATAGAAGGCTGTGGCTGTATGCCTCACATCTGCCATATTTTTGCATGGAAGTTCTTATAATATTAATAATGAATAAATTCACGAGGAATATGTTTATTCAAGGAGCATTTTTTAAAGATTTTATTTTATAATACCGGTACTTCTAGTGCAAAATCAATAACTTTGGCTTAAACGCATTTTCAAGCTTGGATATTACAATCTCATCAGAATTATGTAGGATATTCTCATCTGTTGGCAATAGCGTAATGGTCAAGATATCGGAATTGAACGTGTAGGACCAGGGTTCGATCCTTAGTGGGATCTTGAATATTTTTATTTTTATTTATGTTTTTTTTTTCGAACGCGGCAATGACTGGAATAAAATAATAATTACTTATAATGAATTATCATTGTTGGTTATTGATAAATTTCATCTTGGTTCTTTGAGAGAAATATTAGATGTATCAAAGAGGTTTTTAGTCTTATACCCTCAAAATAAAATACTAAGACGTATGAACACAGGAGAGTGGGGACAGCCTTTTACAAAATATCTTATTATAATTATAATTTGTAAATTATAATAATAATAATTAAGGAATCGCGCACAATGTGCATTATCTTAACCTAAGACTTAACCTACTGACAAACACCCAGTCCTGAATCCAGGAAAGGGCTTTTTCACTACTGAAAAATCCCAGACCCGGCCGGGAATCGAACCCGGGCCGTCGGAGTGTAAGGCAGGCGCGCTACCGACTCACCCACGGCGACGGACTGTGCAATAATTTGTAAATTATAAATCAATAATTTATTAGTTAATTCTGTAAATTATAAATCAATAATTTATTAGTTAATTCTTACTACTGAGAAAAACAACTACCATCTACAACACAATTTTAATGAGGACAACCTTAACAACCTTATAATAACTCAAGTCTGTAGGCTTCCGCGGCCGGAGTCATCACAGTCTAGGCTGTCCAGGTGTTGAGAGTGTTGAGAGGCCAACGTTTCTACAGACATGTTGCTGTCTTCTTCAGGGCCAAAAGGTCACTGACTAAGCTCTCGATAGTGTCTTGAGTCGGTTTATGGTGCCAGTGCTGTTGCACTATGACCCGTCATAGTATTGTCAGTCGTGTGTTATTTCAGTCTGAAGTCCCCGTGTCTCCACGGTTGTCTTTCTAGGTATGTGGCCCTTTTCACCACAGTCTTGTCGTATAGGTATAGTTCAGGGGCTGAGCCCTGACGGGCTCGCGGACGGAGGCCACATAGGCGGGCCCATTGCCCACCCCCTAGGAAACGAATGATGTGCATGCCCTAAGGCCCCCCAGTCAACAGACTCCACCACAAGCCCCCACGGAGCTCCCCTACATCCAACAAGGACCTGGTACCACTCCACGTGCACCGTACCCAGGGTCCCTCGTACAAGAGCCCCCTAGGCGCGGCACAACCAGACATGCGCCACTAACCCAGGGTCCCTCTGAGAGCCCCAAAGGCACGGTACACCACCAGCAACTCTTGACCACAAGCAGCGGGGCAGGACGGGGGAGGCCCGCAGCAGAGTCTGCAGCAGGAGCTGGCCCGAAAACCAGTAAAGGGGAACGGGATGATAATGAGGGGGGAAAGGAAGTTGAAGTGGAGAGTGTTGGTGGAATGAATGAAGGGGGAAACGGGAGGATCCCCGAGAAAAACCCCCAAAGGTCACGGCTTTGTCCACCACAAATGACACGCCCGCCAGCCCCGAGATTTGAACTCGGGACCGCTAGCATGCCAGGCCCACGCGCTAAGCATGAGCCACCGTGACGGCGACAGTCTTGTCGTACTGTCATGGTTATGTCAGTAGGTCGTGTGGGTTTCGTCTGTGAACATCCCGTCTCCTTTCTTGGGTGCCTATAGCCCTTGCTATAGGATTGGGATGTCCGTCTGCTAGTCTTTGTGCTTGTTGTCTGATGACTTCCCTTAAAAACGGAAGTTCTAAGTCCTCGTGCAGTTGCGTATTTCTCGTGTTGACTAAGCCGGGCATCGGGCTCTTATATATCTGTGTGGTGTTGCGGAGCAGTAGCGGGCGTCTGGCCAATCACAGAAGAGGCATCTGTTGGAGCTCTTATAATAACTTATCAACACGAAGCATCAAGTTTATATATATATATACAGGTATCTATACAGGTATATATATATGTGAACAATAATTATGAGAATATTGGACATTCAAGTGTTAATTGTAAAAACATAGAATATATAATCATAATAGTTATGCACAAGTATATTGTATATTGTATTGTATATATATTTCATTTCTGCAATTGGGCAAATGCCCGGTGGCAGAAAAAAAATTACAGTTAGCAATTACAAAGTATGACTTACAGTTAGGATTACAATTTACAGTTGGGATTACAAATAGCTTAAGAACGAGAGAAAGAAAGATCATAGAGAGGGAGAAGAAAACAAACAACAACAAAAGAAAAAGATCACTATCCCTATGCTTAACCCTATCGTAGCTCATTACTGAGTAGTTCCTAAATTCTTCTAAATTATGATCTACTTGCTAATTAAATATTTAATAACTTGTTTTTAAATGTTTTCACTCGTAGAGGACTGTCTTGAAAAACTTCTGCAGGTAGGTTATTCCGGTCTGTAATTGTGCAATTAACAAAGGAAAATTTTCCAACATCCGTTCTTTGTTTTCGGGGTCTGATTTTCATTTTGTGATCAGTGGCGGCTATTCAGGGGAAGTTGGTGAAGTAGCACTTCACCAGTATTTTCCCTTTACAATACGCATTTTTAACGTTTATTTTCCATATCACGAACGTTAGTTTTTACTATAAATGTAGTTCTGTATTTTTGAATTGCCCGCCACCCCAACACCTGGTGTCAAAGCTAGGAGACACTGAGATCCTGCAAGCGTGAAGCCACGGCCGACTTGAAGCACTCCGTTGCATGGGTAGTCTGTTCCACTCAAATGAGATGGCAAGTAGCAGTTTTCTCGCTTATCCCACATCCACTTGGTGACGAGAACAGACTGCCCATGAAGCTGTCTAGCTCCTTGTTCAGGCGTATTCTTCGCCAGTAGCCTCACACTGTGAGCTCGGAGAGACAGGTGGTCACGTTTGCACTTGAATACAGGGTTCATAAAGCACATATATTATCTATCACGCCTTGATGTTAATGCGTTGAACACTACAAATATAATTACACTGTAATTGTTGTTCTAATCCCAATCCATTTGCCAGTTTATACTCCGAAGAGAACGTGGATCATGACGTTTCATTCCTACAATGCATATTTTTTCATAGGGAATCATATGTCATGGGACATATTAATCACTGCATATTAATACCTTGAAGTATCCAGTAACGAGCTGAAGTTTATCAGATAAAATTGCATCTTTCCGACCCTCGCAAGCATATTAACTTATAAGATAAACAACAGTCATTGGTCAATTGCTAAAGATTATTAGTCAATACCAAGTCCGCATCGCATGAATGGAATATTCTGAATAATCTGATTAGGAGAATAATAATTACGATAATCATCGATAGATTCGCGGCGGAGAAGCAGGATCGAATTTATCTCATGAAACTCATAATCTCGAGTGGGATTTATTAAGAGTATTCCATGAATAAAATGTATCAGATTTTATAAATAATAACTACATTCTTACCCGTAGGCCTACTAAATGAAGAATAAAAAAATGTTGCCTGACAAGTACGGTATCTTGTTTAGCGAATATTTCAATTCAGAAAGAACCCTTACTGCAGCTAGAAGAAAAGCAACCATTCTATGATGATATCACCGACAAGTTTTCAGCCTTAAAGGACTATCGAAGGATTGTTTTGGTATACAAGACATAGGTGAATTCAGTTATTAGCATAAGTATGTGGCATTTTTTTCTCTTCACCTAATTTTCGGGCCACGAGACGCCACTGTTTGTGATATAGCCTGCCTAAATATGTAGGATCTTCTAAACAATTTTTTATGTTGGCCCAAGCTGTGTTTCCTGTGTATGCTTTTGCTAGTGCAGTTAATCTTGCTTTTCTACGTCTTTTTTCCATCAGTTCCCACCCTAATGTTTTAATTATATCTTCGTCTTCCCCCTCCTGTTTTTAACAAATCTAGCTGCCTTGCGTTGGATCTTTTCTATTGCATCAATGTGGTATGACCTATACGGATCCCAGGCTATAGCTGCATATTCCATTGTTGGGCTTATTAGTGATCTATAAGCCTTCGGACTGGCTTTCTTTAATATGCGCATCGTAAAATGTAGGATTTTCTCGTTATATTATTTATTTGTTCTTCCCATCCAAGATTACAGTTAATATTTATCCCTAGGTATTTACAGCTCTGTTCCTGTGGCTTTAGATTATTGTTTATTTGATATGCCAGTGTGATTTCTTGTCTGGTCCTACCGAAAGTTACAGACTTACTTTTGGAAACGTTTATTTTCATTTTGTTCTGTGCAGTCCAGATTCCTATTTTGTTAAGATCAGCTTGTAATGCTGCAATATCTGATTCCTCGCGAATTACTCTATATATGATACAGTCGTCTGCAAACAATCTTATCTGAGATGTAATGTTTAGGTGTAAGTCATTAATATACAGTGTGTCCCACGCAAGAGTTGGCCAATGACGCGGGTTCCTGCGGCGCGGCGGGCACAGCTCCAACTCCCGGGCGATCGGGTGAAATATCTACGCTAATGAAGCCGCGATCGGTGTTATGATTCAGGTTCTCACATTTACAGTTGGACTTACAATGAAAATAACCACGTACCTCATCATAAGAGAAGTTGGAAATGTCCTCCTCTTGCATCCACACAACATTGGAACCTTTTTAAGAAATTTTCTTTCACGCGTTCAGCTTCCGAGATAGAATTAATTTCTCTTCTGATATTGTCTTTAAGTTCTTCTAATGTGTGTGGGTTTGATCTAATTTCTGTTCAGTAAGTACGAGCCGCATGGTTCCTCGTTTACTATCGAGAATCGAACCCGTTTCCCGAAGTTTGCTTACAAGTTTTCGCACGGCTTCTCTGCTTGGAGGACGTACAGTCGGTCAAATAAAAAACGTCGGGACTCGTATGCTGTTAAAATTAAAGTTTTGACTCATTAGTTCACAAGTTTCCTATAAAAAACACAAAATACAGGTCATTTTCGGAACATATGAGGCCATGCGGCAGGAGGGAAAATATGAAGAAGGAGGGAAAAAATGAAAATCGCGGAAAGCGCAACACACGATATTCAACTTAATGCATTGTCATAATTCATTTTGCTTTGTGTCATCGCCACATACAAATGCTAACGTGAGAGAAAGTGTAGTTAGGGCTGTAATTGACCTGCATTTTTCGGTCTCTGAAGCAGCGAGAAGGTTCCATATTTATGAAAGAGCAGCTCAGAGGAGGGAACTTAACTATAATGCGACCGGAAGTTTTCATAGCAAACGTTGATCTGGCCGGACGCGTATTTCGATGCTAAGATTGGTTGCAGAAGTTGAGCGTAAGTTATTGATTTTGCACTAGAAGTACCGGTATTATAAAATAAAATCTTTAAAAAATGCTCCTTGAATAAACATATTCCTCGCGAATCTATTAATTATTAATATTATACAAATTTGCAACCAAGAATATGGCGGATTTGAGGCATATAGCCACAGCCTTCTATACATGTTTGTTTTGGAACAAAACTGACTAAATAATCAAGAAAATACATGGATAGACAAGAGGCGTGTGTGAACCTAACCTTAAGTCTTCCTGTACATGCGCATATGCTCGTTCGTGATACTTAATCAAATACCGCCCGACGTTTTTTATTTGACCGACTGTACACCTGGAAATTTTGCTAAAAACCGACGTCTTGCGTCCTTGCAAGATGATGTAATAAATCACATATGTTTTTCTTTGTGAGAACCTGAACCATTACACCAACAGCGGGCTTTATTAGCGTAGATATTTCACCCGTTTCCTTTGTAATGTACGGGAAGTTGACCTATACACTTTATTTTTCAAGTTTCTCCATAAATAATATTCACATACTGTTAGAAGAACTTAAAGACAATATCACATAGGCCTATCACAAGAGAAATGAACTCTGTCTCGGAAGCTGAACTTAAGCGCGTGAAAGAAAATGTCCTAAAATGGTGTCAGTGTTGTGTGGATGCGAGAGGAGAACATTTCCAACATCTCTTATGATGAGGTACGTGTTTATTTTCATTGTAATTCCAACTGTAAATGTGAGAACCTGAATCATAACACCGATCGCGGCTTCATTAGCGTAGATATTTCACCCGATCGCTCGGGAGTTGGAGCTGTGCCCGCCGCGCCGCAGGAACCCGCGTCATTGGCCAACTCTTGTGTGGGACACACTGTATATAAGGAAAAGTAAAGGGGAGAGAACCGCGCCTTGTGGGACTCCTGAAGTTATATTTCCCTTTTCAGATAATTCTTTACCTACTTTTACCCTTTGTGTTCGGTTTTCTAAGAATTCCTGTATCCATCTTACTATTCTGCGATCCAACCCAAGGTTACTTAGTTTTCTTACAAGACTATTATGAGGCACAATGTCAAAAGCTTTAGCAAAGTCGATTACTATTGAATCAACCCAGCCTCCCGTGTCCACTTCTTCGGCTAAATCCTGGATGTAATTTGACTTTCGCATGAAAACCCTACTCTGAACCCATGTTGGTTTTTATTAAACCATCCTCTAGTTTCTAGCAGATTTCTAATATATTGCACGACTAAGTGCTCCATTATTTTACATATTACACACGTGAGACTGACAGGCCTATAATTATTGGCGTTTCTCTTGTCCCCGGTTTTATGAGTGGGGATTATAATAGCAGATTTCCAATCTCCTGGGATGCTACTATTATTTATCGATACATTGAAGATTCTTTTTAAATATGGAATAATGGCTTCGTCACCTAGTTTTATGATTTCCGTGGGAATGTCATCCGGCCCACATGATTTCCGATTTTTTAGCATTTTTATTCTGTTTCGGATGTTTTTGTTCGTTATTTCAAAGATCTCAGAGAATTCCCCACTATCAATATGTCTGTTGTCTTGTTTGTCGGTGAATACTGAAATGAAATGAGCATTTAAAATATTTGATATTTCTTTATCGCCTTCGACTAATCTGCATTAATATCCTTCAGAGCTACTATCGCTTCTTTGTTTCCTTTCCTCCTGCGCACGTATTTTTAAAACTTAATTGTTTTCTTCCTTCAATATATTTTGCAAGAAGCTTTCATTTGCTTTGATTTTTTCTTTTTCTAATTGCCTACTTAATTTCTTAAATTTTTCGAAGTGATTATGGCTGATGTTTCTTCTATTATACGCATACCTAGCTTTCCTCTTCATCTTTCTCACTTGCTTTGTATAATATTCTGGGTCCGGGTTTTTCTTTGTTATTTTGCATGGGACATATTTGCAGAGGGCCTTGGCTATTATATTTTTAAAATTTGCCCAAACCTGCTCCATATTGTTACCTGTATTAGCGAATCTATTGTATTGTTCTTGGAGGAAATTTTGCAGCCCTAATATACCGGTATCTGTTTTATTAAACTGCCATATTTTAGAGTTAGTTTTATAATTTGCTTGTAAGCTCATCTTTTAATCACAATTTCAAGACATAATATAATTTTAATTTGAAATGTGACATTTTAACATTATTACACGCGAGAATTATTCTTGCTACTTATCTTTATTAACCATTATATCTCAAATTGTAACAACTGTAACAATCCAAAGTTGATCCTATGTATTGATACTCATATATTAATTCAACTGTATGGACCATATTGCTTAAGTACGAGGGTGGTTCGTATTGTTTTTGCGGAAAACCCTTTATTGTAGGTTCACTAAAATGTTGCATTTAAAATTACAATTTGGATTTTTACTATTAAATTACCGTTAAAATTCATGTGCGTATAATGCAAGTTTTGGCCAAATTCGATGCACTGAAACTCGGGATCCAGTTGAGTCTCAGTCACCAAATTTGTATCACATCTTTATATCATAAAGAGGTGTTATCTGTATAAATTTCATAATTTTTCACTCAGTCCCTTTTGAGATATTCTACTTCAAATATTGCCAAAATACGGTTTTGGGCATTTTTGAAAAATTGTATAAAAAAACAGCAAAGTTCTCAAGCTTTAAACTTCTACAGCGAGTAGTCCTATAGTAGATCTACACCAGGAAAAAAATTAAGGGCGAGTCTTTCTCCCTTCTAATAATTTTGCGGCACTAAAACTCCCGTTTTGAGTAAATTTTCAATTTGTAGTTTTGAATTTTTTTCTTCACTTTCCTCACTACTTAGGTAATATTGTGTTAAAACAAAAATGTAGAGCATTTCATTCTGATAATTTTGGTGTTTATTTTGTCTTGTTATCTATAAAATTAACGGAGTTACATACATTTGTGCAAAACATGTTTTCGACTGAAATATGGTTAAAAAGCAAACTTAAAATGGCCGCCAAAAAAAAAGTATGAGCCCAAAAATTTTTTTACCATAGTTTTGAACTCACCTTTAGTTGGGAAATAACTGGTATAAAAATTAGGAAAATCAAAAATGTCGAGCAACTTGGCCTGGTTCATTTCTAATGGATTGACCCATCTTTGAAATTTTTATTTTTTGGATTTTTAAATTTTGGATTATCGATTTTTAATTTTGGATTTTTGGATTTTTCAATTTTTGATTTTAATTTTTTGATTTTTTTTTTTTAATTTTAAATCTTTGTTTTTTTTTAATTTTTAAATTTTGTAAATTTTGATTTTTTGAATTTTTCATTTTTTGGATTTTTTAATTTTGGATTTTCGGTTTTTTAATTTTCTTTTAGATTTTTCAATTTTGGATTTAAGATTTGAAATTTTTTTGTATTTAGATTTTTTAAATTTTGGATATTTCGATTTTTTAGTTTTGGATTTCTTTTTTTTTATTTTGAATTTTTGGACTTTTTAATTTTGGATCTTTGATTTTTTAACTTTGGAATTTTTTTTTTCAAGCATGGTAATGAACCTCCGGGTTCCATAAACTAGATAATATTCCTTTAGCTTGCTTAGGAATTGTCTATTGCCAGTGAGCAAGTAAGTATTATTATTTTCATTGTTGCTATTATTATTATTATTATTATTACTACTACTACTACTATTACTACTACTATTCCCATTTGCAGGCCCTCGTACTAGGTCTGAAAAATTTCCTTTCCATCACCTTCTATCGTCAGTTTCCCCTTTGAGTATTTTATTTTGTCCTTTAAATCGTATAGTAGTTGATTACTCCTAATCGTTGAGTTGATCGTTTTCTGTGCAGTCCGTTTCGTCACACCTCACTAATTTCGTGACGGTTTTGAGTGTGACACTAATTTCGTGATGATTTTTTATCGTTACACAAGCTCTGGATTTACCCCTACTGCGGCTAAAGAAGTTTCACTTCAAAAAAAAGAGAGCCAAACGCTCAGTAGGAAGTCCATCCACCGTCCATTACTATAATTTCCCTCGGTCTGTTGGGCATTGATTCTACATGGTTTAGAAAATTATTTTCTTGTCTGCCACAGCATCCCAAGCAGTTTGAATTAGTTCTTCCTTCAGGACTTCTCTAGAGAGTGCTCGCCTAGAACGTAAATCAGCGGATCTTACCCGGTTCGTAATGGTTTGGAGAGGTCCAGGGAATTGAGCAGTAGCCTTCATAGATTCAGCAATATGAAACGGATTACGTTCAACTTCTGCGACCAATCTAGCATCTCCAGCGACGAAATATGCGGCCGGCCAGATGCTCGTTTCCTATGAAAACTTTCTCTTTCAGAAATATGGAACCTTCTCGCTGCTTCAGAGGCCGAAAAATGCAGGTCAATTACAGCCCTAACTACACTTTCTCAGCTAGCATTTGTATGTGGCGCCATGACACAAAGCAAAATGAATTATAACAAAACATTAACATGAATATTGTGTGTTGCGCTTTCTGCGTTCTTTTTTCCCTCCCGTCTCATGGCCTCATATGTTTCGAGAATGACCTGTATTTTATGTCTTTTATAGGAAACTTGTAAACTAAAGCGTTAAAACCTTAATTATAACCGCATACAAGTCCTGACGTTTTTTATTTGACCGACTGTACATGCAGGAAATGGTGCGAATTTTTTAAATGTGGGTTAACCCACCTTTTCCAAGCATGTCTTCAATTGTATTTTTAGTAGCTGGATAAAAAAGGTTTAATGTTGGGGTAGAAAATACCTTGCTCCCCCTAAGTCGGCACCAATGAGCACAAAACATGGTTGAGAAAGAAAAAATTTGATTATTCCTTATGATGAATTGAATGTTGACATTGCAATACGTCATGATCCTAAAGATGATAGGGTATGAATATCTAGGATATATGGTGATTCTGATAGGTTAAATGCATTTCAAGGGCAAATTTGATTGGTCCATGTATTAAATATCTCCATTCAGTTTATAGTTTTTAATTCTTATCGTGAGTGGGAGAATGTTATGCAACTTGAGATGAGCTTGTTGAAGGAAAGACACAGTGATATCCATCCATTCGCATTTAAGAGTTAGGCTAGAACTAGGACATTCATTAGAATTAAAGGATTCATTCGTAAAACTGAAATCATCAGGAGATGGAAGTCTCAACAAAGTAAAGAAGATGAAGAAAACTGCTCTATAATTAATTAAGTAGATGGTTATGATTGCTTTTTATATTATTCTACTAATATTATAATTTTTAATTTCTATCATAATTTGTATTAAGACATACACTTAACCATCACTCAAGCAAAAGCTAGTTGAATATTAGTGACATCACAGCAAGAGGAGAACTGGTAGCTCTATTCATCTCATTTCTATGCTTTTATACAGTTTTAATGTGACGAATTATACGTCAGTAGCAGAGAAAAGTTTAAAAGGGGGTGTAGCCTACTTAAGAAAAGTTGTCTGGGGTCGAGAAGAGAGGTGTTCTTCAAATGAGGCAATCTCCATTTTGATAAAAGATAGGAGATTCTAACTTCTAATGCATTTCCTGGTACATATTTAGTGTATATATTGCAAATCTTATGGGAGAAGTCGGATTTGTAACACAAATATGTAGTACTAGCTTAAGGTTTTTTATTTTGTAATTGGAAATTATCTTATGAAGGACTTTCGATTTTTAAATTATAGGTCCTTATATAGGTGTTTAGAATTTGAAATAGGATGAACGACTTATCACACTCAAACTATTCCCTCAGAAAACGCTTGGTGTAGTTTTTTATGGCTCGTAGAGGATGTAGAATTTTGCATCCCATTGCTTGTACACAGCAGGCCTGGTAGGGGTTAAAATAAGAAGAAACAGAAATTTTGGTAACATTAAATTGTACTGTCTTTGCGAAATATTTATTTCTCACTCTCATGTTAACATAAACCCGTTTTGGGGATGAAATTAAACAGAAATGCAATATAACTTTCATACTTCTCTCCCCAAAACATATTACCACACCTCATATTGTTTTTTCTATGTCCAAGGTAGAGAAATTTATGTGACTGGATTATTTTCGTGGATTTCATTCTTTAATATTTATTTATATCATGAATTATATTGATATCTTCTCTAATTTGTTAAATTCTAGTTTCATTTATTTCCAAATCCTTATGTGAAGACTGCCAACTATACTGTTGTCAATTGAACTGTGATTTGGATTTGATAATTCTGTGTAACAAGGGATTAAGTATTCTCAAAAACATTTTATTTTTGGCATTTAAAATCAAAATTTTCAAAATCCTTTTTTAGTAAGCACCTACATTATCAAACGAAGGTACTGTCAAAATTCCAAGCCTCTACCTATTATAGTTTAGACTCTACATTGATTCTCTGTCAGTGAGCCAGTCAGGACAAAGCCTCTTATATATATAGATATGTAGCAGGGAATGCATTAAGCTTTCATTAGAATTTAGCGTCTTTATCTTTCTTCCAAATGGAGATTACCGGTTTTGCTAATAGACCCCTCAAATAGAGGTCAATGGTGACAAGGGATGGGACATAAGTCGAGGTAACTATTTTTTTTATTCTTTGAAAGTTTAGGGTATGGAATGCATGTAGGCCTATAATACAAAGTAGAGGAATTGGATGGAGGATAGTGAAAGAAACCTATAAACATCCAGACATGACTGTATCGTTGCAATAGTTGAAAGCATGAAAGTAAATACGGATAATGACTATTTTGATGTAAGAATGCTGTCATATCCATTCAGGCTCACAACTAAATTACCATCGCCTCTATTCGTATAATCCTACATCACAATGCTACCAAATGATGTGTCCATTTACTAGAGATGCCACACTCTCCCATTCTCCCGTGACATACGTACATCTCATGGTACCATCACCTTCCTTTGATAAAAAAAATAATTGCAATAACATTTTCTTGTAAGTATATTGTAGGTTCTAAGCAAACAGTAAACAACAAAGATTAACATTTTTTTTATGGGTTACTGTAGCCCACTACACTTACACATCTGCATGCCAGAATTAATAATCAAAGTTAAAACTAAACTTGATCACTAGTTCCTTAACAAAGGATTTATTAAAAATATGCCTTATTAACTTTGACATATTGCTGCAGTAATAAAAGAAATCTAGTTTACACCAGAATTATATGAATAAATATTATGATAAGCTGCTATTACACAATTTCCTGATATCATCTCGTGTAATCATTTCCTGCCATATTCTGGGAATCTAATGGATAACATTATACTTTCAGGAAGGTCAGAGCAACGTAGCTGAAATTACAAGAAGCGACTTCAACACCAGAAAGAAGAAGGCTCTCGAATTTATGAAATCTGGCAACATAGGAATGTTAAAAATACTGGTTGGCTTTGGTCTTGATGTGAATGTGATGTGTGGTCACAACGAGACGTTTCTACACCATGGAGCAGAATTAGGGAACTTGGATGTGGTGAAGACTCTCTGTAGGCTAGGGGCTAGAGTGAATTCTCGCAATAAGAAGGGCGAAACTCCTCTGCACAAAGCTGCATTGCATGGACATAACTCCGTGTGTGAGTTCCTTATTGTGTGTGGAGCACAAGTGAACATTGTAACTGTGTACCTCTGTACACCGCTACACTTAGCAGCCAAGTCAGGAAGTGCTGCCATCTGTGAGTTGTTGCTCAAATCAGGAGCCAATGTAGACATATGTGGTGGATCCAGTACAACACCACTTCACATCGCAGTGGAGAAAGGATACATCGATATCTCTAAGCTCTTGATTGAGTCGGGAGCTAATGTAAATACAAGTGATGATTCCAATAGGACACCACTTCTCATAGCATTAGAGAAAGGATACAACAATATCTCTAAGCTCTTGATTGAGTCTGGAGCTAACGTAAATACAAGCGATGATTCCAATAGGACACCACTTCTCATAGCATTAGAGAAAGGATACAACAATATCTCTAAGCTCTTGATTGAGTCTGGAGCTAACGTAAATACAAGCGATGATTCCAATAGAACACCACTTCTCATAGCACTAGAGAAAGAATACAACGATATCTCTAAGCTCTTGATTGAGTCAGGAGCTAACGTGAATATATTTGATGGTTCCCAGAGAACGGCTATACTTATGGCATTACACAAAGGTTACATTGATATTTCTGAGATGTTGATTGGACATAGAGCTAATATTAATGTATGCGATGGTTCCAAAAGAACACCACTTCACATAGCATTAGATGAAAGTTATGTGAGTATTTGTAAGTTGTTGATCCAATCAAAAGCCAATGTGAATACCTGCGATGGTTCCAAAAGAACTCCACTTCACATATCAATAGAGAAAGGGTTTATTGATATATCTAAGCTACTAATTGAGTCTGGAGCTAATGTGGAAGAATGCGATGATTCCAAAAGAACACCACTTCACTTAGCAGTAGAAAAAGGCAATGTTGGTATTTGTAAGATGTTGATCCAATCAAAAGCCAATGTGAATACCTGCGATGGTTCCAATAGAACACCACTTCTCTTAGCATTAGAGAAAGGATACAACGATATCTGTAAGCTCTTGATTGAGTCAGGACCTAACGTAAATACAAGTGATGATTCCAATAGGACACCACTTCTCATAGCATTAGACAAAGGTTTCATTGATATTTCTGAGATGTTGATTGAACATGGAGCTAATATTAATGTATGCGATGGTTCCAAAAGAACACCACTTCACATAGCATTAGATGAAAGTTATGTGAGTATTTGTAAGTTGTTGATCCAATCAAAAGCCAATGTGAATACCTGCGATGGTTACAAAAGAACTCCACTTCACATATCGATAGAGAAAGGGTTTAATAATATTTCTAAGCTAATAATTGAGTCTGGAGCTAACGTGGAAGAATGCAATGATTCCAAAAGAACACCACTTCACTTAGCTGTAGAAAAAGGCAATGTTGGTATTTGTAAGTTGTTGATCCAATCAAAAGCAAATGTGAATGCCTGTGACGGTTCCAATAGAACACCACTCCACATTGCAGCTGAGAAAGGATATGATAATGTTACTAAATTGTTGATCAAGTCAGGAGCACAAGTAGACTCTTGTAATAGTAACAAGGAGACACCCCTCCACTTGGCTGCACAGAATGGACATGTTAATGTGTGTGAATACTTGATCAAGTCAGGAGCACAAGTAGACTCTTGTAATAGTAACAAGAGTACACCCCTCCACTTGGCTGCAATCAATGGACATGTTAATGTGTGTGAATACTTGATCAAGTCAGGAGCACAAGTAGACTCTTGTGATTGTGACAAGGAGACACCCCTCCACTGGGCTGCATTTAATGGACATGTTAATGTGTGTGAATATTTGATCAAGTCAGGAGCACAAGTAGACTCTTGTGATTGTGACAAGGAGACACCCCTCCACTGGGCTGCACTGAATGGACATGTTAATGTGTGTGAATACTTGATCAAGTCAGGAGCTCAGGTTAAAGCATACAATAACGATGGGCATATTCCATATCACTTGGCTGTACGCTATGGCCGTTTGGATGTGATGAAATGTTTTGTACAGCACAATCAGGACATACATCTCATGATCTCACTAGGAGGCAGTCAGTGAAAGACTATATATATAACAATGGACATTACTAAACTAGATTCAGTCAGATTGTAATAACGCTATAATTAAGTTCTTTTATCTGTATACATGATAACTGCAAAGTGTTGATTGTGTTCAACTAGTGGTTCCTTCATTGCTCTAATAATTTCAAGTTTTGTTCAATTTATCTCAGAGGAACCTAACCTTCACCCTAAAGAAAATACTCCATCAGCTAGAAAACCCCGAATTTGTGAGAATTTGAAGAACTATAAAGTTACACAGAAATTACATGACATTATTGAGTGAGAACATAGGCTACTTTATGTAAATAATACAAGCTTGTAAAAAACTCAGTTCCAGTCTTCATTGTGTCTGGTATTGTAGTGTTGTATATTGCTGTACTGTTGTTTCCTTCTTATCTTACATAATATTGTTTTATACCTAAATACGAATGAACTGTTTTCTTTGAACTAGTTCTCCCTGTGTTTTTCATTTGTCATATCCCATGCAATTTCTTATCTGTGTTCTGAGCTTAATAATCTACATTAGTTGGATTTTATTGCTTAGTTTTATTATATGGCTAGACACAGTTATTTATATGAGTCTATTATCATTTACAATTTTGCATATCACAGGCAGACAATGTCGTAATGATTTTGTATCGTATTATAGAATTTTGTCTAGGGTATTCTTTATCATTATTCTTAGAATTATAGATCGTCTGCCTGATCTCATGGTAGCATTGCTGGATATGGTTCAGCAGGCCCAGGTTCTATCCCCGGTACCATCTCAATTTTTCGGAAGAAGGGAGGTCTTGAACGGGGTGCACCTAGCCTCGTGATTCAAAAGAGGAGCTACTTGATTGATAAACCTGTCATCTGCCTATAATAGTTTATGCTGCGGTCAGATGGTAGGCCTTGTCCCTCCAGAGATGTAGAGCCACAGAGGTGACAAATGCCTTAAGATTGCAATTTTGCTTTCTGGAACTGAACATTTGATTCAATGTACTTCCTTTTGTTCAAGGAATCAAATTAAGAGGTTAAACCAGTCGTATTTACAACTTTATCTTATATTTTTACCAACTTCAGTCAAACAAACACGCCCGTCATGTTATGTTTTTGTTCAAATAATTATTGCAGGTTGACCAACTGTCCTTCTTGCATATAATTTAATTAATTATTTTAAGGTAAGAGGATGTACTCTTATACAGGGTCCGGGAGAGAAACCTGATGGTTTTTAAATTGAAATTACGACAATACTTAATAGTTTGTGTACATTATTTTATTTTAGAATTATAATAAATCTCAAAGCATTTTACCCACATCAATTACTTTTTGAAAATTGTGTTCCTCAGATGGTGTCCTTCATTGTCAACACACTCTTGGAGTCGTGACGAGAAACTTCGCATTTCTCCTTGCAGAGCTCAGAGCTCAAAGCATTTCAGTCAGAATAGAGCGTTGATCGGTGCAACATCACGCATTCATTGTGGAAACTTGAAAAAAAAGTGTGTGTCTAACGCCACGTGACAGAAGTGAAACATGTTTTAATTTTTATTTTATCAATTTTTTATTATTGGATTTTTTCAATTTATCATTATTGAACTTTTTAATATTGGGTTTTGGTTTTTTTTATTCTTTAAGTTTAGAACTTTGAATTTTTTAATTTTAGATTTTTTAAATTTTCGATCTTTGATTTTTTTATTTTTTGGATTTCATTATGTTTTAAATTTTGGATTTTTAAATTTATTTAAATTTTGGATATTTGGATTTTTTGTTTTTAAATTTTGGATTTTTAAAATTTTAAATCTTTGAATTTTTTA
Organism: Ectobius pallidus; assembly: GCA_964059195.1. Lineage (NCBI taxonomy): Eukaryota > Metazoa > Arthropoda > Insecta > Blattodea > Ectobiidae > Ectobius > Ectobius pallidus. Next base: position 1,930,852 of record CAXKWD010000009.1, on the reverse strand, counting down.
TTTTGGAATTTTGGATCTTTGAAATATGTATTTTTTAATTTTGTATTTTCGTTTTTTTAGTTTTGAATTTTTAGGTTTTTTAAATTTTTTTAAATTTTGAATTTGGGATTTTTTAATTTTGCATTTTTTATTTTTTACATTTTGTCTTTTTGAATTGTTTTAGTTTTAAATTTTGAATATTTAGATTTTAAAATTTTGGATTTTTTATTTTTTGACTTTTTAATTTTTGATCTTTGATTTTTATTTTGGATTTTTTTAAATTTTGAATCTTTGATTTTTCTAAATTTTGGATCTTATTTTTTTTATTGTTTGGATTTTTTTAAGCGTGGGTTGCATAAAATAGATAATATTCCTTTAGCTTGCTTAGGAATTGTTTTTGCCATTGAGCAAGTAAGTAACATTATTAATGTTATTATTATTATTATTATTATTATTATCATTATTATTATTATTATTACTTATATCATTCCCATTTGCAGGTCCTCGTACTTGGTCTGAAAAATTTCCTTTTCATCACCTTCTATCATCAGTTTCCCCTTTGAGTATTTTATTTTGTCCTTTAAATCGTATGTAGATGTAGATGTCCTGTAGATCCTGTGTTGAGTGGGGCTCAAGGATATAGAACACGACAGATCAAAAAATACATGCATGTTATAACAATAATATAGGCCTACAGAAACTGCAAGCTGGAAATATTCCTCCAAATTGTAGAAGGTGTGAGTTATTAAAAATTCCTTGACAGCTGTTTTGAAAGGTTTGCTCTTTCTTTGAATACATAATAATTTAATGTTGTTTGGACGCTTGTTATATATTTGTACTGCAGAATAATAAGCACCCTTCTGAAAGAGTTTTAACGAGTTATTTGGTCTGTGTAGGTCATTCATGTTTCTGGTAGTACGTCCATGTACACTAAAATTAGTTTGAAATGTATCAATATTATTCACTACATAACACATAACAGAGTATATATACTCCCCTGTAAGAGTGAGGACTTTTAATTTTTCAAATAGCGGTTTACAAGATTCCCTTTTTTTCTTTCCACATATTATTATTATTGCCCGCTTTTGTAATCTAAATATTTTCTCCCTATGGGAAGAGTTGCCCCAGAATATGATCCCGTACCTCATTACCGAGTGAAAATATGCAAAATATACCATAAGTAATGCATCCTGTTATAATATATTATTCAGAATTCGTAAAGCAAAGCACGCTGAACTCAGTTTTGGACTTATCATTTCTGTGTGTGCAGTTGATTACCCCTAATCATTGAGTTGACTGTTTTCTGTGCAGTCCGTTCCGTCACATCTCACTAATTTCGTGACGATTTTGAATGTGACACTAATTTCGTGACGATTTTTGAGTAAAGAAAGTTACGAGAGTACATTGATCAGATTTTCTTTGGGTTATATTTCCTTCTTGGATGTGATGTGGTAACGACATTCTCTTCGTTTTTACAACCTATTTACATGAAGAGAATGCCATACATAATAAAATCAGGTAAACTGATGTAACAAAGTGCCAGTATGTTTTTGTTTAATCAGCTATTATTGCAATTTTGATATGCAGAATAAAAAAAAGTCAAATTGGCCGGTTTCGGGATTTGAACCCCCAGAATGTGAGGCCAAGACGTTACCATCTCAGCCACCTGGGTTAGTTTAACGGTCTAGTTAGATAAGTGCATGTAAAGCAATAGTGTTATTTGTCATAGCTAACTGTATTTTAATTGCCAAAGCCTTATAAGATCACAGTAAAAATATTCTATATTGTCATGATAACTGATATGCATTTCATAAATTCTTTCGAATACGTATATTACCATAAAATAGGCACTAAATTGAGCATTACTCTGAAACAGGTCAACCGATTTTATCCAATATCAATAGACGTCTTCCCATGGACATTATAAATGTGTACCAATGTTTCATAAAAATCCGGTAAAGCGTATATGAGTTACCGCGTCTTTAAAATACATTAAATTGGGTTTTACTCCGGTACCGGTCTACCGAATTGGTCCACAATCAGTAGACGTCTTCCCATGTACATTATAAATGGGTATACAAAGTTTCAGGAAAATCCAATAAAGCATATTTGAGTTATCGTGACTTCTTATATATTGACATTAAAAAGGCACTAAATTGGGCATTATTCCGGTACTAGCCAACCGATTTAGTCGAATATCAACAGACGTCTTCCCATGGACATTATAAGTGCGTATACGAAGTTTCATAAAAATGCGATGAAGCGTATTTGAGTTATTGCGCCTTTAAAATAGACACTATTTTGGGTTTTACTCCGGTACCGGTTAACAGATTAGGTTCAAATTCAAAAGGATACTTCTCATGGACGTCATAAATGCGTATACCAAGTTTCATGGAAATCCGATACAGCATATTTGAGTTATGAAAGGCGCCATAATCCATTAAAATAGGCACTAACTTGGGCATTACTCCAGTACCGGTGAACCGATTTGTTTCATTACCAATAGGGTTCTTCCCACGGACATTATAAATGTGTTTTCCAAGTTTAATGAAAATCCGAAAAAGCGTATTTGAGTTATGGCGCGTACAGACGGATGGACGGACAGACATTTTTCGTCCCTACACACAATCTCATAATGTACCATACTGGCACTTAATAATTATATTATACTAAGAGGCTAACTTTTGTTTGGGCAGAGGAAGTTACGTGAATTTCACATAAGATATTTAGTCTTTCTTTTACATCAGACAGTGGGCTGCGGCGAGGAGGAGGGATGTGTGACGTCACTCGTTTCCGACTCTGGGTATTCTCGCCGTTTCCTCAGTATAGAAATGCTAACATCTTATGATTAATTACCACTCAATTACTCGTAACCCATTCAAGATATAAAGGTGGCACTTAATTTGTAATAAAATTCAAATATTTCACCAAAACTTTCTCGCTTGAAGATTTTTTGGGACACAGAAATAAAAAATAATTGTCGCATAGTCAAATTCACTTCACCCTCCAAGAGTTTTGTGTATTTGGTGATATTAATAAAATGAAATAGAAACATTTATGTTAGCTTTTTTAAGGCTCTGTTTTAACCATTTCTAGACTGAAACTCGTTAAGTCACACTTAAAGCTGTGATTGGTACATTCCGGTATAGTTTACTGATCTTAGGGCTGCCAAATCTTGAAAGAAATAAAGGAGAGGCCCAATAGTGTATAACAGTAGTGGAATTAAGGGATAAATGCCAAAAATAAAGAGACCCAATGTTTACTAATGGCGCAGCATACTGAATTAAGATTCTCTATTTAAAATATAGGCTATATGTCACCCTACATTACCAATACAAACATTCCTGCCAATGCAATAATAGATAAAAGCTTAACTCATCAGGACAGGGGTTTAACACTTGAAAGATTGCAGTGATTTTCAAACGGTTATCTTTTAAATTCTAGTTGGCTTGCTATCTGACAACAGATCATGTCTCTTTCTGTACACCTTGGTCAGTTTTTCTAAAAGTGAAAAATTCTTTATATCCATTTTCAAATCAAATATACTAAAACAAATTTAAAAGAATGAAAGGAAGGAATTCTGGAAATAAAGGATATATATTGAGGAATGTGGGACTTGGTATTTTCGTCAAAATTAAGTGAAAATACGGGATAGTGTACGACGTTACTTAAATTTATATTCAAATCACCTACAATAATTATGTTTGTGTAATGTAACAAAATGCTATATAGCACTATCTTTTGAGTCCTTAAATGATCTACAATGCCATGCAGTAGGCCTATATAACTCCTGGAGCTTTAGTGCATCATTTTAATCTGGTGCACTAAATGAGATAATGCTATTCAGATCTAGAAATATTGATCCTAGAGTTCTTTTATGCATAATATTTTGGGAGTTGATCCGTTAGGCAGTGATTATTCTTCAAGGAAAGTGTCATACTGCAGCGTATGGCCTATAATAAATAATATAGACTAAACAATTGTATGAAAACGTCGTAATGCTTGTTTAATCTAAAAATGTAGTATGCGAATGGAAAACTTAAGTTAGTAAAACGGTTGAATGTTTGCTTAAATTAGAGGAAATCTTGCAACGCAGACAAGAAAGAAACTAAGTACAGTGTTCAGGTAAACAAAATGTTGTGAATGATGGAATCATAAAGAGAAATAAATTAACCAAGTTCATTGTTTAGAGTAGAATATTATAAAATTACTAAATGCGTTAGAAAATCATTTGCCTGAAAATAACGTCTACATTGTTTTGGCGAGGGCCGGAATATCAAAATCTGCACAAAATCCTTAAATCTTAATGAACAACAGACTAATAAGCTTAAGCTAACAAAAAAAAGATACTTCAAATGAGACTTTTGTATCGAGTTGGCAGAAAGGCCTCAAATCTCAAAACCTCTACAAATGGCTTAAATCTCTATACATATCAAACTTAGGCTAACAACAAAATACTGTCCTCAAATGAGGCTTTCGTACCTAGTCGGTATAAAGGACTTAAATATCAATACCGGAGCACTTGTCATGGCTAAAGGACATAACAAAGCCTTATGGTATAACACAGGTATTCAAATCTACCGATCAACAAAAGTGTCTGATCTGTAAAATCTAGTGACATGTTAGCTAAAGGTGGAAGTAACAGTAGTTGCTATTCAATGAACTAATTGCTCGTAATTGATTTGCCTAAAAATGGGTGCCTGGAAGACACTGAAGGACCATCTTGAATTTTCAAATCACCTGCCACCTACCATTTGTAATTTTTAAATTTCCCACACCTTCCAACAATTTTATAATTTTTAAATTGTTCGCCATCCGACATATTGAATCACGTGACCACGTAAGTAGGCTGTAACAAATACAATCTAGACCGTATTTGGCTGTAATGTCATGCAATTCAAAGTGTTGATATAACACATACCGGATGTAACTCCACACGCAGGCAAGCGAAATATGCTGACCTTGACCTTGAACGCTTTCTGTTACAGTGATGATGCAAACTCCTGTAATATAACATCTAAATGGAAGTCTTGTACAATGTGAAATCGGATTATAAATGATAATTAGCAATAGGAACCGGAAGCGACAGATCAATTTTATAAGAACTTTTATGTAGTTTATTTTTGTACATAAACTGCTTTTGTATGTTTAGGGAAAACTGCGAGAAATGACATTCAAAAGTGCCCCCCACCCCCCCCCCTCACCCCCTATCCATGGGGACTTTTACTAAGTTGTTTAGGACACTTCCCCCACATCTCTGCCAAATTTCACTACTACATGATTTTTTTGTCCTTATTTTTCCTTTCTTGCCTGGAATATAACGTATTTTCCATTACATGTCCTGTGCTTGTACCGTGATCGGATTTTTAATAAATTCAACTTTAATGGTTGTGCCATATTTTTCCATTTTCAAAATTCCCATCTAAATGGAAGTCTTGTGCAATGTAAAATCGGATTTAGAAATGATATACAATTTAAAATCTTGCACTAGCTGACATCTTCAATTTTAAGGCATTTGACGATTTTTGCATCTTTTTTATATGAAGGTTGAGAGATTGCTCGAATATATACATATATGTATAATGAATTAATTCATTAAATAAGGGCAATTTGTTTTTGCATTTTTCGTTACTTTCAAAAGATAGGTCATATTTTGTCATGCTTAGATCATTTTCTGATTTTTTTTTATGATTTTTTGAAAATAGTGTTACGTTACCGGTACGTTACATTTTCACTTTATTACTATTATTTCTGTTTTTAATGCTTGTTTATGATAACTTTAAAAGCGAATAACTTCTGCAAGATACAAAGGAGACTTGCAGCATAACTTGTAGGAATGTGCACAATGCACTCATCTGAGCAAGTCCATTATTCCCATTTTCAGGTATATGAGAAGGACTTTCATTGCGTCATTCATTTGTGAATAATAGCTGAGTTAAGTATTTGATGGGCATGCCAATTCAACTTTATGGTGTCCAAGTAGTATCAATTCACTTGCTTTGTTAGTAACAAGATAAGAGCGTTTTATATTGTAAACTTAAATGTAAGACATTGTCATCCATTAAGCTGTTCTCTAAAAAACTAATTACTGCCGAAACAACTAATTAACGAGTCATAAAAAATTGGTCATTTAAAAATATATATTGTGTCATTTTAGTACTAATTTGAGAACATGAATACAGTTTTATGGTCACTAAATGCCTTGCTTAGTTATAAATGTTGGCTATAGATATACTTATTTTTCATAAATATTTGGTGGTATATCCTAGAATGTTCTACGCCTTGCTAAAGGTATTTATCACTTCTCTTAGTCCAGTGACCTTCTGACATCTCTCTATTTGTACAACTGCTTAGTTGCTGAGCCTTTCTTCCGTCACTGTTGTTCTGTGGTAGATCGCCGTCTAGCTTTTGTGGATATATTCACTCAGCTGGATCATCACGTTATCGTTGTTTGGTGTAAATCCAATTCTGTTTGATTTACAGTCTCTTCAACCACATCATCACCATCATCATCAGATACTGTCCAGTTTCTTGTCTTCCTTCTCTTTTCATCTCTTCTTATATTTACTGCCACTTAGCTTCTTTCTACTGTTACTCATGATAAAAAAAAGGAAACAGGGATTATTAAGGCTATAAAGAGAGCACAAGTGACATCCGACTGAACAGACTGAACATGAACATGATCTTAGTAAGGGGGGTTTTGGGTTCATATGAATTGCATTTTTCTTCTCGTTATCATTTAAAATGAGCTCTGTATTTTTTAGGGCTTGTTTAAGCATATTTTAAAATTTATTAGTAGGGTCTTGTGTTAACTCAAGAATGTTATTTTCTTTAAAGATCACTGATTAGACCAATAATCAATTTTAGAAATGCTCCAACATACAAAATTTCAAAGAAACTATCCTGTATATTAAAACAAAGATTAAACTTAAGTAACTCCTACGTAGTCAAAAACTCCGTAGATTTAGCAAACAAAATAAAGAACATTAAACTAAACAACAACGAAAAATTCATTTCCTTAGATATAAAAAATATCTACACCAATATACCTTTAATTGAAACTATCGAAATAATTAATCAAACCTTAATAAAAAGTGGAGACAATGAGAATATCACTAAACAATTAACAACACTGTTAAATACTATTCTTAAACAAAATAAATTCAAGTTTAATAACAAATTATACCAACAAAATGAAGGCCTAGCAATGGGGTCGCCACTTTCTGGAATATTATCTGAAACATATCTACAACATTTAGAACAAACTCAAATTACAAATATTATAAACAAATACAAAATAAAATTATATACAAGATTTGTTGATGATATTTTGATTATATGTAACAATGATTATGTTCAAGAAATTACCAACGAATTTAACAAAATCCACATTAAACTAAACTTTACACTTGAAGAGCCCACCGATTACAATATAAATTTTTTAGATTTAAACATTTATTTCCGTAACAATAAACCCGAATTCAGCATCTACAGGAAACCAACCTACACAGATAACATTATAAATAATACCTCTAACCATCCAATCAGTCACAAAAAAGCAGCCATAAATAGTATGATACATAGATTAATTTCAATACCTATGAACAAACGTAATTGCAACAAAGAACTTACAACCATCATACAAATCGCACACAACAATGGCTATGATAAATCTTTGGTGTTTAAAATGTTAAACAAACATAAAAATAAAATTAAGGAATCTCAAAACCCTATATCAACATTAAATAAACAAACAGATCATAATAAAAAAGAGAACTCAAAATACCTAACATTTAATTACACAGATAATAGAATTTATAAAATAATAAAACCCATCGCCCAACATAACACAAACATAGCTTTTAAAATTAATAACAGTCTCAAAAAACAACTACAACAACATAACCACAACAAAGATGATTTACTAAACCTAAGTGGCGTTTATAAATTATCATGTAAAGACTGTGAAAAAGTTTATATAGGACAAACGGGTAGGGCTTTCAAAACAAGATACAATGAACATATTAAAGACTTTAAATATAATCGGAATAAATCTAATTTTGCCAACCACTTAATAAATAATAACCATGGTTTATACGACATCAATAACACTTTAGAAATCTTGCATATACACAACAAAAGTCTTAAACTCAATACACTAGAAAATTTAGAAATATATTTAAATAAAGACAATATAATTAACGAAAACACAATAGACACCAACGCCCTCTTTGAAACTTACAAAAGCTGTAAAACCCGCAAGAAACATAATAAACAACTAGTGCACAATCAGACTTCACAGGCACCAGATCAAATAGCAGAACAACAGCTAGTAAGTACAACCGCATTTCTAGGGTTGCCACCTTTTGGTAATGCTAAGGAGGGACACTTATCGAATATATGCAGATCGCCGATCTTCATACCTAAATTTGTACACGGAACAATTTATTAATAACTGAAAGACGGAATATACAAAGCCAAAACTGAATAGGCTATGTAACAGTAACACTAACATTAGAAAAGAAAAGATTAGCAAAATAATATTAAAAAAACTGGGCAAATTCATGACTTGAAGCTGTATTTCTTGTTTGATTTGGCAGCTTCTAATAGTTGTTTGTTCTGTTTCACCCTCACTAAATATTCTTTGCAGGTATCTGTAACATTTGTAGAAATGATTTCACTCTTTGAGGTCAGCTGAGCACCTATTTCTGGATTCTGTCCATTTTAGATTCAAGAGAGAAAACACTCTTTCCACAAAGGCATTGCTACCAGGAATGCTCAGAACAAAGCATTTGAGATTGGGAATGTGTTCTTTACCAAACTCCTGAATAATTTTCTTCCATTTCATACTCATACTTAGTCTCTCCTTCTGTATAATTCACTTTAGTAGCATTTATTATATCTGAACTAAAGCAGAATTCCTCATATAGACCTAACTCATCCAAATTAACATCAGATTCTACATTATGTGTCTTCACAGAGTCTTTGAGATGTTTGAAAGATAGTGAACTCTTAAGATTCAAGTTCTTCAGTGTGCCATAAAGATTGTTTTCTGTGAAGTCAAATACTTTCTCTAAGGAACGAAAAGCTTTCTCATAGAATTTCAAAAAACAATGTACAGTGATATTCATCAGAGGTGGCAGTCAGATGCGCGTGAGAGGGGTGACGCATGTAGGAGGAATCATGGGGAGGGGTAAGAAGTTGAGCTGCACTTCCGGGAGAGGAGAAGCGATTGTAACAAGGTCTCTTGTTTCTTCACTGCATTATACGATGTTACCGCTCTGAAAGCAACGACACAACTAACCCATACACCCCTCCATGCAGTACGAATGTTTGTTGGACTCGTCTGCATCTACTGAGCATCCATGCTTGGACTGCCACGTCTGATGAATACCACTGTACACTCATAGACATGTTTCGAAAAAATTATGAAGATTGGCAATCCAGGCTCTGACTAAATAATGGCTTACCACTAAGTTTAGGAATAACAGGAGAAATATTTAATTAGTTCTTACTCAACGAACGACACATAAACACACAGAGAACGTGGATTCAAATTACAACTGATAACACTACACACGTCTTGCTGTGCTATAATTCCAGAAGGAACTGTACTTGGCAAATCAGTGCAGAGTGTCATATGATCTGTTTTCGGTACTTCCCCGTCGGTTCACCAGTTAATGGCTCGCACGCTGGTTGTACAGATCACGGACATACCCCAAGAATGCCCGCGCGACTTATACAAATAAATTACAAAGAATAACATCATGGGCGGTGATTTCAATGCTGCCAACACGATACATTTTAGCGATGGAACGACATCGATATCTTGACCATGAGGCGAAATTCACAAAAGACGCCACCAAAAATTGCTGTCTCGTATTTTGTTTTGGAATAATTTGGCGTCCCGCAATATAATGCGTCCCTCTTAGGCATAATTCGGGACGCTGAAAATGTCCTTAAAATGCGGGATGTCCCGCCTAATTCGGGACAGGTGGCAACCCTACGCATTTCAGAAAACTTAGTTTCCTTTTGTATTTTCAATGAATAAATTACTAATAGATATTATTAATTTTAGGGACTGAAGATGACATGATTATGTCGAAATGCATATCCGTCAATAACACACCATTCTGCTTGACCACCGAAAAGATTGAAGATAAAACTTACATAACCAGTTTTTATAAGAAATTGTTACAAGGACTAACACAATTAAAACGAATAAGCTAAATGTGTAAAAACTTTGGATTATAAGGTGTTCAACGACAAAAGTTATACATCATAACTCAACACACACTACATACGATTATTCTGAAATAATCATATGAAAGTTAAAATTTTTATATGAACTTTCTATAAAGAAGTTATAAGACTCAGTTTTTAAACTAAAATTAATGCATAAATACTCATTTTTAATGTATAAAATCTTTAGATTATAGAGTATCAAACGACAAGAGTTATATATCATAACTCAATAACCAGTGTGCACGATTATACCGAAATAATCATTTTAAAAGTTAACATATGTTATTTGACTCCTACAAAGAAGTTTATGGATTAAATTCAAAATAAGATTTCTACGAACTTTCACATTAATATACATGAAGGTCAATTTTCTTCAACAGTGAACGCACTATCAATTTTGTACTTAAAATAGACGAATATTGATATTGCTTACCAACAAAATTGCTTGTAAATGTACTTTTGAATATTTTAAACATGCTCAAGTAGGTTATAATTTTATAAATTATTCAATACTGTTTTTAGTAACTTATTTTAAATGAAATTTGTGTATATTATAGTTCTAGAAAACAATTGAATAAATGTTAATACTGTATACATATGATACTTGTAAATAACGAATTGATAATTGACCAAACATATTAAAGTCTAAATAAACTAAAAAATCTGAACAAAATTCAACAATATTGTGAAGTAAAATTTCTTCTAACCTAACCTAATACATCTCATTAAATTACATCAAATAAAACAAAGAGTTCAATATATATGAAAGAACTGAAAATATTTCATTAAACACCAGATATTAAGTTAGGTTAGAAGATAAAAATAACTCCTAACAATCTTAATCGGATTCAAGCATATATGGTGTTCAAACAAACTACTAGTATATAGGTAGAACCTTTACCATACATTTGAATATTATTATCAAGTATAGTCCATGAATATCTGTGAAGGTTATCACAGATAATGTGAATGTTATCATCCTTGTGCACCGTCGCCTTTAAAGGACCCTATTAAAATTTATTATTTTAACTTGTGCACCAGTAACCAAACCGAGGCTGAAAATATTGCTGATGTTGCATTTACGCTTCGTGAGAAACCACAATGTAATGCGAAACGAACATCTGATCATGTGCCGCCATCTTGGATGACATCATTCTTCGTGCTGCTCCTGTAAAGTAGGCAACCGGGAGCGCACCGGTGTGTGCGCGCGCGTGCCACGATGTTGGATGACGACAGCGGTTGACGGGATGGACTTTGGACCCGCGCCACCATTATGGCGGGTTGCATCGGGCGCCACCACAGGGGCTATGTATAAAACACACTACTATTTTACAGGATCAGTGCTTGTTTGCAACAACCAAACATAATTTTTAAGTGCATGCCAGTGAAAATGTTTAATTCTCTTCCAGTTGCTTAACTTTTAAACACTTTAAAGGCTTAGTATTGATGGAATTAAAACAAATCTGCTTCTACAGTAATGACGAATTTTTTGAGGCAGCCAAAATCTTTAAATAATCTTTCAGAACCTACTATTTGGCCTACTTGACACATTCCACTTTTTTTGAAATGATTTTGATCCCGAATCTCTTTGTATTGTATGTATTTCTGGTATTATTCTTGTACCATAATAGTTTAAGTTATGAACATGGTTATTCTTGTACCCAAAAATGATGTATCCTATACCACATAACTGTGGTCAATCTGAATAAATAAATATGAAATATGAAAACTAACCAAACTTGGGATGCGCATATGTGCCGACCTCACTTACTTGTTAGTATGTTCGATTCAAACAAGTAATTATTCCTTTTTAAAACTAATCGCGGCGGAGGACGATGTCTGTTAGCTACACTTAGGACTGCATATGGGATCACCGCTTTCTGGGATTATAACGGAGGATATGACAGGATATAATATCTCAATATAAAATTTCAACATTTCAAATGTACGTTGATGAATACTTATAATTTGCAATAAAAATACAATAGAAGATATTTTCAGAGATTTTAATAACATCAATAATCACCTGAAATTCACACTTGAGAAAGATGAGAATAATTCACTACATTATCTGGATCTTATTATTCCCAGAATCAACAAGAAACTCGATTTTGGGATATTTAAAAAAAATACGTATTCGGACAATATCATCAGCAGCTCATCTAATCATCCTATTAGCCATAAAATGGCTGCATTAAACAGTACTGTTTTCAGGATGGTTAACATACCCATGAACGAAACTAACTGCAACAAAGAGTACATATAGTACAATTATGAAAATCGCCGAAAATAATGGATACAATAAAAGTCTGATTAGAAATTTGGTTAATAAACACAAAACGAAATTACACAACAAATAGAATCCCATAAGCCAACTCACTCCACTACAAGAAAACAATATTAAGAAATTTGCTACATTTGAATACATAGATAACAGAATACATGCTATCACTACGGCAGTTCGGGGTGTTGAAGGGTTCGATAATAAAGATGGGCGCCAAGTATGATGCTTATAGTATTACTAGCTCAAAAGGCCCGGCGTCGCCCGGACTTTCAATATTTAAATTATAGGTCCTTGTATATGGATTTAGAATTTGAAATAGGAAGAACGACTTATCACGCTGAAACTATTCCCTCAAAGAACGCTTGATATAGCATTTTGTGGCACATAGATGATGTAGAATTTTGCATCCCATTGCTTCTACATACCATGCCTTGCAGGGATTTAAATGAGAAGGAAAATAAATTCCGGGAACATAAAATTGTATTGTATTTGCGGAATATTTTATTTCTCACTCTCATGTTACCATCCAGCCGTTTCGGGAATAAAATTAAAAATATAGTCAATATAATTTTCATTCTTCCCTCTCCAAAAAACCTGCGATATAATAATATGTGTATATATATATATATGGTATGGTATTCTCCATGTCCAGGGTAGAGAAAGATATGTGACAGCATTATTTTAGTGGATTTAATTCTTTAATATTTATTTACAACATGAATTATATTGATAGCTTTTCTAAAAGTCCCACTTCAATTATTTCCAAACCAATCTGAGACCACTGGAAACAATATGTTACCATGCCAACTGTGATTTGGATTTGATAATTCTGTGTAAAGAGGGATTAAGTATCCTAAAAAACATTTAATTTTTGGCATTTGAAATACAAATTTTGCAAATTCCTTTCTTAGCGAGCACTTACATTATGAAAAGAAGGTACTGTCAAAATTCCAAGTCTCTATCCGTTATAGTTTAGACTCTACGTTGATTCTCTGTCTCAGTCAGGACAAAGCCTCTTATACATAGAGAGATTTCTGTTTGTCTTGAACCCACCTCCGGTAATAGTCAGTAGGTCACTGAACACTCCACTCTAGCCTCAAGGTAGGAACGAAGAACAACTTAGTCATATTATTAAAATAGTAATAAAGTAATAATTCTCTACTTGCAAAGATAATATCTGGCGTTATTAATTACAGCACTGCTACAAAAATGTTATTGGTAATAAAGTTTCGTAGGTAGATCGATGGTGATGATACAATAGCTTTGCGGTCTGATCCCTTGATTGCTCGCGACTATGAACAAAAGTATTCTAAGTTCAAATATTTTTCTTTGTGGAATTTTTCTAAGTCCAATTAATTGGAGAAGTTAAAACTTGGAGCAGGGCTCCCGATGCAGAGTGATTTTAGTCTCTCTCTATCGAGACATTAGGAAACTCTGATATTCAATTATTACCACCACTCTTCTTAATTATTATTGGTTCATAAAAGCACGTGGCACCATAAACATATTTTCATTGGTGATACTTTAACCATAATGAATAGAATGAGAAAGTGTGATGACTCCGCCGCTCAGGCAATGGTGGATATAGGGAGAGCGGCGGTCCACCGAAACACTGGCAGCACCTTCGTTTGCGTTTCAATTTCTCAATGCTGCATCATGATAGTTTGGCATCTTATGATTAAACTTCAATCTTTAATTAACCCTTGTCCCTATTTCTGTGAAATTTGTGCTACTCCGGATTTTCCTGTGTTCCATTATCTACATCTTAATGTTCGGGACTTCTAAAAACGATTTTAATGGAGAAACCGTCTAGCTATTGTTTCATCACTATGAGTAAAAAAATTCACCCTTAACACAATAGGCGACCTCTTAAAATAACTCAGTGTATCAATACCCTTTCACATCAATCTGGAAAAATACGGCTACAGTTACCTGGTTATATTTTTTCGGCTCTATGCCTCGTATCGTTTGATTGAACTTGTTTAACTTTTATGCCTTGCTTTATTTATAACATTTAATATTAATAATGAAAGTTTAATTTTCTCTTGTTCATTTTGATACCAAACACTAGCTATGTGATATTATGAATATACTTTGAATTAATTTGAGCAATTAATTATTTATCTAATTTATTTAATTTAATAATTTTTTTGCTGGGGTACGTGAACTGCTACGTCACAAAAATATTACGTAAAGAGAACTTTAAAATTGCAACTTAAATAATAAATTATACAGCAATAACACTAACTCTGTGGATAAAATAGAAGAAAGTGGAGTTTACAAATTGACTTGTACTGAGTGTAAAAAGGTGTGTGTGGGACAAACTGGTAGAAAATTCAAGCAGAGATTTAATGAACATATTAATGATTTTAAATACGGCAGATTACGCTCAGCATATGGAAAGCACCTTCTTGATAGTGGACATAGATTAATAACTTAAATAACACCCTGGAAGTTCTACATATCTGTGATAAAGGCATTAGACCTAATGTATTGCAAAACTTTATAATTTACAAGAATAAGAATAATATCCTTACTGAGAACACAATCACTTATTTGACCTAACTATAGCTGTGACCTAGGTTACCTAATAAACAAACACATAAACAATATTTCATTATATCAGAGGAACGTGGTGTTGAATACAACTCAAGACAGAACTGAAGATGGCGCGTCAAATTCGCCGAAATGCACATTCTTCTGGGTAAAGACACATCTTGATTCCACTCAGAAGAAACCAGCTTTCGTCTTCATAATTTGACAACAATGTTTTATATTTGTGTCTGTCTTATAAATGCTGATTTTGAGTGGATCCAGATAAGTTAAGGCGGAACTTTATATTAAAATATTTAATATCTGTAATAGTTTAGAAGTTATAGGTAAACATTTATATAAGGCTGATGCATAGATACATATCTCAGGGGTGCCCACAGGGGGGGGGGTTAAGACGCAGACTGCGTCATTGAAATTTCTGGGGGGGGGGACAAAATATTATCATTTATGAATTTTCTGGGGGGGGGGTGAAAATTGTTGCAAAATTAGAGTTTTATATGTTAAAAATAAAAACAGTCAAGTTCTATAACTCCAAAATGTCTCTTCTAATTTTTTATAAAGATAAAGATGAAGAACTTCGACAGCCACGGGCGCCCATACCCGGGGGCCCCCCGCGGGGGGGCGCAAGGAAAAAATGTATATTAATAATTATTATAGTCAGGTGTTTTTCGTTTAAGACAATTATTTGAATTGCAGAAGTTTTACCAAATCGACAACATGGAAGCAGAATCCACAGTGGATTAGGAAAGGGGGGTTCAGGGGGTTTGGACCCCAAAAGTCAAAACCTAAAATTCTATATTTTTATTTAAAAAAAAATTATTTAATTAAACAAGATTTGTTGGTGTGTCAAATATGATAGGCCTATAGCAGTTATTTTCTTTTCATAACATAATGAGTAGGCCTATTATGTCCACTGTTCCATGTGTTATTCAACTTTTCTTATAAATAGTAATAACTATTATAACTTAGGTAACAATTCCTTGTTTAAGTTGCCATGTCTTAGAGTATAGTAAACAAATTTGCTAACTAGTTTTCAGTGCTAAAAAACGTAAAATGTGATTTTCATTAGTTCAACACTTAAAAATTTCCCGGGGGTGGACACCCGACTTAGGTAACATTTTCATGTTTCCATTGGCATGTCTTAAGAGTATGGTAAACAAATTTCCTAACTAGTTTTTTAGTGCTAAAATAGCGTAAATTGTGATTTTCATTAATTCATTATTTAAAAATTTTCCGGGGGTGGACCTCCACTCAGGTAATGATTTCTTATGTACATTGGCATGTCTTAGAGTATGGTAAACAAATTTCATAACCAGTTTTTCTGTGCTAAAATAGCGTAAAATGTGATTTTCATTGGTTCAATATTTAAAAAATTTCTGGGAATGGACCCCTGACCCCCTTTTGGGGGGTATTCCAAACCCCAACGGCACTTCCAACCTTCCCCGCAATTATTTTCTGGCTACGTCATTGTTGCACTTATTATATTATTAATATAATGTTACAAAGTGGCCCAAGAAGTTAAAGTGACAAAAAGTAAATTAATCAAAAAAATTTCCCCCCCCCCCTAGAAAATATCATATGGGCGCCCTTGTCGACAGCCAATTGGGTTGGGGTAAGCAATGAAGTTTGGGGGGGGTAGCAATGAAGTTTGGGGGGTGAGTCATGACTTTGGGGGGGTGGGCACCCCTGCATATCTGGCAGATATCACAGACTACGACTAGTGTGTGGTCTGATAGTGTTTAGTCACTTGCCAATGGAATTTAAAGACTGAGTCCGCTGGAAAGCTTTAATGGGACATATCCGGTAGGACGTATGCACTCGAAGGTCGCCGCTAATGGTCGGGTTTACCCGCAACGTAGGTTGCGGTTTACCACTTCCATGACCTTGGGGGATAACTTTACATGTATTTCTTGCTCAACATTACTAGGCAGTTGAGATGTAAGTTGGCTATACAGATTAAATATAAATTTGAAAATTACATTTATTTACGTGATCAGTAGGCCTATAAATTGAAGCGTTTCCTTTTATAACTGTCTAAGTGCCAAAATCGTGATTTTTCAGCTGATCACTGTAAGTCATACACTGTAAGTAATCTTCTAGCCCAATACATTTCAGAAGGGTCCAAGGGCCAGGGAAAGCAATGTTAGTTAGCAATAAATTCTAAGCGATAGTGTTGGGTCTATCTCCAGCCCCTCTTTCTGCGGGTCTAATTGCCATCTTGTGAACACTTTCCACTTAACGCTTGCTTCAACAGCGTGATTATTGTGTGTGTTGAGTGTGATATTATTTTCTTCTTACGAAAACTGAGAGAATTATTGAAATGGAGGAAGAGGGGCGAAGGAAGTTTGTATGCCTCAGAAAAGCGAATGAGAAATTCGGGAGTAGGTTACTTGTTAGGAAATAATATTATTGCGTTCGCGTGTTGTTTTATCTGAACTTCAGTGAGGCGGGGAAACTGAAGGACCTTGAAAATATGCAAAAGAAAAAGCAAAAGGCTTTTACTTGGACATTATTAGTAATGCATGCCCATGCTAAACACATGATAAGACTAGGTGATAAACATCAGTGTTTCCTTTTTGATTATTTTTTTATGCCTTTAGGATAACTTTGAAAGAAAATATTTGTGTGTTCTCATCCTTTGTGATTTTAAAGCAGTGTCCGGCAGATGCTGCAGTTGTGACGTAAGAGCCGATCATCTCGCAAGAGCTTGAGAGAGCGAGCAGTTGAGTTGCATTCCTGTTAATACGCACTAGCGCAGTGGCGTTCAGTGCAGCAGTAGGGGGGTTAAGGTGAGCCGTAATGGTACATTGAATTGCGTGCATTAACCATGGCAAGGGTGCAGAGGTCAGTTAATCAGTGAAATGTATGGTAAATTTAGTGCATTCAGATTAATACTAGACTTACGGAAACATCAGGTCACCCTCGGAGACACGCCACATTTTCCAAAGTTGTCTACAGTATGTCATCCAATTACAGACATTAATAATTATGTACAAATATTAGAAGAACTGGATCAGGATATTTTATTACAGATTTCAAGATTTTGCAAAACTCCAATCCGATATTTGCATATTTGCGACACCATTTTCTGTGGATGTTGACAGTGTTCCAACGTCATTGCAACTAGAAGTCATTGATTTGCAAAAGAATATTGAAATGAAAGACCGCTTTCAAAACAAAAAGGATCTATCTATATTTTATAGAAGATTTCCTCAGGCAACTACATAATATATTTGCTGCTAGAATGTTGAGTATATTTGTATCGACGTATGTATGTGAATAGTTCTTTTCTTGTATGAAGATCTGCAAACCACAACATGGAAACCGCCTATCTGATCAGAACATGAAAAATGTTCTCGTTTGTGTGTTAGCCAGACTATGTCTCCTAATATTGCAAAATTAGTGCGCGAGAAAAGAGGGAAAAAATCTCGACAATGCCTTGAGCTTGGGCACGATAGTGACACAAAGTAAGGGTGTGTATCAAAAGTCTGAATAGGCCTATACTTGGCATAGTGCTCACAAAGGTGTATAGTTTAATTTGTATATTTTGTGTATTTTGTATATTTTGTATACTTTAACATTTTTCAGTTTCCGAGTAGACAAAGTTTTGCAGTACTCCTTAAAGTATTCTTATGTTTTATGTATTTGTATGTTTATAGTAGTTTCGGAGCCTCATTTAAATAACCTGACGCATCCGCACCTGGATGCATTTCAGATTAGTGTAAGTAGGGCCTATATTAAATTTCATTACAAACAAAACTGTTCTGTTGCATTGATTTATCACAGTTGTACTCTTTTGTTTTCGTACAAATGCATTGTAATTGTGCTATTCCCATACTATCTACGAAGATCGGAGCGCACTCTGTCAATGCATAGGCGTCGTTCCGCCACTGGCCAGTTGAACCCTTCCTCCACGCTCAGTACGGAGATATTGCCGAGCAAAGAGCGCGGCTGCTCTGTAGTATGACGTCACAGAGCACGGAACATGCCGGTCACTGTTTTAAAGTGTTCATTTGTACCATTATTAAAGATTGTGATGTATTCAAATGCCATGTAACATTGCGGTTTAAGTTGGTACTAGACCCGTTTGCTTTCACATTTTAAAAAATACTGTAAGCATTGGCAAATGTTAATATTTTGTAATGGTTATTACATGGATTATCTTCAGATGTATTTCTCACTTAACAGAAGCAATATCATAATTAAATGCTCTAAATGAATGTCTTCAATTTGCTTTACATTTCTTTTTCCCTTGTTTTCTCTGAATCATGATTTTGGCACTTAGACCCTTATGAAAGAAAACGCTTCAATTATTAAGTGCCAGTATGGTACTTTATGAGATTGTGTGGTGGACGAAAAAATGTCTGTCCGTCTGTCTGTCCGTCTGTCTGTACGAACCATAACTCAAATACGCTTTTTCGGATTTTCATGAAACTTGGAAAACACATTTATAATGCCCATGGGAAGAACCCTATTGATATTGAACCAAATCGGTTCACCGGTACCGGAGTAATGCCCAATTTAGTGCCTATTTTAATAGATTATGGCGCAAGAAAGGCGCCATCACTCAAATACGCTGTATCGGATTTCCATGAAACTTGGTATACCCATTTATGACGTCCATGAGAAGTGCCCTATTGAATTTGAACCTAATCTGTTGACCCGTACCGGAGTAAAACCCAATTTAGTGTCTACTTTAAAGGCGCAATAACTCAAATACGCTTTATCGGATATTTATGAAACTTCGTATACGCATTTATAATGTCCATGGGAAGACGTTTATTGATATTGGACCAAATCGGTTGGCCAGTACCGGAATAATGCCCAATTTAGTGTTTTTATGTTAATATATAAGAAGTCGCGATAACTCAAATATGCTTTATTGGATTTTCCTGAAATTTTGTATACCCATTTATAATGTACGTGGAAAGACGTCTACTGATAATGGACCAAATCGGTAGACCGGTACCGGAGTAAAACCCAATTTAGTGTCTATTTTAAAGACGCGGTAACTCAAATACGCTTTACCGGATTTTTATGAAACTTGATATACACATTTATAATGTCCGTGGGAAGACGTCTATTCATAGTGGATAAAATCGGTTGACCTGTTTCGGAGTAATGCCTATTTAGTGCCTATTTTATGGTAATATACGTATTCGAAAGAATTTATTTAAAAAAATGAAAATCAGTTATCTTGACAACATAGCCTATTGTTTTACTGTGATCTTATAAGGCCTTGGAAATTAAAATACAGGTAGCTATGACAAAAAACATATTGATTTACATGCGCTTATCCAACTAGACCGTTAAAATGACCCAGGTGGCCGAGATGGTAGACCTTTCTTCTTCCGTAAGCCCTGCTTAATGAATAAATCTGGAGCTTAACTTGGAAATTAATTTAAAAAAAACATATTCTGCATATCATAATTGCAGTCATAACTGATTAAACAAAAACATACTGGCACTTTGTTACATCAGTTTACCTGATTTTATTATTACATGAATGAAACTGCTGAGGCATCAGTTCATTGACAGTTTACACGCATGCTGTGTTTTGCCATGGCAAGACATTTCCTGGCTTTAGAAAGTAATCACGAAGCCTATATCGTAGATCACATGCGTTTGTTCGTAGACGACCACGATAATTCTGATGTGGACCAGTCATTGGATTGTAGGCTTTATTAGTATTATTTTCGTTAGGCGTAGGAAACATGCAATCGTTTTTACGGATGAAATTGTGCTAAATACACTCAGCTTTATCGTCAGCTGTCTTTTCGAGTTGACAATTTATTTGCTTTTAAAAAGTTCTGAACTCAAAGATAAGCATCTTGAAAGCAGATTCAAAATTTTTTTTGCCCTTTTTCTTAATAATTAATCACTATTTTAGGATTATCGAGGGTTTGTCTAGGGTATGGACGCTCATTTAAAATAAATGCTTTGTCTCCTATTAAGAACATAGAAAAACGGGAATTGATTTTTCTTCTGATGGGCCAGCGGGGGGATATTAAGTAGCCTATAGTTTTAGAGAGGGCAAAGAAAAATCCATATGTTCCATAAAGACATGCCCATCGCTATCATCAACAGTAACAAATGTAAATAACATTCCAAGTGAAAACATAAGAATAACGGAAAAGCTGCAGGTCGCATTCTGTGTGAATACTTCCAACACAAGATATTATAATTTGTTACAATTTAAATATTACAATACATCCTCTACAATATATAATAATTAAATGTAGTTAAAATTTTCATCCTAGAATTTCCTAGTGTTTTTGACATGTTTTGGATTTATTTTGTAATTTGGTGAAACAGAAATAGTGCTGGTCAGTTACAATATAGAATTGCTTTTACAGTAGCATTTCAATAGATACTGCATTTTAATGATATTAGGCAGTGGCGTATCACCCAACAAAAGCTATCAACACAGCTATTTTTAACTTCTTTTTCTATCGCTAGCCTTTTTTGTCTTTCTGATCGTCTATACGGAAAAATAATAAACAGACTAAGGGAGCGAACTCATATTTATTAAAAACAAACAGACATTAGTCCAATAATATTAAGTTAACTGATGGGAAAATACAAATGTGTGCATAATCACAAAGTTCATGTTTAAATATGGGAAAATAAGAAAGTTAAGAAAATTTAATTTTATGGTAACAAACAACAGTTTCAATTTTAATGGGAGAGTCAGACAATAGATTAGCATAACTCTGGATTCTATTAATTCAGAATATGTAACAGTCGCCTTTTAAAATTGTTTTCTAGCTTTTACATAAGAAAATAGTCTAATTGTCTTATGAAAGTTTATTTTCACAGCCAAATTGTTCTCGATGTATAACATTGCTAGTTCATTTAGTCTGATTTGGCTCATTGTTCAGCGCAGTTGTTTTTATTAATTTCAGCTTTGAAAACTTCTTTCACAAGTTTCAAGAGAAATGCAATTATTTAAAAACAACTTTTCTCCTCATCCCTGAGTTGAATCAAAAGGGTCTTGTTTGTTTTGGAAAAATTCACTGCCTCGTTTTACAAAATCCGATAGTGGTGTTGGCCGGTTGCCTACGTCACAAATAAGAGGCACTTGACGTATTTCAGCACCAGACGCTATGCCTACAGATTCACTCGAAGAGAAATTTTGTCTTCTAAGTTTTGCTGACTTGTCTAGAAACTTTCTTCTGGCATTTGAGGCGGCACAGATTCCTCAAGGGGTTTTGATTCCTCCGATCTAACTCCAGAAGTAGAGGGTTTTTGAAAGCTTTCGAACGTGGAAGGTTATTTTGATTGGATGAATTTTAAAATGACTCCTCAGATCAGCTCTGTTTCTTTTTCTTTTGCTGTTTTGAGCCCCACTAGGCTCTTGACGCTTCATGACAGTATTTATGAAAATATCACAGTGAACTTTAATATAATTATTATATCTTCAAGAAGGGAAAACCGCGAATATGAGGAGATTGGTGAATAGTGAACGAATGTGAAATGAACTTGACACATTTTTCAAGTCACATAAATAATAACAACACTTAAAACTAACTCAGTGGTTAATATATTGTTAAATTTGTATGATAATGACACCTTTAATTAGTTCCGCTTTCAAATATCGTACCCTACACATCGGTACATGTCATTCTTATTTTCAAACCTAGGCCTATATTTCAGTGGCGGCTATTCAGGGAAAGTAGGTGAAGTAGCACTTCACCAGCATTTTTCCTTTACAATACGTATTTTTAAAGTTTATTTTCCATATCACGAATGTTGGTTTTTACTATAAATGCATTTATGTAATTTTGTATTGCCCGCCACGAGTGGTGTCAAAGGAGGAGGCGCCAGTGGTCCATTAATAACAAAGCACCAATTTCACTTCCTCCACCCGTACCAAAGGTAATAAAGGTTCGAAATCAATGTTTTTAACATAAATACCTGTTTTGAATTCTCCTCTGTCCAATAATATTTTCAGGAACGTGTGGCTGTGTGGCTTGAGAACTAAACATCGTGTATAAATAAAACGTATTTGGATTAGATATCTTCTGGGGAGATTGACGACTTTTTCTTACTTTTATACGGTATCCTTATACTTTGAAGGGTAGTTATAAGCCAGCTATCGTTTGTACAAACTCAGGCTTTTAAGTCTTACATCATTGGGCGAGGCTAGAACAGACTTTCATTCTTCACGATTTTATAAAAAAAAACTAACAATTTTGTTTAAATTTTCCACACGATTTGCATAGACGCTAAAGAGCTAGAATTTTTATTTTTAAAAAATTTCAATTAATTATTTAAAAGGTATTTATAAACCATATACTTCATTGAAATATGAACGGTAGAGGAGCTTGGATTCTTTCTCATAAAATTAAATATCATTAACGGAAAAAAAATCATAGGCGTTCGATTCTATAGCACAAAAGTGAGGCATAGGGATGAGACTAGAAGTTAATTTATTTAATGTGTGTCACCATCTACCAAGACTACTGTGTACTGTGATGAAAGCCCACTGTTACGTGTCACAACACTGAACCATCTTCGGAGATCGTCACCGATAGGACGCCATAGGACGACAACGTTGAATTACGACGTTTCATTCCTACAATGCATATTTTTTCATAGGCAATCATACGACATGTGACATATTAATCACTGTATATTAATGCCTTGAAGTATCCAGTAACGAGCTGAAGTTTATCAGATAAAATTGCATCTTTCCGACCCTTGCAAGCATATTAACTTATAAGATAAACAACAGGCATTGGTCGATTGCTAAAGATTATTAGTCAATACCAAGTCCGCATCGCATGATTGGAATATTCTGAATAATCTGATTAGGAGAATAATAATTACGATAAACATCAACAGATTCGCGGCGGAAAAGCAGGATCGAATTTATCTCATGAAACTCATAATCCCGATTGGGATTTATTAAGAGCATTCCATGAATAAAATGTATCAGATTTTATAAACAATAACTATATTCTTACCCGCATTGTTTAAAATCAAATCATCATTGTGCCAACTGTCAGATCACGACGTAGGCCTACTAAATGAAGGATCAAAAATGTTGCCAGACAAGTATCTTGTTTAGCGAATATTTCAATTCAGAAAGAACCTTTACTGCAGCTAGAAGAAAAGCAGCCATTCTATGATGATACCACCGACACGTTTGCAGCCTTAAAGGACTATCGAAGGATTGATTTGCTATACAAGACATAGGTGAGTTCGGTTATTAACATAAGCATGTGGCATTTTTTTTCCTCTTCACCTAATTTTCCGGCCACGAGCCGCCACTGCTATATTAATTTGTTATAGTGATTTCACGACACATTGAAAGTAAACACAATTTAATCAAAATCCACTTTAATGGTTGTTTGATTATATTTAATTTAAAATAATGCGTATGGGTTCTAGCTGAAAACAATTTATGCACAAAATTGATCTGAACCATATTTCTGTAGTTTTAATAGTTCAAAAAATAAAGGGAGATGGGGGGGGGGGCTGCCGGACCCAGGGACCAGGGGCCCGCTGGATCCTGGTGATGTGGTATAATTTTATGGAAAACTGGAATAGTTTGACAAAATGTTCTGTTACACGATTTACGAGAAGGAAGCTCCATGGAGAAGGGAAGAGACAACTAAATGAGGATGGTCGGCGGTTGGTGAGGGGCCCGTCACGTGTTCTGTGGCGTGACATGCATTGAGCTAGAATAGGTATATATATGGAGGTCAATGGTGACATGTGACACAAGCCGGCCTTGACGCAAGTGACACGTTGGTAGTGTTGTGTTGGAAGCGAAGCTTAAATGTCCCTAAAAGGTAGAGGTAAAAAATAAGGTAAGGATACAGAGATAATATGGTAAATATAATTTAATCAGGAAATTAAATCTATTGATATTGTATGAACTATCTATAGCCATACAGTCCTAGTCTAACTTTAAGAAAGGAGTTCAACTCTTAAGAATAGAACCCAGGACCAGTGGCGTAGGAAGGGGGTGCGGGGGGGGTGACAAAATAAAAATATATCTTTGTAAGTAAAAAATCGCTCAAGGGAATTTAAAGAAAATAATATTGTTTAAAACAATTAAATAAGCTTAACAACTATCTACAAGTCAACATGTGTATTGAAACTTCTTTTATAGTCCAGTCAATAAATGTCGAAATACACCGAATAGAAAAAAAAATCGTGTAGTTTTGAAATTTTGCAGAGATGTCGGAGGGAGTGTCCCGAATAACATACTAAAAGTCCCCGAAGGTGGAGGTGAGAGGGGGGCCCGCAGAAGGTCCAATTTTTACTTTTTTCGCTTATATCTAAACAATGGTGCATCGTAGAGGAAAAATTGCTACATACAAAATTAAAGCTGATAAAATTTCCTACAAGTTTGATCCTGCACATTTCTTCCTCTTTCCAATAGTTTTCGAGATATCCGCCAACGAAAATAAACTCTTTCGCCTCGCGCTTTTCGACACACTTTGTCTTCTAGCGCTTCATCCCTTAGGTATATAGCAATGTTCTCATGAAAGAAGTTGTAGGGAAATAAATTCACTTTAAAGTGAGTAGTCATTTGTTACTTTGTCTTCAAATGTTAAAAATTTATAACAATTTAAGTTTCGGTCAAATTTCGAAAGAAAACGGTACTTTCTCTATATTTAGGGGTTATATCTTTGTATATAAACTGTATATTATGTATTTACATCATGAAACAAGTGGAGAAATATGACACAACCATTAAAGTTGAATTTATTAAAAATCCGATCACTATACAAGCACAGGACATGTAATGGAAAATACATTATATTCCAGGCAAGAAAGGAAAAATAAGGACAGAAAAAAATCATGTAGTTTTGAAATTTGGCAGAGATGTGGGGGGAAGTGTCCTAAACAACACAGTAAAAGTCCCCAAGGATAGGGGTGAGCGGAGGGTAGGGGGCACTTTTGAATGTCATTTCTCGCAGTTTTTCCTAAACACACAAAAGCTATGGGTCTAGCAAAAAACAGTTTATGCAGCACAAAATTAAACTACATAAAAGTTCTTATAAAATTGATCTGAATGATATTTTTGTGTATTTAATAGTTCAGGAAATAGATGGATATGAAGTATGACATAGTTCTGGAAATTCTGTTTTACATACTCCTATATATTATATTTTTTAACGAAAATGAAAACAGATGATAAAATAAATTAGCATGATGCCAAGCAAGTAAACTAGTTCTTAGAATAATATTGATACTAAAGGTAAACATCAAAAATAAAACTCATTATTATTATTATTATTATTATTATTATTATTATTATTATTATTAGTATTATAAAGCTTCAAAATATCATGGTTATAAGAAACATAAACCAGGCCAATTTCCGTTATATTTTTCTTATAAAATATCATTTGGAAAAATTGTGAATAGTTAAACATATTTAGTAATTATAAGACCTAGTAAGCCTACATAGTAGTCTATTTTTTTCTGTCTCCAATACTGGAATCCTAGTACATCGTATGATATCTATCTACCGAACATTCAGTATTTATACACATAATAATAAATAATAATAATAAATTTAGCCTACAATACATCCCCTAAGGGCCAAGGCCTCCTGTATTCACAGGGAATTGCTCTTTGTTTGCTCCTTAAGTGAGCAAGTCTTAAGGAGCTACACGAATTTGTTCCCTTTCTTTATACACATATACAACATTAATTAAAGAGTTCCTGAACAACTTATTTTGCTTGGACGTCATCAATTTTAAACTTTTCTTCTCCTTCTAATGGTATACTTGTTGGTGTACGTACCATGACAGGTTCCACAAACGGATGAGCATTTAATACCAGCTTTTCTGCATCCATATCTTCCACCACACAGAGGTGCACAGTGACAAAATATGATGTGCAAATATTCTCAGAAGCCACATAGACAAGTAAACATTTATTTAAAGTAATAGATAGGCCTACTATTCTTACAATATCTAATAAATAAATCTAATTCCTTGCCATCTATCAAAATACTGGTAATTTTTTTAATGAAACATAAAACGGCTAATCTTTACAGCAAGAATAATAATAATGATATAATTTTCCTTAAAAAATAACATATAATAATTAAGGAATCGCGCACAATGTGCATTATCTTAACCTAAGCCTTAACCTACTGACAAACACCCAGTCCTGAACCCGGGAAAAGAATTTTTCACTACTGAAAAATCCCCGACCCGGCCGGGAATCGAACCCGGGCCGCCGGAGTGGAAGGCAGGCGTGCTACCGACTCACCCACGGCGACTATAGGTGGATGTAAAACATAATTTCCAGAAGTATGTCCTACTTCATATCCTTCTATTTAATGAACTATTAAATACACAAAAATATCATTCAGATCAATTTTATAAGAACTTTTATGTAGTTTCCAAACAATAAAAAAATCAAAGATCCAAAATTTAAAAAATCAAAAATTCATAAATTCAAAAATCAAAGATCCAAAGTTAAAAAGTCCAAAAATCCAAAATTTAAGAAATAAGAATTCAAAAAATAAAAATCCAAGCATCCAAAATTTAAAAAGTAAAAAATTCAACATTTAAAAAATAAAAAAATAAAAAAAAATAAAATACCTAAATTGAAAAAAAAAAACAAAAAAACAAATATTAAAAACTAAAATGCAAAATAAAAAAATTAAAATTGAAAGAATCAAAATTTAAAAAGTAAAAAATGAATAATTCAAAGATCTAAAATTTAAAAATAAAAAATTTTAAAAATTAAAATATTAAAAAACGAAAATTCAAAATTGAAAAATCTAAAAATCCGAAATTAAAAAATCCTAAAAAATTTCAAAGATCCAAAATTTAAAAAATCCAAAATAAAAAAAATAAAAAATTCAAAGATCCAAAATTTTAAAAATCAAAAAAACAAAATTAAAAAATTAAAAATCCAAAATAAAAAATTCAAATTACTGAAATATTAAAAAACAAACTTTTAAATTAATAAATAAAAAAAAATCCAAAATAATAGATAATAAAATCCCAAATTTAAAATTCCATAAATAAAAAGATAAAAAATTCAAAGATCGAAAATTTAAAAATCAAAAATTAAAAATTCAATGATCCAAAATAAAAAAATTAAAAATTAAAACAAGTTCAAAAACCCAATATTAAAAAGTCCAATAATGCAAAATTGAAGAAAACCAATAATCAAAAATATAAAAAATTAAAATTAAAACAAGTTCTACTACTGTCGCGTGGCGTTCCACGCACACTTTTTTAAATTTTGCTTTGCAATATGTCATCAGGAATGTTCAGGAAAACAATGTAGGCCTAGAATTGAATGCAGTCACCGATTTTAGCTTATGCAGATGACATTTGCCTGTTCTGCGATGACGTAAACACAATCGAGAAAAATGCAGAAAATCTTTTCGATTCCTGCAGTTTTATGTTGAATAGGAAATTATTACAGAAAAAAACTAATTATATGCTCATGAAACATCTAACTAATGCGCTACAAAATATTAGAATAACCGGTAAATCGTTCGAACAAGTGGAGAGAATCAAATGATATTTATTCTGAAATGTAATATCGACAGCAATCAGGAAATGCTTGTTTTTAAACAGTTCAGAAACTCTTATCTTCTCGTCTTCTGTCCAGAAATCTAAAAATAAAAATTTCCTGCCGGTTTAATTATATGGATGTGACACATGGTCCCTTACTCTTCGACTGTAGTTACCTAGCAACAACAAACAAACATTGGGATCAATTGAAGTTGACAATGAACAAACACGCGAGGGATTCCCCATTCAGAGCAGGCAAGCCAAGCAGTTGGGAAGGAAGCTCTACTTGTCTTTTAAATGAACAGGTATTGTGGCTCTTAATGCAGAATATTTGAGTTTGTATAGGGGTAGATAGACTTCCTATAATGTTGTATATTGATTCTTTCGTTTACTTTAATTTATTTACATTGCATGTTGAAATATACTAGAAGAAATATAACTTTCACAACTCCATATAACTGATTAAATCTAAAATTGTGTGAAACGAAAACACCGATTTAATATTCAGTAACAATGCCTAACACTCTAGTTAAGTTATAGAAATGTGTCAAGATAGGCCTAACTCTGTTGTGTAGCTTATTAACCTTGAACTCGCAACATATCGATTGAAGTCGCATAGCAACAACAAACAAACACACAACACAGTAGAATAGCTTGATGTGTTTGGTTTTGAGATAAGTCGAAACCTGAATTAAAGTGATCGAAAAGACTAAACTCGGATTTGCCAAAACTTAATGAGTATCGTCCCACCACTAATCTCAAGTCTTATTTAATACAGGCTAAATAACTTCATACTACAGCCCATCTGCAATAACTATTTAATTTCAAAGACTTGTAAGATTTTGCATTTTCACAATAAATAAATTTAATTTAAAAAAATTGAACCTTTGTTTCAGTATTTAAAGGTTCTATAAGTAGATGAAGTGGCGTATCTAGAAATTTTCGGACAGTAAATGTCACCCTTCATAATAAAGAACATGCTTATAATTTATATATAGGACAAGGCATTTGATGATTTTGCATCTTTTTATATGAAGATTGAGAGATAGCTCGAATATATACATATACCTATATATTTTAATGTTATTTACATTCAGCTTCCCTCATTCAAGGGTTGCCCTAAGACAAAACCTAATAGAAAAAAGATCTAACATGATGTAGGCTTTCACGGCCGGTGTCCTCATTGTTAAAACCTTCCGGGCCCTTTAGCCGTGGTCCTTTGGATGAGTTTCCGCCGAAACGTCCGGAAACTCATCCGACGGACCACGGCTACAGAGCCCGGAAAGTTTTAACAATGAGAAAAAAGATCATTTACACCAGAAGGAAGTCTTTACAAGCATTTACAATGAACATTAAAAAAAAACTCTATTAACTACTTAGGCCTGTATCAAGAAAACTTATAAAACAACAAGAAAAAAATTAATTGATTAAATAAGGGCAATTTGTTTTTGCATTTTTCGCCACTTTCAAAAGATAGGTCATTTTATCGGTATGTTTAGGTCATTTTCGGAATTTTTTATGAGTTTAAAAAAATAAAGTGTTACATTACCGGTACGTATATTTACAATTTTTCATTATTATTTCTGTTTTTAATGCTTAGAAATTAGTTACCTCGGGGAGACGTTTCCCAGTTATATTTGTGTTCACAACGGAATAATTTATTGGACTTGAAACTTTTTCACTAAGCAAGCCATTATAATATCATTGACAATCTATCTATTATTAGTTGGTATAAAGAACCTTTTATACGAGGGTCTGTAACGTGTGCTCATATTTCCAAAAGAATTATTGGAAATAAACTGTTTTTAACTCTGATTTCTGCGAACATTATTTCGTCCTTCACTCTGGGCCCTGAGGATAGAGGTTAGTGCTCATTGATCGACTGATTGCAGCTGGAGGGAATCGACGTGATATAGACAACAACTTGCTATAGTACTATAATCAATTGTTAAAGTACTTATAAAGGACATCTTTTTGAATTTAGTTAGCAATACGATACGAATTAGGTTGTGGGCGCCGATCACACAGGAAAAGTTTACGATGTAATTTAGCAATTTTATCTATTTTTTTCAAACAAACTAACCTTATAATACTTACAGTTTTATTTCATTCATATTTTTTTTGTCTTTATAATGTGTTAAAGTAACATACTACTTATTAAAAATAAATAATTGTGAACATTAAACTGTGTTTAAATTAAACTCATTGAACCTTGAACCTTTTAGTGTTACCTTTTAGTGTGTCTAGGGCACTACCATCTAATTAGCCCCGTGGGTGAACAAGCTGACAAACCTCCCGGGATATAATATGGCAAGTATATTGCTCCTAAAGTAACATAATGTTCCAAACCTAACAAAACCTGTCACAGACCTAGAACTTACTGTAATGCAGAGATGGGTACAAGGGACTTTTGACAATATACAAGAAGGACAGTTGGTCACCCTGCTTCGCTCAGAAACAAAAATCATCGCACAGTCCGTGCAAATGTGAATATTCAATGGGCAGAGCTTAAGGGGCAACTTACTTTTGGATTTAGCCTCAAACATAATACGCATAAAAATATACAAAATCACAGTGTTACGAAAATGCACCTTCTCAGGCGGGTCCCGTTAGAGAATTGGTGGGAGGAGACTAGTGAGCGACCTAATATTGTTTTTACCCCAATCTAAAATATTCACAGCAGAAACGTTGGTTGCTGGGTATGAGTAGGTAGGTCTACATAACAGCCATTTCATAATTTCAGGTGGGACATTCTATAACTATTATAACAACTATTTTTGTTTATTACATGTCATAAATAATGAATTAGAACTTGTTCTGCACATTCTGTAAAATCTACTATGGCTTCTCCTTCGTTCTACATGCAAAGCATTATTAAAAATTTATTTCAAATATTTTAAATTTGTTTCTCAAAATCTGTTACGGGTGGGACATAATTTGGACACTGTTTTTAATGATGCAAAACAAAAACTCATTTTCTGTTCTGCTATTACTGTTAGGGTCTTAATGTTGTTATTAATGAAGGTATGAAGGATTCAATACAAATTATAAACTGTTTCCAGGTTGTCAGAACATTTATTTAACTCATCAATAATAATAATTTAACAAAACTATCACTGTTACGGGTAGGACAAAAATTCCCTTGTTTGTTATTTTACATAGTAATTAACCACACATATTTTTTGTAGTTAATCTTATACCAAATTGTACCTTAAGATATATATTTTCTCAAATGTAAATGGACATAGCTGATTACTCTTGACTACTTGGTATTAAAGAGTGTTCAAAATCATGCTAAAAATGGCAAAAGAAAGTAAATCAACGCTATAAATAAGTAAATCGACAGATTCTACACATGAAACCACTTCAAATACACCCAAGTCCTTAAAATTATGATAATTTGAGGTCTTTAACTTATTTTTGACCACCCAATTAGAATAATTTTATAACTTCTCTCTTTGAGGGAAAAATTCCCATATTTTATGAAATGGCTGATAACCAGCCTTTCGATTCACCTGAAATCTCACTCACGATGTTTTTGTTGTGTGTCATATTGTATTCGTCTTACAGAAACAGAGAGAATTTTTTGAAATGGAGGAGAATGCTTTCAGAAGGAGGAAGAGAGGTGAAGGAAGTCCGTATGCCTGAAAAAAGGAAAGAGAAATTTGGGAGTAGTGAAAATAGCCATCTCACAGGTTAGTTAATAACATTAGGCCAATTGCTTCAGATTTCCAAAAAAGCTGATGGACTCGTAAATATGCTCCCATACATTCCGCAAGAGGCAAGATGTTTCTACGTGGACATTATCAATAATGCAAGCACGTGCCAAAGACTAGATGCTAAAGATCAGTGATTCCTTTCAAGTTGGAACTTTACGTCTCACTCTCGTCCCCCTTCCACTCGGCCGCTTCCCTGCCTGACCACTACACTGTCTTGTCTTGACCACCCCCGGCCACTGCCAGCAGTTCGCTGTGTTATGCTGTGCTATAGTTGTAGCCTATTGCATGCAACTGAGATGTCACCATTTTCCCTTGCACCAAACAAAACATTTCACAACTATAAAAAATGCCGTATATATGCCAACAGAACATTTTACAATTATAAAAAACAAAATAATATTTCAAAAAGACCATTGCATGAATACATAATATTTCACAATTATAAAATACGCCGTAGTATAACAAAATATGGCAGGAAAATTCCCTTGCACCAACAGTACTCTTTTCATAACTAACAAAATATCTAAGAATTATAAAAAACCCCCTATCATAACTCAAATATACAAAAGCTTTCTTCACTGCTCAATAATCACTCATGGCGTAATGGTTAAGACTCCTAGCTATCATGCTAGGGGTCCCGAGTTCGAATCCCGGTCGTTCCAAAATTTACCATTAGGAATAGGTCTCAAAGAGGTAGGTAGGGTGAAGAGGAAGAGAGGAAGGAGACGGGAAAGGAAGAGAAGAAGAGAGTAAAGGAGAAAATTATTTAATTTTTTTGTTTCGCCAAATTACTGGTAGATGGCGCTACTGTCGCAGCTAGTAGTTCAAATGCTGCTGCTAGGGGAGGGATTGAGAGTAGGAGTGGGGTACATGGGTGATACGTAATGTTCCATTTTCCCAATTGGTGTTTCCTTTTTATTATATTTTCTTTCTTTGTATCCTTAAGATAACTTTCATTCCTTATGATTTTAAAATGTTCATTTTTACTAAATTTCAAAAAATTATTATATGTTCAAATGCCATTTCACGTTGTGATTTAAGTTGATACATTTACCCTTTTGCTGTTCATATTTTTTAAAAATACTGTAAGAATTGGCAAAAAAGTAAACGCTTCAATTCATCCATCCATTCATCCATCCCAGGTTTTATCAACATTCATATCATCCCTAGCTTCTTGTTCTGTGGCGTTTTCTAGAACTGCAAATCTGTTTGAAATCTCGACTTGGTAAGCATTCTTACTTTAGTCATCATCTAGCTTTTTCAGATTGAATCTCTCTATATCAAAATTTTGCATAGTTCCCTTATTAAATGACAGTTTCTCCCAAATAACCGCAGCAGATGATGATCCGAATTGCAGTCAGTGCCTCTAAAAGTTCAAACATCAATTATACTAGACTGCTTCTTGCATCTATTAGCACATGGTCGATTTGATTATGAGTCTTTCCATCTGGCGAGGTCCATGTGTATATATGGCTATAATGATGTGGGAAATTTGTACTCTTTATGATTAAAATTTTACCTGTGGCAAAATTCACTAATCTAACTCCGTTGCCGTTTGCTCATGTTAGATTTAAGTGAGCGATGAAAGTCACATGAGAGTCGGGTTGCGAGCTGAGAGCTGGTACGACTTTTGCCTCATTCCAGCTTTGTTGGTTTAAGAGCCGACTTATTTTGAACGACCAGCTCAAAACAGTTTTCCGTTCAAAAGAGTTGGTTTGTACACGGACGACCCATCACTAGTCCCGTTTAGCCTATGTATAACTTTCCACAGGAGCATAGAATGGCATAAGGGGTTTTGTTCTCTTTTCTTTTATCTCATGTGTGATAGGGAGGGCTCTTGTCATCATTATTAATCGGAGGCGAATATAGTTAAAACTGGGGTACCACAAGGTACAGTGTTAGTTCCCTTACTTTTCGTCCTATATATCAACGATATAATTGAACTAAACGATAGCAAAATAATATCATATGCAGATGATACAACTGTTACCAGTGGGAACAAATGTGATATCCTATTAGAAAGAAATGCTTCCATGGGTGCCAATACTTTATCCGAGTAGGCCTACTTTAAAGCCAACTACCTAATTAATAACATAAACAAAACCAGCATAATAAAATATAAATTCCCACACAATGTTACAGAAGATAATTTCAGATTACAGACAAGCAGCGGATATCTAGAAGAAAGCGAAAGTCACTTATTTCTGGGGATATATCTAGACAATCAGTTATCATGGAAAACACATGTTGAATATGTATGTAAAAGAATCAGTAAGGGTTTATTCCAGATAAAGTGCCTGGCTCCAATGTTAGAGAAAAAAGTACTTAAAATGGCCTATTATGGAATAATATATCCACACTTAATATATGGGATTGAACTATGGGGGCATGTTACTACACCTACATGAAAAGAATACTAATTCTCCAGGAAAGATGCATGCGATTAATGTACAAAATAAATGAGAGAACATCATGTAGAGATACATTTATTAAGGAAAGTATTTTAACTGTATTTTCACTGTACATACAGAAAAGAGTGGAGGCAGCAAGTGAACAACCTTATACCGAACTAAAGGAACAAACTTTAAGAACTGCAAAGTGACTGTACAAAGCACCGTTCGTGTGAAATAGCTCACCACGCGGACTTTACCTACCCGAGCTTCCCCTCCTGTAGGAGGCCCTAGCCCTTCATGGGACATAGAGGCTAAATTCATTCATTCATTCATTCCTTCATATAAATTAGTTATACTAGTAAGAAGCAGACCTGAACTATCTCAAACAAATACTCAATTACATTCTTATGAAACAAGAACAAATCTAAACCTGCATAGAATAAATTTTAACACTAGAGCAGCTGAAAAAGATCCCTATCTTAAAGGAGTAATATTTTACAATAAACTACCTAACCATATAAAAGAAATGACTGGAAAGAAATTCAAGAACCATCTCAAGCAATACCTCTGCAATCTAGCTCTGTACAGAATAGAAGACTACTAGTTCTTAACCATAATAATCAAATTAGTTAAAAAATTGTGTACTGTATATAACTAATGTGTATGTAATCCTCTCATTTATTAATGTTAATCAACAATATCTGTACTTAACAATTTCTGTATATAACTTGACCTGTGTATATATAATTATAATGTGTACAATTTAATATGTAATATTGTCCGTATGGACAAGATTTGTAATGTTACTTTTAGAAGTTATAAGTATTGATATGAACTAATGACAACATGTATGTAATTTGTAAGATATATCCTTATGATAGATGTTAAATTGTATGTACTTGTATCTGACAATGTCCGAAAGACTAATTGTGGTCTCCATGGACGGCAAATAAATATTATATTATTATTATATTATCTCTTGTGATGTGATGTCCAGTTCAAATATCTGTTGGTGTTCATGGAGTTTTTATAAACAGAGCGAATAATGGATCCATCTGGTCCAAGAAAGTTAGCTTGCCATCGTTTTCTATTTCCATTGTGAATATTATTTTTTTTTTGTGTAGGAAGTTTGTTGATATCTTAAAAATCAGATATTTACTACCCTGTTTCAGCTCTAGAAGAAAACCAAACGTTATTCATATCAGCTTCCAATTATTAACAACAACACATTTAATACGTACAATTAAAATGAATTAATCAGTCAGTAAAACGGAGGCTGTATTTATAAACTGACTTAAACAATGCCTTAAATACAGAGTGCTTCAAAAAAATGTATATACACTTTGAAGATCTATTTTCTGTTCTACAAGGCTAAATTTCTGGAAATGAAAAGCTTAAAGTCCAATTTGAAAAACAAATAACTTTCTGATGAAATGTGATTGATGTTTAAATGTTCAAAGCGGTGGCCTTCAGCATCAATACATTTCTGAGTACAAGTCACCACTGACTCCGTACATCGTACCAAAGTGTTTAATGAGATTTCTGCACACACCGCTTGAATCTCATTCCAGAGTGTGTCTAGGTTAGGTGGTTTACGTTTGCACACCTCATCTTTTACTGTGCCCCCTAAGAAGAAATCGAGCGGCGTAAGGTCTGGAGAGCGTGCAGGAAACTCGATTAGTCCCATACGTCCTATCCACTGGCCTGGCAAATTTTGATCCAGGTATGCTCGTACGTCCCTGTGATAGTGCGGTGGCAGGCCATCTTGTTGGAAATAAAACTTATCAATACCGTATAATGCACGAAAGGCAGGGAATATGGAATCAGCAAGCATTGTTAGGTACTTTCTATTGTTGGATGATTATTGGCACAATTTTTGAACGATTGTTTAAAGTATTCTGCTGCCACCTATTGGAGAAATGTAACATTACTTTCTCCCACAAATTGAACCTTGTAGAACGGGATATAAATTTTCTATGGCAGTTGAAAGTGTGTATACATTTTTTTGAAGCACTCTGTATTAGTGTCCTTTTCCCTTTTGTCAGACTTTGTCATAAACGAACTCTTACATTGGATCACCAGAATCCTATCGGACATAGCCTATACTGATTATTACTATTAATCACATTCTGGGCCCTGTTTCATTGAACTTGCTAATAATATGAATTAATAATATTAGAACTCTTAATAATATTTATTATTTAACAAAATCTTGTTTCATAGAGATATGAACACACTAAGTTACTCATATCATCTCTTGACAGCCATTCCATTGTTACGGTCCAGACATTTACACGCTTTAGGAGTCCTCATACTCATTGTTAAGATAAATTTTCAGAAGGGTTAATAATATGTATGAATTACCTTCAAATAGTACTTCACCCCTAATATATTTTTAATCCCATGTCAACATTAAAAAACCAATTAATTAATAAAAAGTACCCTGTTAAGGTTCAGACTCACACAGAAGGTTACCTATGTCATCTTTGTAAAGACATGCAAATCTCTGTGAGTTGTACAACTTTATGGTGAATCATATTTTTTTCCTTCTTTATAAACCTCCAAGGATAATTATGCACTATTGATCAACCTCAAATTTTCAATAATTAACACACAGTCAATTTTCAAAATATTTTACGGTTCAGACACTGTGTACTTACTGAACAAATTAAGAGACTAGAAAATTTACACATGTTTTGCAAAATCTAGGAACCATGAACACTTAACTAGTCAAAATGAGTAATTTAACATAAACTTGGGCCCTATCTTAGGGTTTATCAAACTGTTGTCGCAAAGAAATTGTGATTGCTTAAGAGTATGTCTCGTTATGTCTACTTAAAAACAAACGGTCCACTATTATTAGTGACAGTATATAGTTTGACAACACAAACAATGACTGAAGCCTGTTGTATAGAGATGCCCTTTTCTTGAGGCCATATCCATGTGGAAATACCACTGGAATGCATGTACTCAGTCACTGATAATGTTAAGTAGGCCTACCTCAGCATAATATGACTTTTCAGGGGATAACTTCTTTCCATCTTTCAGCTTGACAAGGACAAAATCACAAAATTTAATTCAAGGAGGGCTTTTAATTCACTCTGATCATGAGTGATAATTAGGGTAAGGCATTTGATGATTTTGCATCTTTTTTATATGAAGGTTAAAAGACAGCTCGAATACACATAAATGTGAATTATGAAACAATTGATTAAATAAAAGCAATTTGTTTTTGCACTTTTTGGCTTCATTTTGCATTCTCAAGAGATGGTCATTTTTTGACACTTTTTAGGTAATTTTTGCAATTTTTAGGTCATGTTTCAGTGGAGGAGCTTTTCCATGTACAAATCGTTACTTTCAGACAACAGACAATCATTTTTATTTGAGGTTCTCCGCCAAGTGTTCATAGTTCACTTTAATTCTGGTTTACTGTAAACAACCATACCAGTTTGGCTTGTAGCAATAAAGAATTTTTTCTTTCTTTTTAAATGGCACATATTTGCTTGGGGCAATTTAATGGGCATGCCAGTTCAGAAAT
This sequence comes from Ectobius pallidus, assembly GCA_964059195.1. NCBI lineage: Eukaryota > Metazoa > Arthropoda > Insecta > Blattodea > Ectobiidae > Ectobius > Ectobius pallidus. The sequence continues at coordinate 1,892,633 of CAXKWD010000009.1, read as the reverse complement.
AATTTCTTTTTTGCTAAATATGTAACAAAATAAGTGTGTTTTATATTGTAATTTTATATATAACGCACAGTCATAAATTAAATTGCTTTCAGCAATTCATTACTTAAAAAAACTAATTATAAGGAATAATGGTAAATGTATTGGTCGTTTTATAAAATTTTGGGTAATTTTTTCACAATTTTTCGAATTTTTTATTTAAAATTTTTTCACTGTTTTATTGCCTTGCCTAGTGACGATAAATAATTGTCTTGGCGAAGCACCTGAACTTGGTCTGACCGACTACTAATTTATTTCTGGTTGGTGTAACCTGAAAGTAATGGGGGCTACAAAGAACACCAGATTACTTTTTCTCTGGTTTTGACTTCGCATGCTGGCATCCACAGTATTCTCACTGCTCAGGTGTATTCACAGAATATTTTTGGCTCTTTGCTGGAATTCAAACATTGGGCTTCGTCTTCCAACTCCATCCACAGCCACTTTCCCATGGAGTGGTGCCTAAATATTCCATTCAGTATCTAGAGAAAATTTGTTTCCAAAGAATAAGAGACTGAAAAAGGTAAAACTTTTTTAAATTGTGCTGCCGAACCCCTTGAAAACACTTCCTTAACCACATTAGTAAATTTTGCTTTCAGTTCTCATATACTTGTCTTCAAGAATGTCCAGACAGCAAATTACACCTGAAAAAATATTTTTAATACATAGGCCTAACTATTACTCACTGGAGGAGTTGCAGTCTGAACTTTGAGTTTTTACGCATTTACATAAATTTTCTCATTTTTGTTTTGTTTACATTTGATTTATCATTTATATTTTCCACTTTATAAACTTTGACTTATTCCATATCCTGTGACTAGTGATGTGGATCGGAAATATTCCCAGTGGGAAGGAACTTATAAAATAGCAATTTATAAAACTCCTTAGTTTTGAACGTTTTTATGCTTATTAACGGTTCAGGTACCTGGAAGTTCAACTATTTCAGTAAAATTCCAAATGTTTATCTTGGAATCATCATAGGGTTGTAATATCCTTTCCTATGATATAACTTTTCACTTATTTTAAAAAGAAATGTGCCTCGAGTCCATCAATTTTTAAAAAATAACAATAATTTGTGATAATCTCTTTGGTTTTATTTATAAACTTATAATAAAGTGATACCTCACTCACATTTATTCAAACAGTAGGCTATTAAAGATAAGCAATTATCTATATATAAAAGGCAATGTTAGTTGTGTGTCCTTTATGGACTAAAAAGAAACTACTGGACCAATTTACGCACGGCTTTTTGCAAAATGATCTGCGTTGTCCGGAGAAGGTTTAAAGCTATTGGAATCTTTGATGTGACAGTCGAAAGAAAATTAGGAGCCTAATTTCTAAAAACATTACTCTGAATTCTTCAAATGTAATTCAGTTGTCATGACAACAACATAGTTTACAGTGTTCACTTAGGACTTTGACAGTTGCATTTTACTGGGCTTTGACAAATAAAATATCAGGTGTGATGTATCACATAACTTTCCCTACCCTAGGCATGGAGAATACCATTTTATCACTTCGCATTTTGATGTAGAATAAGTGCTTGTATTCCAGGGACAGCATTTTCAGTTGTTTCACTCTGAGTGTAACGAGTAAGTTATGCCATATCAGAAGTCTGAAAAAATTCTATCCACTGATACTTTATTCATTGCTGTAGGCTTTGTATTAGTTGAGAAATAGGGATGTTTATTGTAAGCCCTAAGCATGTAAACAGAGGCATAATAGGATGGAACATTTTTAGTCCTATTTGTGCAGTAAAATATTGTGTCCCAGATTTTTGGGAAAGAATATGTGAAAGTGATATTGATTTTCTTTTGATCTTAGCCTGGTAAACGGTTGTATGACAACATGAAAGTGGGAAATAAAATACCCCATAAACATAGTAATATGATATGATACCGCAATTTCTGTTTCTTATTATTTGAACCCCTACCAGGCATGGTTAGCAAAATTCTAAGTCCTTTATGAGCGATAAAAGTAATACCGGTATCTAGCTTTTTCTAAGGGAATAGTTTGAATGTGTTGAGTCATTCTTCTTCACTTAAAACTCTATATCCCTATAGGCCTATATAAAGACTTACAGCTTGGAAATCAAAAGTCCTTCATGATTTAATTTTGAATTACATTCATAATACAAAAAATGGGCGACACAGGGCCTTTTAAGCTAGTTTATTATAATTGGTAATAGATAGTGTTGGTATCTAATATATAAAATCGAAAGTGTGTATGTATGTATGTTTGTTCCTTATACAAATCTACATTTCTTTACCAATTTACACGACATTTTGCACACATACCCAGTTAAGCCCGGGAAGTAAAGCTGTCAACATTAAAATTGAAACAAATCAGTCCTTCCCTTGAAAATTATATAATTTCTGTGAATATTCTACTGAAAAAAATGAATGTTGTTCAGTTCACATGGCAACAGTGAATTGTTTACTGTGATTACATAGGGCCTTGGCAACTATATAGCCTAATGCTGGACTTTAACAAATTATGATTCCATGTAATATATTGGCGAAAATAATTACTGAAAAATGAATTACACGAAAATAAAGCACAGTGTGATGCAGTCACATAACTTTCTCTACCCTCGACATAAGAAATATTTTCTCACTTCACATTTTGATGTAGAATAAGAGGTCGTATTGCAGGAGCAACTTAAGTGTGTGAGTATGCTATATCAGAAGTCGGTAAATAGTCAGTTATCCATAGCTGTAGGCTTTGTATTAGTTGAGATTTATCATAGGCCCTAAGCATGGGATGGAACATTTTGAGTCCTATACTCGCAGTATATTATGTCCCGGGTTTTAGGGGAGGAAAGTATGAAAGTGATACTGCATTTCTATTTTATTTCAGGCCCGAAACGGTTTAACATGAGAATGAGAAATAAAATTTTCCGTCAAGTCAATACAATCTTATGTAATTTATGTTTCTTCTTATTTCAACCCCGCCCAGGCATGATGTGTAGAAGCAACGGAATGCAGCATTCGACATCCTCTATGGGCCATAAAAAGCTATATCTAGCGTTTTCTGATGGAACAGTTTGAGTGTGATAAATCTTTTTTCTTCATTTCAAGTTTTACATACGGTACATATTATATAAGCACCTAGAGTTTCACAATCGAAAGTCCTCCATAAGTTAAATTCAAAGTACAAAACACAAAGCCCGGGCGACGCCGGGCCTTTTCAGCTAGTTTAAAATAAAATGCCAAAAACCAAACCTTCAAGATTAACAATTTTAATATTACACAAAGACAAATTTTATTATAATAAGTGTACAGTGTAAGGTCACAAATTTAACAAAAGCAAACCTAATTCTAAAAGCTGTTTATTTATTGTTTATGATTACTAGACCCTGTTTTTTCCCCAGCTTCCTAATTAGAACATTCTAACTTAGTTTCCCATTTCATGTTCTTTGTTTCCGAATATATGAATCTTATAGAACCTAAAAAGGACTAAATTGGACTGAAGGGCCTAAAAGGGGTTAAGGAGGGCTTCTGCTGAAAAACCATGGGCTAAAGAGGACTTCTGCTGAAAAACTAGGGGCTAAAGAGGATTTTTGCAGAAAAAACTATTTTTAAACAGTTTTTCCAATTAATGCAAAGGTAAATAAATATGTGTATTTGTGCATTTTAAGAAAAGACATAATAAAAATAAATTTATACAACACACTGAAATTAACAATGTATGTGTTGCGTTGTCGCTTGTCTTTGTAACTCGAAAATGTGCCGCCTTGCCATCTGCAACTAATCCAGTGTCATTTCAACTTCAAAATAACAAGTTTCCGACCAATGGTAGAGGAGTAAATTAAAGGAACAAATTTGTGACACTCGAGAAATAGTTGCTTGTTTATTTTGAAAAAAAAAATAGAATAACCATGTCAAAATTATAGGCTAATGCAATTTTCGGTGTTAATATTTGTGTTCAATATTATGTTTTATTAAGACGGCTGAAATCGTTTGTTTATAACCAGAGCCCGGATTCTGATGACCTAAAGTTGTTTGAAAAATGACCTATAAAATGACCCTAAATTTTAAAGAAAATGACTTAATAATCATATAAAATGACCTAGCAACTGACATTTTCTTCACAAAATATTATTATTCTACACACAAAGTTATAAACTAATTTGTAAAACTCTAATTGCAGAAAGGTTGTTGTAGGTCTAAAAACTTTGTTCTTTGTTCTTGATTGAAGCATTTGAGAAGGAAAGTAAGAAAATTGTATTGTTTTTAAAGTAGATCCTACAAAAATTTTGCATTTATTTAAATATTACCTGTATGGAAAAAAGAAAAGCTTGTAAACCCTATCTTATTCTGGATTGCAGTAAATCACTGATAAATGACCTCTAATTGTCTGAAAGGATACATTTGTACATGGAGAAGCTCCTCTCCACATCCGCCGAAACAATGGGTGCATACTTGAAATATATATATATTTTTTAAATCTTTCTTCAACATTACAATCTGTTCTACAATGAACAATAAGTAATAATGATGCAAGAATGAACATGTTACAAATATAGCCCAGTGGCTAATATTTGTATAACATAACAAATCTGTTTGACATTTAATTAAATCTGTAGATCAAGTCCAAAACTCTATTTCTATTGAGCCTACATGTGTTTGTCCCATTATTCAGGAGATTCACTGCATATGTTTAGACGATTCTGGTAGGCCATACTGTATTTACTTATTTCCTTTTTTACTGTTTGTTTCTCAAGATCTTTATAAATATATTTGTTACTGATGTACCAGGGAATTTTACCAATAGTTCGTATCGTTTTGGATTGGAAACGTTCTAGAATTTCTATGTTGAGTTGCTTTCCATATTGAATTCCATACGTCCGTATTGGTTTAAGGATACATTTGTAAATTAAAAGTTTGTTCGTAGTTGACAACTCTGACTTGGGTCCTAGGAGCCAATACAATTTGCTGAATTTTAGATTTAGTTGTTTGCGTTTGGTACTTATATGCTTTTTCCAGGTCAAACAACGATCCAGGTGGATACCCAACTATTTAACTTCTTCTGACTGATTCTTACTAGAGGGCAAGTGCCTCGTCTTAGCGTGAAAGTTACATGTAGACTCTTATCTTCATTAATTTTTATTCTCCATTTTTAAGCCAAATCTCGAATTCAATTAGGTATTCTTGTATGTGTTGTGATGCTGTGGTTAACTCTTCATGGACTGCTAAGACTGCTGTATCATCAGCAAAAGTTGCTATAGTTGTCAGTACATCCTCAAGTTTAAGTGGCCGGGAATTTTATATCACTACCTGTGACTTACTGTATTTTGGGATCTCGTGAAATGCATTAACACATTACATTACATTTTCCCATGATCCATATCTTCATTCACTATCACAAAATTTGTGATCTTGATTAAGTAGACAGGCCAGGCAACAGCTGTGAACAGTGTTGTTTGTTGATGGGCCCAATGAGCTGACTGAATTAATTCATCCTGTGCAATGAGTGAGTAATTCTCAGCGAAATCTATCTATAAAGATTATAAAAGTACATCCATTTCCACGTCAGTTTTGTTCCACTTCAAAGTAGGTTGACTGCCTACATGTCTTTTAACGATCTGTAATGGAGTTGATAATTAATTTTGAAACCAGTTCTTTCACTATGATATTTTTTCCAAAATCGATTCTATCACACTCTGTTTTTAAGCTCATCTTTGACCTATAAATTGTTCAAATTAATGGTTAAATGAAACTTAGGTCACCACTGGTTACTTGTCCTCAATTTTGGTGTCTGGACCGTAACGTCATTAAATGTGCTCAAATTTTAGTAGGCCTATGTGTTAGAAAATATTAAATATTACCTTTGTACAAATTATTGTTAACATATAAAATAAATTAAGTGGAGGGAAAGGAAATAGACATTAAATCCATGTCTGGGATATTAATACAGGTAAGAATCAGCTTGAAAAATTTTATGTCATAACCGGGATTTGAACACGGATCTTCGGCTTAATTAATAGTATATAAATAATAACTTGGCTTCAAAGTACCTACAAATGTAGGACGCCATTGGATGTGTGTTCTCAACGGAGAAACCTCCCGTGGTCTGCCTTGTCTTCTGAATCAGTTGAGGAATTTGATGTCGTACTGGCATGTTGTCATGGTAGCTCAATGGTAGAGCATCGGTGCGTTAAGCCGAAGATCCGTGTTCAAATCCCGGTTATGACATAAAATTTTTCAAGCTGATTCTTACTTGTATATAAAATAAACTTTTTCACTATTTCTGTTATGGTTCAGACAAATGCACAGTATGTCGGAAATACGAGTAATCAAATTTATAATTAGCTCTTGGTAGTAAATAATAATACTTCATAAGACTGGTAATATAATGAACAACTTTTGGAGAGAAAAAATCAGCTGATTCTCCAGGCTGTCAACGATAAGGCTTAAATACAAACTGTTAATTTTTCAAGAAATTGGTTGCTTTCGTTATGTTCAAATTTAACAATCAATAACAAAATGTTACTGATTTATGTATAGCGTAGAGCTTTATCACTGGTACTCACTACTAAATTGCGGTATTTTGTTACCTGTTGGAGCGCTTTCAACCGCATGGAGCGGCCATCTTCAGCAACTGACTTCCGTGGTGTTGTTGTTGTTGGGATGACATTTCTGGATAACTGTATCGTACAGCACCACGGAAGTCAGTTGCTGAAGATGGCCGCTCCATGCGGTTGAAAGCGCTCCAACAGGTAACAAAATACCGCAATTTAGTAGTGAGTACCAGTGATAAAGCTCTACGCTATACATAAATCATTAAGATTATCGCTACAGAATGGACAAAACTCAAGAAAAAAATGTTACTATTTGCTTTTTGATGAACTTCTTTCTTTTGTGGATTAGAACGTAGTAACTAGCTCTGAGAAATCAATAAACCCATTAAACACTTATTCAAGATAGAGGTAGGCTTACGTAGGCCTGTTAAAACCTAACCTCAAAATCTAGTCTTATTGTGATTAAAATTCCTTTGATGGCAAGTATAGATGTTTTCATAATCTACATTGAATGAGAGGGATTCATTGTTCACAAGTTTAAGATCACGAAATCTGTATAACAAAGATTTGAGAATAACTTATTAGACTGGATACACTCATAGCCTAACACCTAATATTATGAGTAAATTTTATTACCTTTGTAGTCTGTGAAAGTTACTAATAACTTAATATTTGTAACTCTTACTAATAAATTTAGGGCCATGAACTCATAACTAATAAGTTAGTATTAAGTTAGCAAATATTCTTATGAAACAGGAAACTAATAATATTAAGAATTATTATTATGTATTCAATTCAATTTTGTTTATTTGCCTTTAGAAACATAATTGTCATTGTCAAATTATTAAACTAATTAAAACTAAAGATAAAAACAAAAACAAAATTAAAACAAAATCATGATCTTTCAGCATTATGTAACCTTAAAGAACTAAGGTATTAAAGTTCGCTTCCTCCACTTCCTCCATGTTGTAGAAGCATTTTTGCAAAAGCCACCTTTTCAGCACTGTCTTAAATTTTATATTTGAAACAGCTCTAGCTTGCACTGACAATCTGTTAAACAACCTGACCCCCATTGCCAGAAAGCTGTTTTTAGTCTTGCTTAATCTTACGAAATTCGTCTCAATCATGGATTTCGTTCTGGTATTATCTTAGACTAAGTTGAGCAAAGTTTTCTTTAACCATAAGGAGTGTACCCAAAGTGTACAGACCAGGTAGTGACATTACTTTCAGATTTACAAAATGAGGTTTGCTTATTTGCTAATAATATCAGTGTAAAAGTTCTATGAACAGATTTTTCATTATTTATAGAATAAGCTATGGATATGGAGATCGGAGTATTTAGTATGTTTTCTGTTTGCAGGTGGTTACCATGGCAGCCAAGCCTCTTATTTCTCAGCTCCAGGAGAGAATCAGAGTACTGGAAGAGAATTCCAAAAAACTGGAAACAAGTCTTGAGGATCAATTATGTAAGAATAGGAATCTTGAAGCAGAACTGGAGAATAAAACGCTTGAAATAAGTGAAGTGAAATCAGAACTGGAGAATAAAATGCTTGAATTAGGGGAAGTGAAAAGAGAACTGGAGAATAAAATGATTGAGTTAGGGGAAGTGAAATCAGAACTGGAGAATAAAATGCTTGAATCAGAGGAAGTGAAATCTGAACTGCAGAATAAAATGCTTGAATTAGGGGAAGTGAAAACCGAACTGGAGAATAAAATGATAGGGGAAGTGAAATCAGAACTGCAAAATAAAGTTATTGAATTAAGTGAAGTGAAAAAAATTAATGATCATCAACTGAGTAAGATAAAGAATCTTGAAACAGAACTTGACAACAGAACGCTTGAATTAGAAGAAACGAAGCGACTAAAAGAGCCTAATCAAGATAAACTAGCAGCAGATCTTAAGGATCAAATAATTAAGAATAAGAAACTTGAAGCAGAACTGGAAAAAAAAATTAACGATTTTAACGTTATAAATGGAAAATATGAGCAGGCTCAGAATCAGTTTCGCATCAAGGAAGAGTTCTGTCATGAGTTGGTGTCTGTGTTGAAGGATGGAGATCAGGTATGTTTAGTGTGTCTTAGACTCAATTCCATGGCACTGTATCCCCTACTCTGGCAAGGCCAACCATAAGACTGCCTTCATCTTGCATGTTCCTCAAAACTTCATTTTCTACAGTTTGTAGCCTTAAGAAGTTTATGTATACTTCAAAAATTTCTTTCAGTATTATGTTTTTCAAATCATTCCATTCACCATTAACCAGGGTTGTAAAAAAGCCAGCTAAAATTGAAAAAACCTGACCAAAGGTTTTTTTTTTAATTTTAGCCGGCTAAAGTCGAATTTAGCTGGCTAAAATCAATTTTTCCTGGTTGGGGTCATTCCATGTCAAATCATCCATTAATTTGGACAAATGTAACCCACCATCACCGATTTTGATGAAATTTGGTACACAGTTTCTCTGATTGGTTAAATGAAAATTTCCAAAATTTCAGTGTTGTTGGGGAAATAGTTTTTGAGCTATTTAAGCCCAAACATGAGTAGAATTCAACCAAAATTGGCGTGATCTAAGTTTCCTGATATCTCAGGAACTAACAATGAGAAAAGAACAATGTTTTTTTAAATTACTCACCAGATATTAAAGTATGAAAAAATGCATTGCAGTGAAGTAATCTGACGTATACAATTTTTGAAAACATTTAAATTAAAAATCTTGTTCCAATTTATGTTGAAAATAGGTTACATGTAAATTCAATATACCAAGAAAGGCAGAGGGCAGAGCAAGCTGATATTTTTTATACACATTCACCAAGTGGTCTGCATTACTGACACAAAAAATCTTTTTGGCTTTTTCTCTGCTTTCTGAGTTATTGATGTAAATGTAAAAAATACTGATATAAGAATTCAACATGACAAAAACCCAATTATTCTGCTTAAATTTGTCTTACCTTGTCTAATGTGCAGAACTGTGAACAGAAAGCCAGCTGTCCTCACATGACCTCATGTCAGTCTATGAAAATATATATGTTCTTCCTTAACTGGTTGTCACTGGAGTTCCTAACACACACAGGATGTGGAAGTTGATAAGGGAACAAAACTGTGGAAACTACGTGTGCCAGGGATGGTTTTTGCTTCAGAAAACCTTGTATGGAGCTTGGCTCATGTGTCACTCATTTCAGTTTTGGAAATGAAGTGAAAATTAATGTTTTCAATGCTTCTGGAACAGAAGTCGTACATGTCAGCTGCTGTTAAAATTTGCTCTTTTTGTGGGCGCTGAAGACTAGATGTAGCGGTGATTCTTTTGACAGTGCCACCTATGCCATCACAGGTAGACTTGCCATGACTTGTTTAAAAAAGACCATGATGCTGAAATGTCGAAATCATTTTTGTGAAGGCACAAATTGATAAAGTTTTTACAGTTCTTATATTGCCCTGCACAACCATCTGAGAAATAGTGAATTTTCTTGACTTTTGAAAATTCGTTTTGATATACGCTGTTGTTTCTTGCTGTATTTTGTGCACCATTCTAACATCATGGTCCAGGTCATCTGAAATGAAGCAATGACTTGAGGTCATTGGTGAATCATCATTGTCTGTTTTGTAGTAAATGGCAATAGGATGCACTGTACATGCACCGTGAGTCCAGTGATAACCTTGTGCCTCATCTTGGATTAAAAAAGAATAATTTTCACTGAAGTCCAGCAGCACAAGAGCAGTGTCTAGGTGAAGCGTCTCCTTCGATGTTTTGAAAAATGTTGATTGAACTTTTGTTACATAAGAATGAGGAATTAACTTCTCAATTTTAGCAACCAACAAATCAATGCATTCTTCGACTGTGGAAGTCATCTTCAGCAGCTCTGTTCTGTCTACTGTTACCCACTGGTAATATTCAACGTTCCAGACACAACGTCATAAATATCGTGTACATCGAAAGCAGATTTTATTTGAAACTTTCACAATTGAAAATTGCTTCCATCAAACTTGACAATATTTTTCACTAAATTGTCTTCCGCCATTTTATCAATCACGCGACCTTGTTGTGCTCCAACTAGTTATAAAAACTTTGATCACTTTTTTAACTGTTATTTATATTCCAGCATAAACCTAGGCCCATAACCTGTTGAGGGGTTTTATTAATAACAGTTGTAACTTAAACAGCTCAACAACTATTTATTAAGTAATCAATAGAACTTGTAACTACACAGAGTGGGCTTTTACTCTGACCCATGTAGAACAGAACTGCCATAAACACGAGCACACACTAGCAAAGCTAATGTCTCACTGTGCATGTATCCTTCCGTACTGACTCATGACGTCAGGCACTCTCCTGCCATCTGCATTTACATAGGGTAACTTCCAATGTTCAAATTTATTATGCTTCAACAGTTTTTAATTCTTATCGTGGGACTCTTTACGAGTGGGAGAATGTAATGCAACCTGTGATGAGCTTGTTGAAGGAAAGACACAGTGATATCCATCCATTCACATTTAAGAGTTTGGCTAGAACTAGGACATTCAAAAGAATTAAAGCATTCGTTCGAAAAACGGTAAACGGCAGTCTCAACAAAGTAAAGAAGATGAAGAAAACTGCTCTATAATTAATTAAGTAGATGGTTATGATTGCTTTTTATATTATTCTACTAATATTATAATTTTTAATTTCTATCATAATTTGTATTAAGACATACACTTAGCCATCACTCAAGCAAAAGATGAATATTAGTGACATCACAGCCAGAGGACAACTGGTAGCTCTATTCATCTCATTTCTATGCTTTTATACAGTTTTAATGGTACGAATTATACGTCAGTAGCAGAGAAAGGTTTAAAAGGGGGTGTACTTAAGAAAAGTTGTCTGGGGTCGAGAAGAGAGGTGTATATATTGCAAATCTTATGTGAGAAGTCGGATTTGTAACACAAATATGTAGTACTAGCTTAAAAGGCCCGGCGTTGCCTAGGTTTTTTATTTTGTAATTGGAAATTATCTTATGAAGGACTTTCAATTTTTAAATTATAGGTCCTTATATACGTGTTTAGAATTTGAAATAGGAAGAATGACTTATTACACTCAAACTATTCCCTCAGAAAACGCTTGGTGTAGTTTTTTTATGGCTCATAGAGGATGTAGAATTTTGCATCCCATTGCTTGTACCCCTGGTATGGGTTCAAATAAGAAGAAACAGAAATTTTGGTAACATTAAATTGTATTGTCTTTGCGAAATATTTATTTCTCACTCTCATGTTACCATAAACCCGTTTTGGGGATGAAATTAAACAGAAATGTAATATAACTTTCATACTTCTCTCCCCAAAACATATTACCACACCTCTTATTGTTTTCTCTATGTCCAGGGTAGAGAAATTTATGTGACTGGATTATTTTCGTGGATTTCATTCTTTAACATTTATTTATAACATGAATTATATTGATATCTTCTCTAATTTGTCAAATTCTAGTTTCATTTATTTCCAAATCCTTATGTGAAGACAGCCAAAAAGACTGTTGTCAAATGAACTGTGATTTGGATTTGATAATTCTGTGTAAAAAGGGATTAAATATTCTCAAAAACATTTTCTTTTTGGCATTTAAAATCAAAATTTTGCAAAATCCTTTTTTACTAAGCACCTACATTATCAAACGAAGGTACTGTCAAAATTCCAAGCCTCTACCTGTTATAGTTTAGACTCTACATTGATTCTCTGTCAGTGAGCCAGTCAGGACAAAGCCTCTTATATATATAGATATGTAGCAAGTAATGCATTAAGCTTTCATTAGAAGTTAGCGTCTTTATCTTTCTTCCAAATGGAGATAACCCTTTTGCTAATAGACCCCTCAAATAGAGGTCAATGGTGACAAGGGATGGGACATAAAACCTGGTAACTATTTTTTTAATTCTTTTGAAAGTGTAGGGTATGAAATGCATGTATAATACAAAGTAGAGGAATTGGATGGAGGATAGTGAAAGAAACCTATAAGCATCCAGACATGACTGTATCGTTGCAGTAGTTGGAAGCATGAAAGTACATACGGATAATGACTATTTTGATGTAAGAATGCTGTTCACATTTTGTCATATCCATTCAGGCTCACAACTAAATTACCATCACCTCTATTCGTATAATCCTACATCACAATGCTACCAAATGATGTGTCCATTTACTAGAGATGCCACACTCTCCCATTCTCCCGTGACATACGTACATCTCATGGTACCATCACCTTACTTTGATATAAAAAATAAATGCAATAACATTTTCTCGTATGTATATTGTAGGTTCTAAGCAAACAGTAGACAACAAAGAATAACATGATTTTTACGGGTTACTGTAGCCCACTACACTTACACATCTGCATGCCAGAATTAATAATCAAAGTTAAAAACTAAACTTGATCACTAGTTCAATATGCCTAACAGTGCATATTAACTTTGACATATTGCTGCAGTAATAAAAGAAATCTAGTTTACACCAGAATTATATGAATAAATGTTATGATAAGCTGCTATTACACAATTTCCTGACACCATCTCGTGTAATCATTTCCT